>JBCNJP010000007.1:21624381-21658973 GCA_039602395.1 Deinandra increscens subsp. villosa
ACCTTTACTATTGCAAGCTCAAGTGGAGCTGTAGGGATATGATCATGTAATAGCAAAGTTGCAGAAATCGCTTGGCGGTAGCTCGACGGTCAACTGGTGTTAAGCGATTAATCAGATTAATCGTGATTAATCAGCGATTAATCGGAGACCCTAAATTATTACAAAAGTATATATATATATATATATATATATAGGGTTAGGTTCAAATGAGAACTTTTTATTTTGAGAACTTTTGAGAACTAAATCTCAACCACAAATTTCAGGGGGGGGGGGGGGGCACTACAATTCATGGGAGGGGGGATACATGTAATAAACATGTGGCTCAAATTAGTTCTTTTTAGTTCTCAAATCAAATTGATTCTCAAATGATCCTCTCCCTATATATATATATATATATATATATATATATATATATATATATATATATATGTAGCGGATCATTGAAAAACCTCCTAAATATGGAAAACCTTAGTATTTTAGTAAAATACCTATATAATATTTTTTGGTTGTCCAACTTTGATTTTAATTTTTCTTTTTTATCTCTCAACCATCATATGTCTAGAAAACCAAGAAAACTAATACCAACCAATCATGTAATTTCTCATATTTTTCTTTATTTAAAAATACAAAAGGGTGTTAATGTAATTTTACCTCTAATGTAATTAGTCAACAAATTAAGTCATTAATTCTAAAACCCCCTTTTTTCTCATTAACTGTTTTCTTTCATAGAATTGATCTACACACGTTGAATCAAATTCCTTTAATTTCTCCACATCCATAGTCGAAGTCGATTATCCTGACTTTGAAATATCCATTATCGCACTTTCATACCCGCACATCAATAACCTTTAAGATAATTCCAGATCAATACCCCTCATCAAAATAACTTCATATTAGCTTCTGCTAGAACATATTCTTAAATGTTCATAAACATGGAACATATGTTTACATATATGGAATCACCTGTTTACATATATGGAATCACCTGCTTACATATATGTAATTGGAATAAACACTTCGAGAAAGTCAAATTAGAAGACTACAATGTCGACATATGATACAAGAAGCTCGAATGTGAGTTGCTTCTGTATACAAATTTTTACACTAACATGCAATATAGACATATGTAATCATATGATTACACATACAAGTTAAACTAATACTATCTTCAACTACAATATATAACATGTGAATACACATATGTAATCACGATCAATTGTAACATGTGAGTAGAAAGGCGATGGGTTTTTAAGTTATGATTACACATATGTAATATATGATTTACGTGCGTGACATTTGATTACCTATATGTAAGTAGGTGATTCCATATAAACAACACAATTGTTTGTGCGATGTTTAGCTATGAATTCCTAAAATATCTATATTTTCAAACTGATTTTTTTAATGGAGTGATTTTAGGAGCTTTTATTTAAAAATGAGTTACATGTATATCGCAATCAGTTTTTATGATTCCATTTTTAAAAAATAAAAGAGTTACAAATTACCGATTTTACCCTTGCAGATATTAATGTAATCAATTAAAGATTTCATTTTCCTTAATAAACAACACAATATATATATATATATATATATATATATATATATATATATATATGTTCATATTCCAACAATGGCAATATCCTAGTATAATTAATAAGTAAATAAGTAAATAACCTTAAAAAGAAATAAACTAGTACTTATATAAACATTTAAGTCAAAAGCTACAATAATAAAGTCGAATACGTTTAATAATCCCAAAAAACAAACACATTTAAGTCAAAAACTACAATTTTAAAGTCAAAAACTACAATTTTTTAAGTTTTTATTTTTTTAATTAAAAAAAATTGGCTAACCGTCAAGGCCGCCAAGGACCGATGTTGACCGTCGTTGACCAACTGACCGTTAAACCATTAATCGTAGACGGTGAGGGACCGCCAAGCGATTAATCACTAATTAATCACCGATTAATCGCAATTTCTACAACATTGTGTAATAGTAAGAGTATGTCCGGAAATTATTTAAGCCTACGGGGTCTCACGTCTCGACACCATTTGTATTAATATTAATTAATAGTTAATTAATATTTATCACGAATTATTAAAGAGGAATTAATTAAAAACTAATAGTTAATTGTTAACGGGTCATTAGTTATTAATTAAAGAGAAGGGAATTGGACTAGATTAATTAAGGAACAAGTTGGTGGAGGCCCAAAGGCCTTGTACGAATTCTAGAAATTCGTAAGCCTCATAGGGCTCATTGTGTTGCCCTAATCTTGTTCCCTAAGTTATCTAAACCCTATAAATAGAACCCCTTCTAGACCATCAAAATCCAAGTGATTAGAGAAATCCAAAACCCTAATTCTCTCCTCCTCCTATCCTCTTCTAAATTTCGGCTAGGGTTTCTAATTCCCTTGAGTTCAAAATTGTGGTTTGACCAAAACTTGAAGAAGAAGGTTCGTGATCAAGTGCTAGCACATAACATTGGTGTGTCGTGTGTTCGATCGTAGAGGGATTTGCATTAAATCCTCCAAGAGATCAAGTCAATCCGAGCTCATAAGGTAAACATGTTCTATCCGGTTAGTTAGGTTAAATCATAGGATCGATCCGCTGCGTACTCGTGAATAATCTGATAAATAGTTATATAAACCAACAATCTTAAGTTAGTTGAGAGAATGAGAAACAGAATCGTTAAAGTATGGAATGACTTTGATCCATATCCATATTTAACATGATATCGGTAACAAAGGGATAATAAATGACTAAACCATTTAAATACACTTTGAGAAGCTGTACTTAAATATTTCTTGGAGCAATGGCGTGTTGCTAGACGCTAACCAATGTTATTACCTTTACTATTGCAAGCTCAAGTGGGAGCTGTAGGGATATGATCATGTAATAGTAAGCGTATGTCCGGAAATTATTTAAGCATACGGGGTCACACGTCTCGACACCAAATGTATTAATATTAATTAATAGTTAATTAATATTTGTCATGAATTATTAAAGAGGAATTAATTTAAAACTAATAGTTAATTGTTAACGTGCCATTAGTTATTAATTAAAGAGAAGGGAATTGGACTAGATTAATTAAGGAACAAGTTGGTGGAGGCCCAAAGGCCTTGTACGAATTCTAGAAATTCGTAAGCCTCATAGGGCTCATTGTGTTGCCCTAATCTTGTTCCCTAAGTTATCTAAACCCTATAAATAGAACCCCTTGGTTAAGGGTTTTCTAGATCATCAAAATCCAAGTGATTAGAGAAATCCAATCTCTTCTCCTCCTCTCCTCTTATAAATTTCGGCTAGGGTTTCTAATTCCCTTGAGTTCAAAATTGTGGTTTAACCAAAGCTTGAAGAAGAAGGTTCGTGATCAAGTGCTAGCACATAACATTGGTGTGTCGTGTGTGCGATCGTAGAGGGATTTGCATTAAATCCTCCAAGAGATCAAGTCAATCCGAGCTCATAAGGTAAACATGTTCTATCCGGTTAGTTAGGTTAAATCATAGGATCGATCCGCTGCGTACTCGTGAATAATCTGATAAATAGTTATATAAACCAACACCCCTTTCTTTGGTGCCAAGTGATCCACTGCTTTGCCTTTGCCTTCGGATTTGGCCCCACCATTACGTTTGCTTCCTTTGGAAGACTGAGAAAATTCCACCATATTCACCTTCGCCGTAGCTTGGGTGGTGGTGGATTTTTGAGCCATCTTATTGTCTTCCTCGATGCGAAGACGGACAATGAGATCCTCAATGTTACACCCCTAAAAATCCACGCGCGGAATACCACTGTAGGGAGCGTGATAAACCAGGATCGCAGTCCATTAGTTACACCAAACGACCAGTAATTAATTAAAACAGCTCATATTTCATTAAATATAAATTCAGAGTTTTACAAATGCGGAAGCGTAAATGCAAATAAAAAATCTAAGGAATAACATCGTCACCCAAGGTGACGTGACTTGTCCAAAGGCACTAAAAGTGTTTCTAAGACTCATGCATGCGTACTCGTGATACTCGAACATCCACAACCTGAGAAATACATGCTAAAAAACGTCAACACAAAGGTTGGTGAGTTCACAGGTTTATGAGTTCATAAACAGCTCCAGTTTAATGTGAATCGACTGTTCAACAACAGTCATAGTTCCGTGTAAAACAACTGTTCATCGCAGTTCAAGTTTAAGTTCAAGGTTTACTGTTCAAAAACAGTCAAGTTCAGTTTAAAATCCAGATAATACATATACAATAGCTAGCTAGGCTATTTTCAAGAATCTAGTCACATTTATAGTTACTGAAGCTCGACCGTTAAGTTTTGCCTCATTAAGACTAAGGACCATTATAACACCCGTTCGATATCCAATCAAGTCGCCGCGAGTGAACCGGGTGGGGTTTCAGACCCAGTAATACTACTCAATAACTTCCCGCTAAATACAATTACTAACAGTAGCTTTCAAGTGAGGACTTTTCAATATCTATGTGCTCGAGTATTCATGCGATATGATTATCAAAACACTTAAAGTTCATGCATGTTAATCTCCCCCAACGGGATTTAAAGCAGTAAAATGGGGCCGTGAAACTCACCTTAGGGTGCCTAGCAAATCCAAATTATAATCAACAACAGCAAAAATAGCAAATAGCAGCTGGTCCTACCAAACACCTAACGAGCATAACGATATAAGAGTGTGTTCGAGTAAAACCACTAATTCTAACGTAAATGATGAAAAAGGAAGATTGTGAAGTCTAGAACAAATCGAGGAGGGCACGTTTGCCAAATCCAGGCGATTGTCGAAATAGTTTGAAAAATATAATATATATTAATAATATATATTTTCTAAGTTCAAAGCTCCAATATAAATGTACAAATAATATATATATAATTCAAACGCGCAAGTGATGCTAATTACGAGATTACAAAACAAAATATATATATTTAAAGGTTCACATAATATATCTAGTCGATTCAATAAACCAACGATGTACGTTTATATATCAATCTACGCAATATATATATATATATATATATATTAACTTTTATGTAAAACAAAGATTTTTGAGTTTATATATATATATATATATATATATATACAAGTGGGACGACCCGCGCTTCTCCGCGGAACCGGACCGTTAAGAAAACTCAGTTAGCCAATCTGTAAGAGAAAATGCGTGGGCGAAAGTCGTGTTCTGTTGTGAACGCACAAAAATTTAACAACCATGAATGACCAGTTTCACAATACTATCACCTTAGCGAGACCCCTACCTGTACCAAAACGAATGAGAAATTAGCAGCAGGAGTGTAACAACATTTTCGTAAGGGTTAATGACATAAAACATGCAATTGGGAGAGCATAGGAACTTAGAATCTAGAATCAAATAAACCCACATGAAGAAACCACAACGATCTACACCTGCATAAACCACTAATTTAAACCTATAAAACAAAGATATGAAATCTGAAACAGACTAAGCTCAAATAAGAATAACCATTAACACAACCAAATAAAACATTCACCTGCAAAAACAGAAGTCAAAAGCAGAAGACTTGCACTCACAATATATATAACAAAATTAGGTAATATACAACCCTCAAACTATGTGTATCAACAATTTCATAATACTAATACAACTACATCTGTAATAATAAGATTTTTCAACCCGCACATTACCATTAGGGGGGAGGGGGAGGGGGTGGGGTGGGGTTGGGGTTGGGGTAGGGGTAGCTGGCATGCAAAATGCATATACAGATAATTGATTTAACAAATCTCATACATATTGGAAACTCACCTACAATATCATCTTCTAAAAGGGCTTGAGTACTGCAACTATAGTTATGACTTCGCGGCGGATAGAAATAGCAACAATAACATAATAAAACAATGTATGTAATGTCTTCAAAGCGAACATCCTGACCTTTGATAGTCAAAATATACAAATATATGTCCAAAACTCTATACTGTATGATGATGAAAATACAACCAAACCAAATAAAGAACCACATGACCTGCAATTCAAGAACAAAGAAAAACATCACAAAATTAAGAAAAAACACTAACTAAACATGTGCTTGGAATCAAGATGATTTTCATATAAAAGATTATGGTTAAAATGGCTTACCAATTTATGTTTGAATCTACAATTTGAAGATTTTGAGTGTGGATTGCTTTCAACCCTTCTAGGAATAATTTTCCAACTCCTCCATTCCATCCTTACTATCTCAGATGGAGGAAGCAACTTTGAACAAATAATTTGCTACAAAGGGAAAATCCTGAATTCGTGAAACAATAAAGAAATAAGGAAAACGAAAACCTAATGTGTAGTTATATTAGTAATTCACACAAACAAAAACTTACCAACAGGAGAAAAGAGGACACCTAAAAGATGCCTAACCTGACTTGGATTGCATTTGCTTGATACTTGATATTGTGATTTCAGCATTCAAACATGGAACAATAAACAAACACCTGATACTGTGATTTAAACATCCAAACATGAAACAAATAAACAAATCATATGTAGTTATTTAAATTACCTTCCTCTTGCCTCTAACAAATTATATGTAGTTATTTAAGATTATTTATGTATGATTCAGTGACTTCATTTCATGGGAAATAACTTGAAAGAAAATGGAACAAATGAAGAGGCATCTGGTAGCAACCACAATCAATCAATATCAAGGGCGCTGTAAATTGCTAGGCTCAGAAAAGGAAACCCAAATCATCACAGCCAATTTTGAAGCCACCGGTGGCGGCGACAAACCGGAGACCGGCAATCACCAAGCCACCAATGGCGGCGACACACCGGAGACCGGTAGCCACCAAAGCACCGTCTAGCAAACATATAACCATCCAAAGAAGTTCAAATCGCCTTAAGATCATCATAACCAAACCTCAAGAGCATCAGACAGGGATAACATGAATCAAATCAGGCTCAAATGACACTAACATGATCAAACCGATCTGATTAAACAACATAACACAACCGATTTTTAAGCCATATGTGGCAGCAACACACTAGAGACTGCCAATCACTAAGTCGCCAGTGGCAGTGACACACCGAAGACCGGTAGCCACCAAACCACCGTCTAGTAAACATATAACCATCCGAATAGGTTGAAATCGCCTAATAATCAACATAACCAAACCTGAAGAGCATCAGACAGGGACAACGGGAATCAAATCAAACTTAAATCACACCAACATGATCAAACAGATCTGATCTACCAGCACTAAGCCTCAAGAACATTATAAAGATAATCACAACCAAGAAAGACAAAGAAGTTAAAGGCCACAACAGTAATTTAAAATATGTATAGACAACCAAAAAAGGCTCAGAACCGGTCACGAAAGCAAAGTCTAACATCCCTATACACCATCATCACAAATGTAACCTAGCAACGCTAAAATCGAACCATCAAATGCACCATGAACAACCAAAACAGTGGAGATCTAACACAACCAAAAGCAGTAAACACAACAAAATCGATACCCATCGGTACAAAACCGAAACCAAATGGTCCCCCAGATTTCGTTTTTAAAGATACAAAAACGGACCAAAATATTCGGGTTTTCAGATCCGGAACAGAGAATCAACCAAATCCCAAAATTCATTCATCAAAAGCGACATGAACAACCAAATCAGTATAGATCGAACACCAAAAGTACCAAATAAATCAACCAAATATCTGGGTTTTAAGAAACATCGGCGAATCTTTAGGGTTCAGAGGAAAACCGCACACTGACAATGAAAAAAGAAAGTCGACGTACCTAGTAGACACGAAGAGATCGAATCTAACGGTGTCGCTAACCGAAAACCAAACACGAAAGAGGATAGCTTACAAACCCTAAGCGAACCACCGCGTCGTCTCATCCAAAATGCCATAAAGATCACGGTGGCACACAAAGAGATCGAAGGAGGTTTATCGAGTGGAGCAGACTAGTCTCCTTCTTGAGAGAAAAATCTTATGGCGTAGCAAATAGAGAAAGAGGATGAGGTTTGGTGGAGGCGTGGAGCAGATAGGGATGAAATGACCATTTACTGTACATAAAGTTAATAGTTGCTTGTACCAAATGTTTAAAGGATGGTACCATAAGTGGTTTTTCATTGTGCAAGTTTAACTTGTACAACATGCTTTAAAAAGGGTACCATTTGTGCATCATTGAGTTGTACAACATGTTTTAGAAATTGTACCATAAGTTGTCTTTTGTTAATATATGATAATATACGAATTCATTAAAAACTATATTTTAGTTCAAAACGTCAAAGTTTACGGGTTTAATAGCCCAAAATACATATCACAGGTTTAAACATACCTAAGAAATTGTTTTAAACATACCTTGAATCGGAGATGAGAGATTAAGGTGTTTTTATCGTCGAAACGAAACCCGAACAATTCCCGAGCTCGAACTTCGGTGTTATTGTGATGCTCTGAGGCTGCTGTTGCGATCAAGTCACCGAGGAATGACAAGTGGTGGTCAATGATGGTGTTTCAGCGGCGGAACAGTGGTGGTTCGGAGTTCTTTGGGTCGCCGGAAAAACGAAAAAGGGAGATGAAAGGAGAGAATATGAGAGAGGGGGGTTGTGTAAATGTTATTTGCGTATCATTGGGCTCGGTTATGATGACATGATGGCAAGAATGAAACTGATGGGAGTGATGATGATCGGTCGAAACCGATCATCGGGTTCTTCGAATTCACGTAATTAACTGACCTTAAATGCAGTTTCGGGTTTTGGCACAATTGACCCCTGAAAGAATTGCATAGGTGGATACAAGATTACGCTAATTACTTAAAGAGTCCCCCAACACTTTATTAAATAAGATGAAGTTTAGGAAATGGCAGAAAGGGTCCCTTAAAGTTTAAGAGTGTTACGAATTTCTAGCGAAGCTAACGGGAATGATTTTGACTATGAATATACGAAGAACGTATATATATATATACATATATATATATATATATATATATATATATCATATAACGTTTATAAGAAATATAAATCTCGATCGCTTTGCTCATATAAAATCAGGGAATATAATTCCATAATTATTTATTTAAAATCACATAAAATCATAGATTTTAAATCTATAACTTATATATATATAGGGTAGGGATCTATGAAAAACCACTCCGAGTTGGAAAAACTTTAAAAAACTCTTAAAAAACGGGGTCAAAAAGTTTTTTTTTTGCTTTTAATTTTTTTATGGTGATTCTTTAGGTTATAGGCTATCCATAGATGGAAAAAAAATCAAAAAACGCCTCGGGGATTTTTTTTAAAAAATATAACAAGTTTTGTTGTTACATATGTAACAAACATATGTACAGAGTGTTACATATGTAACAAGGCCCTTTTTTGAGATTTTTAAAAAAAAATATCCCCGAGGCGTTTTTTTTATTTTTTCCACCTAGGGGTAGCCTATAACCTAAAGAATCACCATAAAAAAATTAAAGGAAAAAAAAAATTTGACCCCGTTTTTAAAGAGTTTTCAAAGTTTTTCCAACTCGGAGTGGTTTTCATTTTATCCTTTCTCTCTCTCTCTCTCTCTCTCTATATATATATATATATATATATATATATATATATATATATTTAAGTCACATAAAGCCACGAATAATAACCCATAATTATTCATTTTAAGTTCACATAAAATCATATAATTATTTATGTGAATATATACAAATATCACATAAAATCGTAAGATGCAAATCATAGAATGTCACACGTTTAAACTTCCGTGCATGCTCGTATAGTGACGAATACACAAAAATCTAATTGCTAAAGTCAACACATAAATGTTCACATAACATTTAATATAGTTAAGTTTAGTTAATGCAAGGAAAAGACCTGAAAAGACGGATCGTCACAGTATCCCCTTGTCGAAGAATTTTCGTCCCGAAAATTGCACAACGTGGCTAGTGGGCTGGTCAAAAGGAAAGAAAAATTTTCTGGGTCGTCACATCATCCCCTTGTTGAATGAAATTTCGTCCCGAAATTTGAATCATCGTTAATTGCTAGAAAAATCAATCTCAACAGTAACCTGTCGAAAGAATACGGGTTCTCTACTCCAAGAGCAGTGATGAGCGTTATGTCCAGGAATTCATATAACATTTTGAGGATATGTCAAATATTTAAAAGGTTTTTAAAGGAATTCAAATCAAAAGTATAGTAAGTGGTTTCTTTGATCAAGCGTTTCTCTGAGAAAAGTCGAACAAATGCATTACAAGGATCGTGTCGAGTGGTAAGGTCAAATAGATGACATGATAACATAAGTACCCGTAATCAAAATTTCAATGGGAGGAAGGGTCCATAATGCATCGGAGTAGCCTCCAGCTACTGTGCGTAATGCTAGGGGTGAGATTTCCATTTCGTGTTTCGTTTTCGCTTAAGGCATTCGCTTTTACTAACAAATCAGGTGAATCGGAGAGAAGGGAAGTTGAATATGGGAAAATTATGTGCATCAAACCACTAAGTGTTTGTCTAATAGACTCGTTGTCTAACGAAAATGTAAACGTGTTTTTTTGCCTACCAACAGGCAAATAGAATAGGATTACACATGACTAATGTCGTTAACATTAGGACGACTAATGAAGTTAACATTAGGACGATTGATTTGTTTAAGACTTTATGAAGTTATTACTAATTAAGTTCACATGATTCGTAGTATCGTTCAAAATCACCTTTCATGCAACTAAAGATTCAGATAACATTTTTATCTCGATGAAGGCTTCCTTTAACGGTTGATATGGTCAACGCATACTAGCATGCTATCTAACATGACGGTTTTGCCATACAACGCATACATTTATCCTAACATCTTATATACTAGCATACGACCCTAACATGGTATATCTCTAACATATTAGTTCATAAACTAACCAACACAACCCATACGGTGCAAAGTTGACGGGGCAACTTCACATAGTCTTATCATTTCCACCGAGGTAGGAGACTTAGGACCTTGTATGGTGTATGGTTTTCACACACAATCAAGTTAATACATTCATAACATGTCATTTTCTAGTTCCTAACATGTTTCATACACGTAGCTATTCATGCAATTCTACTCAACTTATGTTTAAACAGCACTTCAAGATTAATCAATTTATATACCCTAAACATAGGATTAGATTCTCAAATTTTAGCATGCATAAATACGTATATGAGAAGTTCAGAAGCAAACAAATTATTTATCAGGGTTAAAATGGTTCAACAGTTGCTCGCATACTAAAATATAATTGGCAAAGCATAGATTTTGTGACAGAAGGGCCGAGGTCCAAAGAAGAAATCTAATCAAGTACCCACTTCCATTTAAAAGGTAACACGTAGCAGTTTATTTAGAACGAATTACTCAATTTTGTTAAGCATCATTCTAGGAATGACATAGACAAGTAGGTTCAAATTTAAGTTAGGGTTCAGTATCATGCAACATATCATCATTCACATTACCTTGCTAAAGAATCCAACAATTTAGAGTAAAGATCCAAAATAAAAGTGTAAACCATGAGGTACCGATAATCGACGGTGCTCATCAAGCATGAGAATAGCAAATTTAAGATGAAGAGCGCCAATGACTTAGTTCGTGAATTCTAGTAGGCGATGAGATAGCAAGCTTGTGATAGTCAAAACATCGATTTCAAATGGTCTTCAAAAGTAAGATAGGGTACAAAGGTGCTATAAAAGGGTGTCTGCGAAACAAAAACATCAGAATGTTCAAAAGGGGCTTTGGCTTGGGTTGCCTGTATATATGCATTTTTGCTAGGGTTCGGTGCAGGTTTACCGTGGGTCAAAAGATCGAATCGGGTGTTCCAAAAAAAAGGATCGGGGCTATCACCTAAGTGAATGCTAGGGAGTTTATAAAAAGAAGGTAGTCGACCCAAAAGTAGTGTCCCTTAAAAGAAAGTTGATCTACTTCTTAACACATGCTTCTAAAAGTTGGAGTTGATCATTCGATCAGGTGGTTTGTCATTCATAAGGAAAAAAATATTTGGTTTTCAAAACGTTGATGTTCATATGAGTCAGAAATCACGTCTGAATCGTGGCAGGAAATTCGCTTTAGGAGAGTTTTCTTCTAGACTCAGACAATTGAAAGCATGAAGTTTGACTATTCTAGGTATGCCTCTTTTGGTGAGAACACGTAAGAGATATCAGTAATCTTAGAGATAATAGCATTAAATAGTTTTTGTCAAGGCTTAGTCTCGTTAGATGGAGTTTCTCAAGATGTGGCTCTTATGTATGACTCTACATTTAATCCTTGGTCCGGTACTGGTCCCACATTCAACGTGCCACCAATGTTTATATATAGGGTGTACCGCAGCTAACCCACCACACTACCAGCACCTTGAAGGCGGACCAGCTACCCACCATTACTAGCTATTAGTCAAACCACATTGGATTTCTTTATTGAAAATAGAGGACGTCAAGTTTCTCTTATACGCTTGAGTGTAAAGGGGGGGGGGGGGGGCGAGAGATTAAAACCTTAATACAATGTACAAACAAAAGGTATAGGTATTTTCATTCATAAGACCAGTGGGATGCGTAAGGTTTGCTATTCTCGTGAAGATCATCGAGAGTTTGGCATGCGCAGTGCGAATATCATAAAGCTTCAGATTTCAAGACGATCAAAATTTAAATAGGCCACAAGGTTTAAGTTCAAGATGGGGGTTCATCAATGAAAGTTTTCTGTGAAGGACGATGAGGATTCGTGTATCAGGAATGTGTCGATAGCCGCTATGACAGGAGCATTGATAAATATACCAATGTATGGATATCTTTGTGTACTCGATGGGTAAGAAGGGATAATACAGGTTGATAGTACAATTAGCTATCAATAACAAGAAGTTTATGCTCGATGGGTGTAAATAGAGTTTCCATAAAAAGCTTTTTATTGTTAATGTGATTGAGGTACAAGGTAGTCTCATCATCAGTGGTGTTAACTAGTTGAAGAGCTAACCGAAAGTGTAACACTTTCCAGTTCAAAACTTGAAAACTCATCCAGGACATAAAGGATTACAAAGCGCGAGAATCAGAAATCGGTGGTTGTTAAATCATAAAAGGTTCGTATCATGCAGAAGGAAGTCAATCGCATAGGTTTAAAAGCTCAGTCGGAATAGTCATTACGTTAAAATTGGAAGTCATCAGTTTGAAACTAGGAAGACTCTTCACTATCATTACCTCCATTACAGAGAAATATGCTTGTAGTGAGATAGGTAGTTTGTACAATCGTGACGATGTTGCTGGCAACAAGTTTTGGTTCGCACAAGAAAATCAGGAAACATGAATATTCAGAGGGAACTTCAGAAGAGTTTCCAGGCAAGAAATACGTTCCAGTGCCCGCGATGTATGATTTATATTATTCGTTTATCCAGTGATGTCTGGGTATTCGCCAGGTTAAAGTTTATCCAAGTTGTCCCTTAGATGCGAAAGTTCCAGGAGTTGATATGGTCGATAAAGTCGTGAAGGTAGAATTATGATTTACGATTAGTTCAAACCAGTCAAAGGTTTCGTCGAGAGTGTGCGTAGTTAAGGAAAACTTGCCATTTAAGTACACGAGTGAAATGGTGTCCCTTCAGGACTAGCTTTCGTAGTTAAGGAAAACTTGCCATCTCGACGCATAATGCGATAGAAACGAGAAGAGAGAGATCTTAAAGATCAGAGCAAATGTGAAAACGGTCGGGGATAACGAAAGCAGATACAAGTGCCCCATTAACAACCACTTGAACTCATACCTACTAATTCTAGTCAAACTAAATGATCGCGCTACTAGCACATCATGAATACATTACCTGAACATGTGAGTTTAGAGGTATATCCATGGCGGGTATAACGAGAACCTCTCATGCTAGGATAAAGTTTAAGTATAGGAAGAGGTATCACACTGCCTTCCCTAGGCACCATACGTCCATATATGGGTACTATGTCCAATTGTTCAATCCGGTTTAATCCCGAGCAGCAACCCGCTCATCAAGTGTGAAGACATGATCCTTCGATCTGATTCGATGTCTCGTCGTCCATGGTTGTTAACCAAGAGATACACGACTTAGAGATGTTGAAGACAACTCAAGGATAACCGGCTCCCCGCCATGATTATAAGAAAGTTAGATGCTAAAAAGAAAACGACATAATGTAGGCCAGGTGCGTGTTGGAGTGAGTATCACGATACATGAGAAAAATGTTTAAGTGTGCAACTAATTCAAAACAGTTACAGACTAAGACAAAAATCTTAGTTCGTCGTAACCATGGGCTCTGATACCAATTTGTCACACCCCAAAAAATCCACGCGCGGAATGCCACTACAGGGAGCGTGACAAACCAGGATCGCAGTCCATTAGTTACACCAAACGACCAGTAATTAATAAAAACAGTTCATATTTCATTAAATATAAATTCAGAGTTTTACAAATGCGGAAGCGTAAATGCAAATAAAAAATCTAAGTAATAACATTGTCACCCAAGGTGACGTGACTTGTCCAAAGGCACTAAAAGTGTTTCTAAGACTCATGCATGCGTACTCGTGATACTCGAACATCCACAACGTGAGAAATACATGCTAAAAAACGTCAACACAAAGGTTGGTGAGTTCACAGGTTTATGTGTTCATAAACAGCTCTAGTGTAATGTAAATCGACTGTTCAACAACAGTCATAGTTCCGTGTAAAACAATTGTTCATCGCAGTTCAAGTTTAAGTTCAAGGTTGACTGTTCAACAACAGTCAAGTTCAATTTAAATCCAGATAATACATATACAATAGCTAGCTAGGCTATTTTCAAGAATCTAGGCACGTTTATAGTTACTGAAGCTCGACCGTTAAATTTTGCCTCGTTAAGACTAAGGACCATTATAACACCCGTTCGATATCCAATCGAGTCGCCACGAGTGACCCGGGTGGGGCTTCAAACCCAATAATACTACTCAATAATTTACCGCTAAATACAATTACTAACAGTAACTTTTAAGTGAGGACTTTTCAATATCCATGTGCTCGAGTATTCAAGCGATATGATTATCAAAACACTTAAAGTTCATGCATGTTAATCTCTCCCAACAGGATTTAAAGCAGTAAAATGGGGTCGTGAAACTCACCTTAGGGTGCATAGCAAATCCAAATTATAATCAACAACAGCAAAAAAATAGCAAATAGCAGCTGGTCCTACCAAACAGCTAACGAGCATAACGATATAAGAGTGTGTTCAACGTAAACGATGAAAACGGAAGATTCTAAAGTCTAGAACAAATCGAGGATGGCACGTTTGCCAGATCCAGGCGATTATCGAAATAGTGTGAAAAATATATTATATATTAATAATATATATTTTCTAAGTTTAAAGCTCTAATATAAATGTATAAATAATATATATATATATATATATAATTCAAACGCGCAAGTGATGCTAATAACGAGATTACAAAACAAAATTTATATATTTAAAGGTTCACATAATATATCTGGTTGATTTAATAAACCAACGATGTACGTTTATATATCAATCTACGCAATATATATATATATATATATATATATATATATATATATATTACCTTTTATGTAAAACAAAGACTTTTGAGTTTATATATATATATACAAATTCATTAAAAACTATATTTTAGTTCAAAACGTCAAAGTTTACGGGTTTAATAGTCCAAAATACATATCACAGGTTTAAACATACCTAAGAAATTGTTTTAAACAAGTTTTAGTTAGCCAAATGCATTGAATCACAAAATAAAAATAAAACAGAAATACTGAGGTCGACGGGGATCGAACCCGCGACCTCCCACTCGCAATGTAACGTTCCTACCATTGACACAAGTCTACTGATCGATTATACGTGTAACATCCCAAAATTCATAGATACATGAGATATATAGTAAATACGTGTTTATGTTATAAATACGTGAGCTTGATTGATAAACATGATAAGACTATGCATTGGATAGGTTGCATGTGTTAGAAATATGCATTGGATAGCCAATGTGATGAAATGTGCATTAGCGGATGTGTTAAATATGAGAGAAAGTAAAATATAAGATGAATATGTGTTTATATGAATAGCATGATGATACATGAATCATTTGATGGATATATGTGTGTAAATACGTGTGTTAATAGCTAACGAAAAAGTAAAAGGGCTAAAAGCATAATTATTGTGTATATATAAACATATACAAGTATTATACGTGTTTATAATCATTGTAAGTATTTTGAGGCTTAGAATATAGTAAAGATATATCCTAATATGATTCATAACATAAAATGATAAGTATTGCAAAGTTTGAGGGGCTAAAACGTAAATTAGCAAATAATAAAGAAGATATATATATATATATATATATATATATATATATATATGTTATTATATGAATCCCGAGCCTTAGAAACCTTAGAAAATATTAGAAATATGTCCCCTAATGTTTTGGTACATAAAATTATAAAGAATAGAAGTATAGGGGGCTAGAGTGCACCAAACCAAACCACAAGGGCTAAAACTGCCAAAAACCAAAATCTGGCCGGAAACCATGTCCGTCGCGTATCGCCTAGATCTGTCCTCCCTTTGGTGCGAGACGCGTAGCAACCAGATACAGCAGAAACATTGCTGGTCGTGTTTTTGGCCACATCTTGAGCTTGTTCTTCACGTTAAACCCTCATACGCGTCAAATTCGACCAAAGAGTCACCCCCACACGTGTTAGGAACCTAAAACTCAGTTGATGGGTATAAATAGGATCCGAATTCGTCCATTAATCCTCACAAATTCACTGATTTCTTCCTCAAAAACCCTAAGAAAACCCAGAATTTTCATCGATCAATTGCTAGTTTCTCAAGAGAAGTTAGATTCTGAATTTCCGCAGTCAAGCACTATTAGGTAAGGTCTAAAATAACCTCTTTCAGTTTTGGCTAATTCGATTTTTAAGTATGGTTTCTAAAAATATGTTAAAATTAGGGTTCTTAAGTTTGTTTTGATTAAATCGGGTGATCGGGTGGGAATTAGGGTCTGAATTTTTGTATGTAATCATAAAATGATGTATTATAAGAAATCCTTAAGTTTATTTCACAATTGGAAAAGGTTTGGTAAAGGTTTTGTTAACGGGTCAAAATTAGGGTTTTCATAACGTTGTTCTGCCCAAATGGAGTAAACGGTGTTGAATTAAGATTTGATATTTTAAAGGATATTATAATATATTATAATGGATAATAATCTAAGTTGGTTTGAAATAAAAATGAGTTTTGATAATAAAACGAGAAATACACGAAATTAGGGTTTCTAAATATGAATAATTAATATAAATTAATCCGGAGGGTATATGGACTTGATTTTTAGTCTTATAACATGTTTGTATATATATTAAGTATATATGAGTATAAAATGATAAATAATAAAGTATTACAGATACCGAGTTAATCAGATATTTAGAAGTTCGTGCGGACCGGAAGGGTAAGCGCCTGTAAACTGGGGTTTCTGGCAAAGCGGGGGTGTCGCATAAATCCCAACTGGGAACTGACATACCTTACTGGACGATCCTGGGGTGAGCATTTACTTATAGGAATGCGCGTCTTCATATTATCAATAAAAAGGTTATTATGCCTATAAGGACATTTTGGTCATTTTGACCCTAAAAGAGATAAACCCTAGTAAAGTATTATTAGGATAATAAGATATAAATAAACGTAGGTACTATTTATAATAACCTTGCATTAATGCAACCCGATACGCGATTAGGTTAATTGTGGACCATAACGGAGGTTCTGTCTGAATAACTGATTAATGATATCAGGTGAGTTTCTACAAGCCCATTTTACAAGTTTTAAATGTTTTTAAATATTTTCGGGCTAGTATACATACAATAATTGTGAAAATATATTCAAGATAATTGTTACTTGATATATACGTGTTATATGATGAAGTTGTTAAATTGCTTATATGTGTTATGCAATTATATTGATTATAATGTGATGTGTATATACTTGCTTGAGATTAAGTTGCCAAGTGACAAGTGAGTTGTTATTAAACGTTTAGTGAATATATCTGATTATATGAGAACATGTGATGCATTTGCTTATATTAATATGTAGTGGATACGTTGTTGGTACATCCTATATATATACATAGTAGTATAAGTTACCCGGTATATCGAAAGTGTGGAGGATACGCCGCTGGTACATCCTGTATACATACTCCTAGGTAAATTAGGGGATGTCCATTTGTTGCAGTATATGAATGCCTTATCACTGTTTAATAACAAACCTAAAGCATCTGGTTATTTAACTAGGGGTGGGTAGTATACATGATCGGTAGTTAAGTCATTAAGACGATAAAAATGACCTAATAGAGTTAAGTATAAAGTTGAGGAATCGTTGTTGCTCCAATGGGGGTGCCCTAGAGTACCATGTACGGACGGCGCTGCTTCTCCAATGGGGGTGCCCTAGAGAATGTAGTGTCAGTTTTTCTCATAGGACGAGTCGGTAACCCATATGATAAGCCTAGGGTTGCTGGTAAAAATGAGGAGTCGCTGCTACTCCAATAGGGGTGCCCTAGAGTACCTTGTACGGACGGCGCTGCTTCTCCAATGGGGGTGCCTTAGAGAATGCAGTGGCAGGTCTTCCCATAATAAAAGAGTCGGTTAGATATTGTGACCTAGAAGTTAAGCCTAAGGTCACGGTTACGGTCATTAGATAAATATAGTGACCTAGAAGTTAAGCCTAGGTTCACAGTTAATATAGTCATTATGTGATAGGATTTAGTCTGTGATATATATGTGTTGTGAAAACCAGGTAAACACTTAAACGGGTTTGAACTAAACGGTAGAACTCACCAGCGTAAGCTGACTTTTAAAAGTATGTATGCTAGGTTCTGCATAGACGTTTAGAAGTAAAGACACGAATCATTAGAGGACGGGTAATCGGGAAAGCTATCAAGGAAGAGTTTCTGGCAAGCTGGCTTAGTTATAGATTTCCTTATTATAGTTAGTTGTAGTTATGTACAATATCTCACGTACTGTAATACTTGGCTTATATAAATAAAAGTTTTAAATTTCCGCTTCTTAATATCTCTATTGATACCTTGTGTTCATGAGTAAATCTGATTCGTGACCCCTCTTGGTGCCAAGTCTGGGAGCGGGCGTCACAATACGGTAGACATGAAATATTTTATCTAGCAGTGGAGGCAAGAACTGGATTTTAAGAAAAACAAAGAAAAGAAATCCAGACGCCGGGTGTTGAACCCGCGACCTCACAAATCAGACACGCGGGCGTTAGCCACTGAGCTAGCGCCGCTTTTTGGTTTGCAAAAGGATTTTAAATGTTTTATCCAGTTCAGTCACGGTTCTTTCTTCTTCCTCTTGAACTCCGATGATCGGAGTTTTATTGTGGTCACCGAAAAACGTGAAATACAACTACGAATGACAGAAAAGTGCGATTAACATAAATAAACACTTACCTTGAATCGGAGATGAGAGATTGAGATGTTTTTATCGTCGAAACGAAACCCGAACAATTCTCGAGCTCGAACTCCGGTGTTATTGTGATGCTCCGAGGCTGCTGTTGCGATCAAGATCACCGAGGAATGACAAGTGGTGGTCAATGATGGTGTTTCAGTGGCGGGACAGTGGTGGTTCGGAGTTCTTTGGGTCGCCGGAAAAACGAAAAAGAGAGATGGAGAGGAGAGAATACGAGAGAGGGGGGTTGTGTAAATGTTATTTGCGTATCATTGGGCTTGGTTATGATGACATGATGGAAAGAATGAAACTGACGGGAGTGATGATGACCGGTCGAAACCGATCATTGGGTTCTTCGAATTCACGTAATTAACTGACCTTAAATGCAGTTTCGGGTTTTTGCACAATTGACCCCTGAAAGAATTGCATAGGTGGATAGAAGATTACGCTAATTACATAAAGAGTCCCCCAACACTTTATTAAATAAGATGAAGTTTAGGAAATGGCAGAAAGGGTCCCTCAAAGTTTAAGAGTGTTACGAACTTCCAACGAAGCTAACGGGAATGATTTTGACTATGAATATACGAAGAAAGTAAATATATATATATATATATATATATATATATATATATATATATCATATAACGTTTATAAGAAATATAAATCTCGATCGCTTTGCTCATATAAAATCAGGGAATATAATTCCATAATTATTTATTTAAAATCACATAAAATCATAGATTTTAAATCTGTAACTTTTATATATATATATATATATATATATATATATATATATATATATATATATATATATATATATAGGAAAAGGATCATTGGAAAACCCATTATTTTTTGGAAAACTTTGAAAACCACTCTCCACCAATCATAATTTTTCATTTAATTGTTGATTTTTAATTTAATGAAAGGGTAATAAGGTAACTTTAGCATTTCTATTTTAGTAAAGAATTTTGAAAATTAATGAGGATAACTAATTTGAATATTTGTAGGGCTTTCCATTATCATAATTAAAAAAATTCAAAAATCTCTAAACCCTAGTCCCACGTTATTTTTATGAACGTCGTTCTTTTTTTTTCTTCACGTCGTTCTACTGCATATTCATCACGTTCTTTTTTTCACATTCACAATCTCCATTGCCATGCAAGATCAAGTTAAAGAAGGTAAAAATCAAGCCTGCGCATCAATTGATGATGTCGAATCATCTTCATCACGTTCATCTTCATTACAATCATCATGCACAATCAAGTTCAAGAAAAAAAATCCTCCTTTTCAGTGTTAGTTTGTTACGGTAATGTAACAAATAACATTGTAACTTGAGTATTGTTACAATACTGTAACATAATTTTATGTTTCATAACTGATAATAGTTACAATGTTACAATACTGTAAAATATTTTTATTGTTCTGTAACTGATAATATGCTAATAGTATCAATACTGTTACAATACTGTAACTTTTTTTTTCTCGTTTCATAACTTCAGTACAGTGTTACAATACTGTAACATATTTTATTGTTTCATAACTGATATTCTGATAATATGCTGATACTATAACATATTTTATTGTTCCATAACTTTTTTTTCAGTCTCATTTTACAAGGCGCTTGGCCATTCCCTACGGCTTTTAAGAAAACACTACACGGAATATTCATCACTACCATATGGTGCTTGTGGAAAGTAAGGAACAACAAGATATTCAACGACCGAAATGTGGGGATTGTGAGCATCCTTGGGGAAATTAAGTCTCTCTCGTTCTTATGGATTTCAAATAGGAACAAGCGGTGCAGTTTGAATTGGCAATCTTGGTGTAATTTCCCTCTTCCTTTAATGTAATTCTAGCAACTTGCTAGTTTTTTCTTAATAAACTTTTGCTTGCTGTTCAAAAAAAACATAGTAAAACAGAACATTTTGAGTTTATACCATCCCTACAACAACATCATAGTCACTTATGAAAAATCATCTCATTTACATCATGCTTACATAGTAAAACCAATATAACATTTACAAATACTAACAAGCCTGTAATCATCATCATTATAACAATCTGCTAAAACACAACACCCCTGTAACAATTGTTATACACTAGATGTTGCGATCCGCGCTTCGCGGCGGATGCTATTCGGTGATATCTTTTAGAAGCGCGGGTTTGTTGTCGTGGTTGGCGATGCATTACATAGCAAGCGAAATAGAAACCACCATGTAATAAAGACTATCAAAAGTGGCTAAATCCATCAATATATCATACATGGCTAGAAAATTATAAGTGGCAACTTATGGTTTAATGTGTATGTCTAAAATTGAACAAAATTAAGAGAGCTTATACCTTTGTAAGCCAAACTATGAAAACTGTTGAGCACCTGATAAAATCCGGGACCCGAAACTCGTAAGATACTACAAAATGGAAGAACAATCTATTATTGAGATTAGGCAAACCAATAAACAAATAAAGTAAAACTAATACCTACAAAACAAAAACTAAGACACAAAGCTCAAACTATGACTTTCACCAATGACTTTGAGCTCTGCAAGTGATGAAAATTACAGAAAGGTTCAAATATAATTGAAATAAAGCGCATTCCCTATTCTAAAAGAATCGTCCTTTCTTGCCCTTTTACCTCTGTGGCCTTTTACCATAACTCAATAAATCACTTATAAAGCATGCGAGGGCGCGCGTTACGGCGCCGCCGGTTGCTATTGCAATCATGATTCAGCTGTTGTAAGACACACGTCTAGAGTATTTGGCCTTCAATCATTTGAAAACAGTCGCATAATGCATACCTTAAGGACTTTTGTTTTCCAGAAGCTATTTTTAGGGCTGTTGTGTCCGCCCCCGGTGAAGGGACGTCTACGTGCCGGTTGTTGTTCCAACCAAATGCCGATTGATTGGTAGGAACTCCTTGGAAACCTCCTTCCAGCCTTACCCATTATCATGGATATCTTATTGCGAATGAAAGTCATGCCAGAGAACTTTTTTTGGGAACCTACATAAAAGAGCAAAAATTGACCTTAGTTACTGTTGGTACATGGATGTAACACTAATAAATATAAGTAAAATATCTATAAACCTAATAAGCACACATATCTCTATTATGAATATATATTCTGCTCTAAACTATGCTCAGAATTTGTGTTTTGGTTGCGCCGCCTCTTGCGTTTGCAGCGATTATTCCATTACACTTGATAATAACCACGTGGTGCGTATATGAAGGACCTTTTACTATTGGAGTAGCGCAGTTGTAGATGGGACAGTTAGTGCTTTAACTAAATGCTGATTGAGTAACAGGGCCAGCTCGGAAACCTCGTGTGAGCCTTATCAGGGTCATAACATAACACTGCTTTATTGGGTTTTTGAACCTGCAGGAAGGCCCAAAAATACGTGTCTCGTTCTATCGCTAAATTGATGTTAGAATAATAGACTTAACCCTAATAGAAAATTGTTGTGCTTTTCACTCTGGATAATGCAACATATTGAGCAACTAAATGGCAACATATTGAGCAACTAAATGTATGTAAGAACAACAGGTTTAACCCGAATAGACACCGGTTGTACCCATTTATAAAATTTGAAAAGTATGAAAGCACACCTGATTTCTTGCATCCTTGAGCAATCTTTTCAATTCCTTCACCACCACCACTACTGAATGATTAGTATTTTAACATGTGTTAACCCTTAACATCTTTCAATTATATCATTTTAATTCTCCCTAAATCAACAGATTGAAAGTGCTTAAGATGTCTACAATCTAAAACTCATGAACTTTGAATTTTGAACCCCGTCCTGAAAACTGAAAAGCAAATGAAGAATCTCCAAAATTCATATTCTCTAATTGGACAACCTGGCGCAAGTCTGTGATGATATGAAAATGATGAAGCATCTATAGATCTGTATGTATTTTGATGAACATAGTTGAGCCACTCCAAACCAATAAATGTAAAACCTAACACAATGGATATGTTTCTGTTGGCCTTGAAATAATAATAACTGAGAAGTAATTTTATAAAAGTAAAGCAAGTTTTTAGTACATCTAATATGAAAGGCATAATCATGTTCCTTCAAACATATCATTTGGATGATTTGCATATAAATTTAATATGATCCACTCAGAAAACACAACTCACTAATATGAAAAGCATAATCATACTCTCCCAAACATTTCAATCGCACGAACTGCATATAAATCTAAAATGATCCAAAAGATAAAATCTCGATATATATTCATACTTCAAACTAAGAAAAAAATTCTGTGCAAAAGTTAGCAATTTCATTTTAAATATACTATTAAAGCAAGGGCATTGAAACCTTTAAATGAGGACATGCGGAAATAGTTAACATTTAAGTCTTTCCCATCCACTATAGGCGCATGAAAATTGTTGTCTATGGATGAAAATATCTTCCTCCTATGGTGGTTTTCAAAACCCTGAGCGTAACTCAACATTTTGGAAACATACTTTTAAAAAGAAAAAGCAAAATGATTTCCAGAAACACAACAATAGCTAACAAAAACATAAGTCAAGTTAAGTTTACCTCACCCTATGTGTGCATAGACCCACCTGGAAGATTTTCCTGTACCTGCTAACATAAGTTATGCTGAAAGAAAACCACACAACCAAAACAACTATTTTTTCTGACCCAGAAATCATAATCTGATATCAACGCCAAAGAAATTATAAACACATAACAGTATGAGTACAGGATGAAAACATACTAAAGTACCGAACCAACGAAAGTCCAGCCTGCATCAAAACCTATCAGCTGCGATAAAAGCAAGTATATATCAAAGATCCCAGCATGGCATATTATCTAAAGCAAATAACAATGCATGATTATAATTGCCAAAGAAGACCATCAACAATAAAATAAAATAAAAAGAATGATGCATTATACCTCCAATATCTAATTAAGTTCAATAGCGAATCAACCTCTGCAAGAGGACGTTTACATGATTGTGGTACAGTTGAAAATCTGATAGAAACTGTCGTCGGTGAATTAGAAAAGTAAAGCAACTCCAAATTAGTGACATCAAATAGATTTACCTATGAGTATGTTGTTTATATCTTAAAACATAATCATGGCATGAATATGTACCAACTGACCTGGAAATCCATCTGGATGTTTGATAGTTTCTTAATATCTTATAACATCTACCTGATAAAATATAAAAGCGAAGTGTTGAGGAATTCATAAACCAATCGCGCAGCATATTCAATAGAAAATATGAGCTCAAATGTGCATAACATAATTTAAATGCGAAACTGTTACCTCCTGCTTGTATCACCATAGTTGTGTACAACTTTTGCTATCCCCAAATCCAAAAGCAACCGAAACATGTGTAATCTCATGAATGTACATAGTGATGCAACCTAATGTTTCTTTTTCTTATAAATGATGTTTTTTAATTTTATTTATCTTTTTTCCCCTTTATTAATGTAGACATTGTTTTATCTAAAGGCATCAAATTCACAACCGAGCCTAAACAACCACAACACATAGCAGTCTATTAAGTCATAAAAGATACAAAACAAAACGAATTCATAATACGGAAGTGCCATAAGAATCCTACCTTAAATCAAACCCAACATCGAACAAAGATCAATTCCCAAACCTGCAAAAAAATGAAAGAAAATTCAGGAGGAACAAAAGAAAGAAAAAGGCTAAAAACATACAGGCATTATACAAACACCTAGAGTGCAAACAATTATGACACACGCCATTAACAGATTATTGATGGAGAACACCAAAGCATCGACACATATCAGCCATAGAGAGAGAATGACAAACCAAAGAACCAAATAGTGGCAGTTCATGAGGTGCACTTTGGTCACTGGCTCTGTCTGTAACTCTTCTTGCCCATGCCTATAATTATGATTATGTTTGTGTTTCCTTTGATTTGGTGACTTTTATCCAGAGAAAGAAATCCAGATACAGCTACCTCAAGATGCCTACAAAAGAAAAAATTCAGCCATAAAATGAGTCAAAAATCAGATGCGCAAAAAGGAAAATCTCAGAAGAGTAAGATAATGAAAAGCAAGCATATTGCATCATACAACCTATAATTCATGTTTACTTCACAGTTGCACTACAAAAGTTAGGAGGAAATGAACGTAAATTTTTCTACATAAAACTCACAAAGTACCTAAACCCTTTAAAGCATAAATAAAACCCACGACATCCGACCCGCGGGTCATATGGAACACCAAGAAGAAAACAAATTAAAAGAAGGAAAAGGGGATTTTTTGAATTTGGGAGTTAGGGTTTAGTTACAGAGAATTTTACCATTGAGTAGAAAGAAATGAAGATTTGGCCATGAAGCTTCATCTGATCGTGATCTCCTTTTCCATTGGTCTCAATCAGTGCGTCCGATTGTTATCTCCTTCATCAATCGAGTATGAAGTTGTAAAATCGTACCTGATTCAGAACGCCCAAATTTGAAGCAGCAGAAGCCATGATCGTAAAACCTTAATGTGAAAAACCCTCGTTGTGGATCGATGGAAGTGAAGAAAGGGAATCTGGCTGGTACTTGTAGGGGAGTAGTTGTACACTATGCATCACAAATATAATATGACATTATATTTCATTTAGTGCATCAAAAACTTGTACAATGTGCATCAAAAATATAATATGACATTCTATTTGATTTATAAGTTGTATTTTGTTTAGGGTTTTAAATTATAAAATTGTAACCCATCCTTATATCTCCTTCATCTACTGCAAGTAAAACCCCCTTTCATCACTATAATTGTTTAAAACAAATTACATCACTGTAAGAAAATCAATAACATCCAAAATTGATCAATAAATTAAACTTATAGACTAAAACACTCTTTCATCACTGTAATTGACCGAATGTAAGGTTTCCTTGAAACATTTTCTGTAAAAAAAAAACATTATAATTGCACATATTCTAGGTTTTCTATATAAAAAACGGACCGAAAGTAGGAGATAGAAAAAGATGTAATAAAAAAATCATCTAGGGTTTACTAAATAAGAGGAAGATCGATGAAGATGTAACAAGATGAATATTTCAAATAATGGAAGATCAATGAAGATGTAAACAACGTAAAGAAGATCGATGAAGATGTAAACAAGATTAAGTAGAAAATTTTGAACCTTTAACAAGATGAAGAAGATCGACACCAAATGTTTCTGTGTCAAGAATCTCGCAATTTCTCTGTAACAAAATGCAGAATGATGATCAAGCAATGCCTATGTCCCCTTGAAATGCAATTTCTTTGGAGAAAAACCTTAGATTTCTTCTATCGCTGCTGTAACTTTTTATTTGGGTGAGGATTTTATCTCATTCGGTCAGTGATATTAACAAAAAAAAAAAGAACACTAAATCTGCAACAATTTTGATTTGAGAAAGAAGTAGCGTGTAATCAGGGATTCAAGCTTTTGGTGGTTCAATTTTCATGTGTACCAAATTACCGTATTACCCATCATTAATTAAAAAATGTCACACCTATTTATAATCTTACCATTGACTAATCTAAGCCATTGATTTTCTAATCAAGGGTTAAAAATTAGTTTTCCAAGTTTTCCAAAATGGATGGGTTTATATATATATATATATATATATATATATATATATATATATATATAGGGAGAGGATCATTTGAGAACCAATTTGGTTTCAGAACTAAAAAGAACTAATTTGAGCCACATGTTTATTACATGTATCCCCCCTCCCATGAATTGTAGTGGTCCCCCCCCCCCCCCCCCTGAAATTTGTGGTTGAGATTTAGTCTCAAAAGTTCTCAAAATAAAAAGTTCTCATTTGAACCTAACCCTATATATATATATATATATATATATATATATATATATATATATATATATATATATATATATATATTTAAGTCACAAAGCCACGAATAATAACCCATAATTATTCATTTTAAGTCCACATAAGATCATATAATTATTTATGTGAATATATACAAATATCACATAAAATCGTAAGATGCAAATCATAGAATGTCACACGTTTAAACTTCCGTGCATGCTCGTATAGTGATGATTACACAAAAACCTAATTGCTAAAGTCAACACATAAATGTTCCCATAACATTTAATATAGTTAAGTTCAGTTAATGCAAGGAAAAGACCTGAAAAGACGGATCGTCACAGTATCCCCTTTTTGAAGAATTTTCGTCCCGAAAATTGCACAACGTGGCTAGTGGGCTGGTCAAAAGGAAAGAAAAATTTTATGGGTCGTCACACTCAATGCTCATCTCCTTTCTTTTGTGTTGAAGATAATTCTTAAACTCAAGCCACGAAGGCGGAAGCTTTTCGATCAATGTTGCCACTTGAAACGTCTCACGAGGGACATACCCTCTGTGTGAACTTCGTGTAGTATAACTTAAAACTCCTGGACTTGGCTCATCACCGATTTATTATCAACCATTTTATAGTCCAAGAAACGGGCTACCATGAATTTCTTTGTGCCCGCATCCTCCGTTCGGTACTTTTTGTCTAGAGATTCCCATAATTCTTTGGAGGTCTTATACACTACGTACACGTTATACAACGAGTCCACGAGGCCATTCAACACATAGTGGCGGCACAAATAGTCCGAATGTTTCCACGCTTCCACCACGCTAACGGTTTCAACGTTGGATTCCCCTTCACCGATTTGGGAAGCGGACTCCGTGAGACACCTCGCAAGGTTTAAGGTAGTCAAATAGAACATCTTTTATTGTCGCCTTTTGAAGTGCAAATCCGAGAACTTCTCGGGTTTTTCAGCATGACTCGCGATGGTGATGGCCGTTATGCCAACTTGGGTACCAACCAATGGTGTTCCCTGAGACTTCTCGATCGTCTTTTCAACGTCGTTAGTCATTTTTCTGAAATAGAAAACTACACAAGTTAATTTCAGTTTTATTAAACGCACACGTTTAAAATGTAAGAAAAAACCTCCAACTAATGGATAGTTTTCAAGTAGTAGAAGAGAATATTTAATCTCTAAACTCGCACGTTTAAGAAGAATAAAATTTTATCCAACAAATGGACGATTTAAAGATTTTAAAAAAATTCTTTTACAACTTCCAACTAATGGAGGTTAAAAGAGTTTAAAAAATATAACGTCCAACTAACGGATATGAAATTTATTTGTCGTGACCGATAACTCGTTTGATTCTAAGACAAACTTTGAGTCAAAACGAGTTAAAAATATTTATTTTTAAAATAGTAAATCACCTCGAGAATTCTAAGTCCAACTTTTAGACTCGAGGTAATGAAGTTTTTATTAAAACGAACGGAGTTTTAAAGTTTGTAGGAAAACCGTTTGTAAATTTAATAAAAATATATACGTTTATTTTCCGTACGATTACTACAAAAGGAAATCTAATCTATTACAATACAAAGAAAATAAATTATACTCCTATCAATACAAGTACAAGAAAATATATGAATAGATACAAACAAAGAATACTTGTTACAAAGAAATGAATTACATAACATAACAAGGAAATAAATGAAGCAAATGACAAACAGTAGATAGTTAAGTCAAGAATTGTATGAAGAGAATTTTTATTAGTTTGTGAAATAGTGAATATTTTTGAAATTTGATGAAAAGAGATAATGTGAAGAAAAGTATTTAATTGGATTATGAAAACGATTTTAAACCGGCGAAGGATTCGGGTCAAAACTCAGGTCCCTTAAAATAAATTCTGGGTCTACCGAAGAACCCGTTTTGTTTCCCAGGTTACAATCGCCAAAACCAAATTGTACGGCCGGGATAACACTGAGCCCGGAATTACCCTAGAGTTCTTGAAGAACCTGATGAACAGGATGAAGATCTTAAGCTTTATTTTTTTAGAGAAAGAGGAAGATGAGAGAGTAAGAATTTTGTGTGTGTTTTGCCTCAACTAATGAGGCTGTATTTGTAGTTGTGAAAAGCCTTGGTAAGCAATCAAAGTTAATTTGTAGTCAAACTTTGCATTAAACATCTTTAATGCAAATTGATTTCTAATTAACATGGAATTACCTTAATTAGCTCAAAGGGCGGTTTCACAGCTGTTTCCGGCTGAACTCGCGTATCCGGACCAACCTTTAGATCTTGAACTTGATTTCTGATTCTCTCATTAAATGTCAAATGATGTTAGAATAACAAAGAAATATGAGAGCGGTACGCATATTAGATATCCATTTGAAGAAGTATGAGAAAAATGGGTGAGTGTAAAGTTAAACAATGCCATGATATTTAGAGAAGGGAAAATGAAAAGCTAGATTGGGCGCGACCCTCTCATGATAGATCGTGTTATTATTGACCATTTGTGTCCAACTATATTGGTTTTGCTTGTCTTTTCTTGTCACGTTAAAGGTTGTTTAAGTTTACACTTTTGAGTGCATTTTTACTTTTGTATAGTTTTTTTTTTTTACAAACATAAAGATTTGTTCTTTATATTTCATTGAACAAAAGTAAACTATAGATATACAAATCATCCCGACAGGCAAGGGAGACGGACAACAAGCTGCGCCACCAAACACTTCTAAATAGCAAAACTAAGTCGGGTGAAGACAACATTCATAGAACCGGGGGTCACAACGTTACCATGCATGACCCGTTGGACTCTATTCAAAGTTTTAATGGCCTCAGGGCGAGGAACCCAAAAGTGTCAAAGGCAAAAGGAACAAACACATGTGATTTTCAAGGCACGCTTTTTCGTGCTTGTTCACTTTCCCCGCAGCAACTTTAGAAGCCGCCTGGCCCACCTTGAATCCACCGAAACCCAAGCCCACAAGGGGGGAGACCCCAGTTAGATCTAAGCATGCGTGTTCCCCCCCCCCCCCCAATCCATCCAAAGACCAAGATGTCAGTGGGTCTAAGAGTTGATCGCCCATCGGACGGATCCATCATGAAGTTGACCGGAGCTTCCTTCTTAGCCGAAATCTCTGCGCGCTTAAATATGTCGAAGAGATCATCCCTAACCAAGTTGTGTCGATATTTGAAACCGAGGAGCTCTCTGCAATGAACGACATGCTCACCAAACGAATCAGGGCACGCCTTGCGGCAAACGGGGCATTTCTCATCTGCCAGAGAAATGGGAATCATAAGGCGGTATTTAAGAATACCATAGTATTCAATCGGTGATATGTGTTGGCTCAACCCGTCAATAGTGATAACCCGGAGGAAATCTTGGACATGTGTCGCTCGTAGACATTCAAAAACGGCTTTCTGTTTGGCGGTCAGGTCAAATTGCGCTTTCATCTCATGCACAATTTTACCAAAAAGGACACTCCCCAAAACTTTTTGGGCTTGGGGGGGGGGGGGGGGTGTTCTTGTATAGTTAAATTTCTTTTTTTAGTAAAGAGATTAGCCTAGCAAAATTTATTACCTAACCAAAATATTTACAAGAAACTAGAGATAATTATTAGAAAGATGACATCTTCTGTTGGAACAAAAATGTATATGACTGACGCCATCAAATCTGTTTACGGAAGCATTCGGCTGAAGAATCCATTGTGATATGATTCAGAGATGCGGGTTGTGATGATCGAGGCTTGCAAGTTTGGACCGAAGACGTTTTTGGAAAAGTCAACCGTTCGGGTCAATGGCCAACGTAAAAGTCAAAGGAAGATCGGTTCGAGCGAGTCAAGCTTCATATTAATTAAATCAACTTTGATTTAATTAATATTTATATTATTTGTTTTTATTTGTATTTGCTCATTGTATTTGTATCTTGCTAGTTAGTGGGCTAGTGAGGCACATGGGCTCTCACTATAAATAGAGTGTGAAACCCTCATTTAGAAAGAGATGAATCTTTAGATTGATGAATCTTTATAGAGTGAGGTGAGCATTCACATTCTAGAGTGAGAGAGAGTCTCACATTGGGTTTGAGCGCAACCCAATGTGACCGTGGATTTCCTATGACGAGTTTGTAATCATTCGGTTCATTGTAATCATTCAGTTATCATCAATGAATCGTTTGATTTATCATTTTTGTTACTCACCATGTTTCGAGCTCTTGGTTAAACACGATCCGGGTTTGAGGGTTCCAATCGGTCCTACAAATCAAAAAACCCCAAAACGGAAAAACTTTAACAGTTACGTTTTTTCAGCTCGAATCTTCAATTTCTCCACTGATTTGAACATTTGGAGCATGAAAACATATCAAGATGAAGTCAGTGAACCTAGATATAACATCCAAAACATCACACAATAGTAATTCAACCTAACCTGTCAAATATTTTTCCAATAACACTACCACAATAACTTCTAATACTATCAATTCTAAGGCTATACATCAAGTATCACTACTACACAAACAGGTATTAGCTACGGATTTTTGCTATGGAAAAAATCCGTTGCAATTTTACTACAGATTAGCTATAGATTAGCTACGGTCATATTTTGCTTCGGTTTAGCTACGGATATTCTGTAGCAAACAGAAATCGTAGCAAACTTCATAGCGAACTCCGTATAGATTAGCTATAGATTAGCTACGGTCATATTTTGCTTCGGTTTAGCTACGGACATTCCGTCGCTAATGAATATCGTAGCAATCTTCATAGCAAATTCCGTAGCAAAATTGAGAAGATAGATTTTGGAACTTAATTCTAAAAAATCCGTAGCAAAAATCCGTAGCAAATCAGGAAAAATAAATATTTAAAATTTAATTCAAAAACCTTCGTAGCAAAATCTGTAGCAAATCGAGAAAATATATATGTTAAAATAATTTAATGAAATCCGTAGCAAAATGCGTAGCAAGTTTGTCATAAGACTAGCTACGGATTAGCTATATACATATTTAGCTACAATTTCGTTGACATTGGCTCCTAAGCTAAAGCCATAGCAAATCCCAAGCAAAATTGAAAAAATAGGTACTATTTTTTTGAAAATAAAATTATCATAGAACCAGGAAAGAGTATTTAAAAAAAACTATAAATAATTTAGTAAAACTGAGAATAAGAATGATAAAAAACCATTTAATTAAAATTCATACAAAATCTAGAGTAAAACTAAAAGTTGATTGGTTTCTAATTTTCTCTAACAAATCCATAGAAAAATTTAAGCAAATTTAGTAAATAAATATTTAAAAATAATTTAATGCAGCACGTAGCAAAATCCTTTGTAAATTAATATCTAAAAATTAATTAAATAAATTTAGTAATAAGTTTAAAAGTAGATATTAAAAACAATATAAATAATGACATAGCAAATCGAGTAAATATTGGTTGATGAAAGTTGATCTTGGTAAAACAGAGTCACTGTTAGTCAATCACGTACATAGTTTATCACATATAGCACACTGGAACGTCATATGGCCTTATAGAGCTAATTGTGTCCTATTAAGAGTTACAATGACTTTTAATAGAAAACAACATAGCTCGTTAAGATATGTTTGAGCCAATATAACTTATTACAATATAACTTGGTTAACCAAATTCAATACTAGTTTAACAAGAGTCAAACTTGGTCAAAGGAAGTCAATTAGGGTAAAACAATGTCATAAGTGAATCAAAGCCATACTTTGTCATTCATGGCTGATTTTATATACATATATATATATATATATATATAGGGAGAGGATCATTTGAGAACCAATTGGGTTTGAGAACTTTTGAGAACCATTCTGAGCCACAAGTTATATATAAGGAAATCCCCCCCATGAATTTGAATGCTTCCCCCCTAAAAATTAGTGGCTCAGAATAGTTCTCAAAAGTTCTAAAAAAAAAAGTTCTCATTTGAACCTAACCCTATATATATATATATATATATATATATATAGGGAGATGATCATTTGAGAACCAATTGGGTTTGAGAACTAAAAAGTATTAATTTGAGCCACAAGTTTATTTACATGTATCCCCCCTCCCATGAATTATAGTGATCCCCCTTGAAATTTATGGTTGAGATTTAGTTCTCAAAAGTTCTCAAAACAAAAAGTTCTCATTTGAACCTAACCCTATATATATATACTTTATTAAATCTAAAACATTATATCTTAGGATAATCAAAGAAGAAATGCAATATCTCATTTAAAGCTATGATCATTCCTAAGACCTAATACGTCTATAAATTTTTATGACTGATTGCCACCTATCTTAGTCAAACAAAGTAAATATCGGTTAAACGGGAGATAAACTTTGTCAACAATGCTCCAGAAAGTCATTTTGGTCCATACAAAGTCACTTTTGGTCTATCAAAGTCGAAATTGACATACTAAAGTCTATTGGTCAATCATAAACCATTATTTGGTGAATCAAAAGGAAACATGATTACTACAATCAAACTTATACATAAATTTAACTTGTGAGCCATTACAACCTCCATTAGTAAAATATAGTATGGTAATACGGGTGTGTACGACACATTAGACCTCATTATAGACATTGAAGACTTACAATGACCTATCATGATGTATCACGGCCCAATATGAGAATTACGGCGTAGTAAAACATGTTGAGTCGTACAAAGTCAATGTATTACAACTTTGGGCAATCGCCATGATTAGTAGTCAAGCAAATTAAGTCAATATTGGTTAAACAAGAGTTAGACTTTGTGAACAATGGTTCAAAAAGTTACTTTGGGCCATACAAAGTCAGTTTTGGTCTATCAGAGTCAAAATTGGCATACCAAAATCTCTATTGGTTAATTAAAAGCCATTATCGGTGAATCAAATTGAAACACGATTACTATAGTCAAACTTATACATAAATAAGACTATATTTGGCGTGACATTAACTTGTGAACCATTACAACCTCCATTAATCAAGCATAGCGTTTATGGTTAAATATGGGCGTGTACGACACATCGGAACTCCTTATAGAGAGTGAAGACTTACAATGACCCATCATGATGTATCACAACCCATTGTGAATATTATGGCATTCTAATTCATGTTAGATCATACGAAGCCAGTGTATTTCAAATTTGGGGAATCACTATGCATGATTACAATTCAAATATAGTGTTGGATATTTTAGTGTAATTTAATATTACGTATGAAGTTCAAGCAAAAGTGCATGCTTGCTATAATATCATCAGGACTAACGAGGGAACCAAAGGGGTAACACCCGTAAGAGAAGCGAGGTCTAAGGGGCGGCAGCCCCTGGCAGGGTTCAAGGGGCAGAGCCCTTGGCTGGGGTCAAGCTGCTAGGTCAGCTTGAAATTTTTATTTTTTTTTATTTTAAACAAAGTCTTTTATTAAAAATGTAT
>JBCNJP010000007.1:21659473-21693309 GCA_039602395.1 Deinandra increscens subsp. villosa
TGTATCTATTATTAGTTCTACTAAGCAAACAAATACACTTTCCAACTTTGATGATGTATCTAGTAATCCAAATCCAATGATTCTTGCAAAACATCCGATTTTTATTCCAGCCCAAAAAAAAAGTTAATTTAACCATCCTTAGAAGCACCCTTTTATCTTATCCTATTTTTATATAGAGTTTTTAAGAATTGATAGGTTACTAAAAAACACTTGACAGTTTTGAAAAAGTTTTCCACCTTTTTTCCACTTAAAGTTGACGCATTTTAATTAAAGATTATGTTGAATTATATATATATACAAAAATCAATGGATAGGTAACACACATAAGTAACTATTTATAAGAATAGACCTATAAGGAAGTTACACGTGTAAATTCTTTTTTTTTGTTGCTCTGTGACTCTATAGAGACTATCTGTTCACGCCATCCCTTTTCATTGCCTTACCCCATGCCTGTTACCGCCTCCCATTTTCACTTAAACTATCCCACCGACTCCTTCTGAAAGCAACCACCACACTGTTCTCAAATAACCCAACTGTTCTCATCTCTAACCACACCTGCAACTATGTGTAGAGGCGTTTTCCTCTTCTCTCTCTTTCTTACCTTTTACTTCTCATAGTTACTCTCTCCATCAACAAGAAATATCATGGTTCTCTTTCTTCAAGAAATCTCACTGGAAATCTCAGTGAGAAATTGTGGTTCAACATCAGTTTGTGGTTCAGAGAATTTGAGTAAGGCGGTGGTTCACTTCCACATGCAAGCATCGCCGGTGAGTTTATCAAATGTACGGACCGATGAGGCAATTTGATTTTTTTCTTTTCGTTTCATCTTGCTTCGCCGCTGCCGTTACTGTGCTCTTCTATTTTACGACAGGTTTCTTAATTAGTCGTTTTTGTGGATTGTTACTAATAATTGTTATCGCAGGTGAAACCCTAACCACCATCATTGACAACGAAGAGGAAGAAGACTACACCACCTTTGCTCTGAGGAGTTCAACATTTGATGATGTCGAAGGATTCACCCAACGGTGACGGTGCATCGTATTTTCTATTTCTTAATATGTTGCCTTTATGTTCTTGGGTTAAGTGATTCCGACGGCCATGATTTGGGGTGTAGTTATTTATTTCATTTTAGAAATATATATTGAAAATAACAAGCTCTCAATATAGAGGTGTCCAAGGGGATTATTCTTGGTATGCGTTTGCTAACTATATATCTGAAAGTGTAAAATATATCCACACATTTGGTTACAGTGGTATTATAAATTTGTGTATTTAGCTTGGATGATAAAAGTATTCAAAATAGGTGCACCCCCTGGAGACTTAAGGGATCTACACATCAAATAAAGTCTTGAAAGTTAGTTAATATTAAAAAAAAGAGATTACCACCATACTAAGAACATTAGGGATTTACACAGCAAAGATTTGGGAAATTACCTTCTCGAACAAATCTTGCTTTCATATGACTAGGAATTATATAGGGCTACCTCATTATTAACATTGCAATTGACTTTATATATATAGGGGGAGGATCATTTGAGAACCAGTTGGTTTTGAGAACTTTTGAGAACCATTTTGAGCCACAAGTTGTATATAAGGAATTCCCCCCCCCCCCCCCATGAATTTGAATGCTTCCCCCTGAAAATTAGTGGCTCAGATTGGTTCTCAAAAGTTCTCAAAAGAAAAAGTTCTCATTTGAACCTAACCCTATATATATATATATGATTTCAGTTCTTTATATTGATGTTGACTTCTTTATAATGAAAGTTACATATTATGACCCTTTCTTTAAATATATAATAGGATAAGATGCAACTTAATTTCTATAGGACAAAAACTACTTCAAATATTAGGAATGTAAGTTGTTTAAATATGGGTCATATTCACGATTTAAGTTGTTTAAAGATGGGTGATTTGGACATTACTTTAAGATGAGAGCATAATGAACACTCTGAATTTTTAACCCACTTCTTGATCAATGGAACTGAATACAAATAATAATGACAAATTTTAGTTCTACGCATTATGACATGGTTGGATTCTTTCTCTAAGGTAATTAGTTTAATTTGACTTTTTCTTTGTTAGATATGATTTTTCATTACCTACTTATGGCCTTTAATTTTACTTAACATGTTATGTCTATGCTTTCCTCTATTAATTCTAGAACTTTGATTCTGTTTTTATGAAGAAAAAAAATGCTTTCTTACTTTTAATCATTAAACTTGCTTTGTTTTCCCTTAAGCATTTGTATGTCAATGTGATTAATGTACCGTATCCGGAGGCTTTCAGGTCCAGGGTAGCATCCAATGGCCATTTTTATGCTTTTACTTCCTCTGTTTTACTGATTTGTTTTAAACCTGATGACTGTTAATGATTTGCAAGTTGCTTCCTTTCAAAGATATCACTTGGTTAGACCTCTCTGTGTTGGAACAAAAATCCATGTGACTGACGCCATCAAATCTGTTTACCGAAGCATTCGACTTAAGAATCCATGTGAATTGATTCCGAGACGCGGGTTGTGATGCTCGAGGCTTGCAGTTTGGACCGAAGACCGTTTTCCGGAAAAGTCAACCGTTCGGGTCAACGGTCAACGTAAAAGTCAACAGAAGATCGGTTCGAGCGAGTCAAGCTTCGGATTAATTAAATCAACTTTGATTTAATTAATATTTACGTTATTTATCTTTCTTGTAATTTTGTTCAGTTCATTTGTTATGTTTTTTCTGTTGTTAGTCACCCTCACTATATATAGTGAGGGTGCCCATTACAAGAAAGAGTCTCTGAGTGTGGAGATGATGGATTTCTTGTAGAGTGTGAGATTTCCATTCTAGAGAGAGAGACTGAGTCATGGATTTCCATGAGAGAGTGTTTGTCATGATTTCTTGATTGTAATCATTCGATTAATGAAATCATTCGACTATGTTCATCATCTTTCTTATGTTTTGATTATCTATGATTCTTCTCATCTTCATCTTCATTCTCATTTTTTGAGTTTTTCGATTCCGATCCTATGTTCTTGGTCAAAATCAGGATTCTTGATGTGAGAATCGGTCCTGACAAATGGTATCAGAGCGGGTAACTGATCAGATTTCATCTCACGATGAATCTGGTCACTCGAATCTGGATTTTGAGCTTGAATATGGTGAAGATGATGAAAACTCATTTTTGAGACTTTTTCATATTTTTCTTCATTTTTGATGGATTCTGGACATATCTGATGTTGTTAGATGTTATGTTATTGTTCATGGAGTCTATCTTGATGATTTCTATCTTTTACTTGTTCAAATCTGTGGAGAAAATTGAAGATCCGAGCCGTTTTTGAAGCTGTTAGAGTTTTTCCCGTATTTGGGGTTTTTGAAGAATTTTGGGTTTGATTCTTGGTTTTCTGGGCGATTCTTCATGTTTTCGGATGAAGTGAGGTATGATTCTCAGTGGAAAACGCGTTCCGGATCCATTGGAAGCATCCGTTTCGTCTGATTCTCAACCATTTGGGCAGATCTGGAAAAACACACACTAGTGTGTGTTTCATGGTGTTCTTCGTGTTCTTGAAGATTTCCAGATTTTGAAGACTGTTTTTTATCCGATTTGCTACTGTTATGGAGTGTTGGTGGCCACAACATTGTCATGGATGGTTTAGCTTCTCACATCGTGCATCATGACGGGTTTTTCTTATCGTTTCTGGACATAATCAAGTTCATCAAAGTAAGGGTTTTCTTCCTGTTCATCATTTCCAGATTTGTTCTAAGTGTTTTGAAGATATGAAGATGTGCTTAGCGGACTTGTTGAGGTTATTAGCGGACTTGAGGTTTGCTTTAGCGGACTTGTTTAAAGCTTAGCGGACTTGATGTCTTCTTAGCGAACTTGTTCCTTAGCGAACTTCAGGAGTGTCCTAGCGAACTTCTCAGACCTTTAGCGGACTTGTTAGAGCTTAGCGGACTTGTTTTTCGTTAGCGGACTTGTTTAATGGGTCTTCGTTCGAGGCAGTTTCAGAGGATTTTTGATCGTCCAGGTTCGATAGAGGACGAAGCTACGAGTCCGTTGATATAAAAATCATCGAGTTTTCGTCGAGTTTTGGCCGAGATATGAGGTATTTTACGCTTTTCCGATGAGCTTCGATTTTCCGGTGAGTGTTTTCCGGCCAGCTCTAGGGTTTTGTAAGGTTGAAGAAGACACAGGTGACGTGGCACTAGACTAGTGGCTGGAGGAGAATGATTCTCTCTCCTTGTGTCGTTTTCCCAAGTCAACCCTAATGGGTTGTCGAATTCCTATAGGCTGGAATTAAATAGCTCGTGGGACCAGGCGGTGTGCAAAAGAGAACCGTTAGCTTTTTGCTGGTCACTCCTCATTAGTTGTACCAACTCTCGTGGGCCCATCCTACAATAAAAGATCCGTTGATTGTCTTTGAGTTGTTGCCAGCTAATTAGCTGGGATTATGGAATCTCGGTGGGGAAAATAAAACGTGGTTCCCAGCTGCTCATGAGAGCCGTTGAAAGTCTTTGGCAGTAGCCTCGTGATTGGTTGATTCCATTTCACGCGGATCAGCTATGTACAGCCCTTAGATCTTCCTAATTTCAGCCGTAGATTGCATTTTCTTCCTCAAATCTGATTGGTCAGCAATTAATAAGCAAGGATCGTGGTTTTTCTTTGAGAGATTTTATTTGACTAATTAATATTTTCAGCATATTATGTTAAACGCGGGGTATTTTCTTACTAGTCTTTTACGAGATTAACGGAGATTATGGCCGCAACGAAATTGTGGAAAATTTCAGTTGGTCATGGATTTATTCCATTTATTATTGGGGTTCTCGTTTATTGGTGTCGCGCGCAACGTTTGCTATCGATCACTGACGGGTTAGCTTTATTATCCGGTTAATTACTCAGCTTTCTCGTTATATCTCACGGTTTATTTTTAGTAGATGCAGCGCGGATGTCAACTAACCGGATTAACTGGAATCTCAGTTAATTATTGGAATTTATCCGTTAAATCTCTCGGAAAGCCATTACTTGACGAAAATTGACGGAATTTTTCCGATTGAGCCGTTTTCGCTAGTATTTCTCAGAAATCTTCACGGAATTTATTTCCGAGCTCGATTTTTCTTCGCCCAAAATTACGAAGACTCCGGTTATGATTATTTTCGCTCGGGATCTCAGATTTTCACAGATTTGACATTTATTTTTATTTTCGCATCCAACCCAGTCACGCGGAACACAAGATTTATTTATGGATCATTCACAACTGTCAGCATCCGGCTTCTGGTTTTTCGCAAGATTGTCCGATTTCAAGATTGTTTATCCGGTTTCTCTAGGCAACCGATCGCGACGGTTCGACTCTCCGCATCTGATTTTTACGCTTCCGACTTGATGTTTTTGGAGAGATTTAGAGAAATAAGAGGAATTATTATGAATTTGGATATCGGGTCGATTATTCGGAGTTGGAGCATTTTCAGTGTTTGATTGGTTTATCTGATTCAGTTTGTTGCGGTTATGACTCCGAGATGTAGCATTTTCTCAGTATTGTACCCCGCCCGTGTGAACCGAGTGAGCGGAACACTTGGATCTCGAACTGGAGCAACGAGAACAGAAGAAGCTTATTCAGAGGGGGAATTTCTACGTCAGATTGTCTCCGGTTTATCAGTTTCTCATTGAAGATGTACGACAGAGCGATTCTTCAGCAGTTGAACAGATTTGAAAGCATCAGTCAAGGGGGAATTGTTGGAACTTAAAATCTATGTGACTGACGCCATCAAATCTGTTTACCGAAGCATTCGACTGAAGAATCCATGTGAATTGATTCAGAGACGCGGGTTGTGATGCTCGAGGCTTGCAGTTTGGACCGAAGACCGTTTTCTGGAAAAGTCAACCGTTCGGGTCAACGGTCAACGTAAAAGTCAACGGAAGATCGGTTCGAGCGAGTCAAGCTTCGGATTAATTAAATCAACTTTGATTTAATTAATATTTATGTTATTTATCTTTCTTGTAATTTTGTTCATTTCATTTGTTATGTTTTTTCTGTTGTTAGTCACCCTCACTATATATATAGTGAGGGTGCCCATTACAAGAAAGAGTCTCTAAGTGTGGAGATGATGGATTTTCTTGTAGAGTGTGAGATTTCCATTCTAGAGAGAGAGAGTGAGTCATGGATTTCCATGAGAGAGTGTTTGTCATGATTTCTTGATTGTAATCATTCGATTAATGAAATCATTCGACTTATTGTTCATCATCTTTCTTATGTTTTGATTATCTATGATTCTTCTCATCTTCATCTTCATTCTCATTTTTTGAGTTTTTCGATTCCAATCCTTTGTTCTTGCTCAAGATCAGGATTCTTGATGTGAGAATCGGTCCTGACACTCTGTATTAAAATTAAGTCTTTTTTTGTCCCATTATGTTATTATATGTACACGACTCTTTGCTTTTTAACACCTTAACAGAAAAGATGCTCAAAATGCAATTCAGGTTCATTACTTTTGTTATGCAGATTCATGGCATAGATTAGTTGCTTATCACAGATTCTGTTCTATAATAGCTGAAATTATAGGTCGCATCTTGTTCAAATAATGAGGTAACAAGTTAAATGCTCTTTGAATTGTAATTTACATTTTTTCCATCCATATGCTACAGGTTGTACCTGATCTTTATAACATCTCCATGTTTACCTACCTTTAACGTCGTATTGAAGTTGCATGATAGGCTTCAACTCCTTTCCATTATACTAAACGAAAATATGACGAGGTAATTGTTCCGTTTCTTACATTGTCGATGTAGAGCTCTGTGTTTCAGTTATTTTATATCTAATGTTCAACCACTGCAGGTGTTGGCCATTCTCAGATTTCCAAGTAATAGGTAGCAAATTATACAAATATTAATCTTGATGACGTCGAATAGTGTTTACAAGTTAAAAAGCATTTAGTACACATATCAATAGGTAACATAGAGAGAATACATGTCATCTATTGCTGGCCTACTGTGAGTTAAATTGTTGTGTTATTGATTTGATGATGGTTGTATGGTAGTTGTATATTATCTTTGGGATACTATTAGATCCGTTTTCTTTAAGATATTATTGGACGCATTTTCGTTTTTGCTTACAAGGTTACCCGCTGCAACGCGCGGACGGGTCAACCACTCGTATCTCCTATTTATCAAGGATACTACCTACATATCAAGATTTGTCTTTTAGTGTCAATATGTTGATAATTTTATGAAATATTTAAGTGATAGATGAGTTTTAAAAACTATCTTTTAGAAAATGACTCATGCCTACAAACATAATATTTTTGTAAATCTTAGTAGTATTTTAAATATCATTTTTAGGTATCATCTCAATTATAAAATATTCATGATGTCGGTTTATTCTTTGATCCTAGTCACTTGAATTTTGATTTCACTGATTGATGGATTGCCTAAATTCTTCTATAGTCATTTGATATTGTTGATCATATAGCCTTGATAACATGAGTGTGTAGGTGACTTGTATATGATATATGATTAAATTTTTCTAGCAAACATGTTGGTACACAATCGATTTTAGATCCTCTACTATGCAACATAGAAGCTTTGGATTCTCGATGGATGCTTCACAAACTATACAATAATGATGCTTTGACTAATAAAGAACTTTATTCTAATTGTTTTGTATAGGGTTATTGGCTTCAAATAATCACAACTATTACTTTTTGGCCTAGAACACTCCTAACTAAAGAAATAGCCAACGACACTCCCAACTATCGACCTATTTTCTTTCACCACTCCCCCCGTTAAATTTTTCTAACGTTGTTAGTTGAGCGCCTACTTGGCTTAGTTTTAAGGGTTATTGGCTTCAAATAATCCCAACTATTACTTTTTGGCCGGGGACACTCCCAACTATTGACCTATTTTCTTTCACCACTCCCCCCATTAATTTTTTTTAACGTCATTAGTTGAGTGCCTATGTGGCAGTCCTACGTGGCTTATTTTTAAAGGTTATTGGCTTCAAATAATCCCAACTATTACTTCAAAAGGGAAGATTTGCAAAAGGAGGTTAAAAATTGAAAGAGGAGCTTAGAATGACAAATTCAAAGTAGAAGATGGTCTTTAAAATATTATGTGTTTTGGTTGTTGTATTTTCAGTTTGGTGGAATGTATTTGCTTGAACATGTTCTAGTAGTTAGTTTGTATCATTTTGTAATGAATATGTTAATGGTTATGTTTTGTAATGAATATGTTAATGGTTATGTTTTGTAATGAATATGTTAATGGTTATGTTTTGTAATGAATGTGTTAATGGTTATGTTTTGTAATGAATATGTTAATGGTTATGTTTTGTAATGAATATGTTAATGTGTTCAATTGACAAAAAAAAAATTCATGATCAAGTCCATTTACTAGTTGATGTTACTACTCTTAATTTGCTTCAAAAAAAAAACGATCATAACATGTTGTTTTTAGGCTACAAATTAGCTTATGTTATATAAGTTCAATTGGCCCAAATTATTACAAAAATGACCTTTTAGGGGCTGTAAATTATCTGTTGTTATATGGGTTCAATTGACCCGCAAATTGGACCAAAAATGGACCCAAAAAGTTTAACCGGGGGGGGGGGGGGGGGGGGAGGGGGGTGAAAGAAAATAGGTCGATAGTTGGGAGTGGTGTTTGTTATCTCCTTAGTTAGGAGTGTTCTCGGCCAAAAAGTAATAGTTGGGATTATTTGAAGTCAATAACCTTTAAAATTAGCCACATAGGTGCTCAACTAACGACGTTAAAAAAAAATTAACGGGGGGAGTGGTGAAAGAAAATAGGTCGCTAGTTGGGAGTGGCGTTGGCTATTTCCTTAGTTGAGAGTGTTCTTGGCAAAAAAGTAATAGTTGGGATTATTTGAAGCCAATAACCCTTTTTTATATAAAGATATAGAGAAAACACATACCTTATTTATAAGCAATTAACCTAAGCAATCATATTCCAACTCTTATGCTCTTTATAATTATCCTAATAATAAACTATTAGATAAACCATAAACTAAATAATAAACTTACTAATTAACCCCTAATTATTTATTTTTACAAGACTAGCCCATTATTCACCCCCTAATCTTGCAACACATTTCTTCAATTTAGTGATGGCGGTCCCCGAGTAAGTTGGCCTCGTCCTCTTCCTCCCACTTAGGACATTCTGATGCATAGTGACCGAGCTTGTTGTACTTGAAACACCTAATGTGGCTTTTATCCTGTGGAACCTGATTGCCATCTCCCCGACTTTTCCCAGACACCCGACCTTTACCCCGTTCACGTCCAAAGTCTTCTGGGCTTGAGTTTACACAACCATAATGCTCACACTTATGCTCGTCCTCCTTTTCCTTTTCTTCGCCCTTCTCCTTGCCACCTCCTTTGGCAAATAACAGTTTACTTTGTTGCTCACTGATTTGACCCTCAACGTCTTTTACCCTCTCTTCATATAATTTGAGACGTCCCACAATGTCATCAAACCCGACCGTTTTCAAGTCAACAACTTCTTCTAAAGAAGCAACCATGTGAACGAATTTTCAACCCGTAGAGAAACTTATTTACTAGCTTCGATTCTTCAATAGTAGACCCGAGAGATGCCGCCTTAGATGAGATACTAGCTAACGTGCTGTAACATTTTCATTTTACCGGATTGAGAAATTCGACCCGTTTTGAAATTTCGTGATTTACCTATTTGCAAATTATTGAGAACCGGAAGAGTTTTCGGGTTTTTATACCCCAATTAGTGGATCTAAATGATTTACAATCATTTTTATAAACCAAATACTTAATTACAATCATTCCAAATTGGATTTCTCGAATTGAAAATAAAGCAAATTCTGGTTTTTACGCGATTTCGGTACAGATTCATCTCTTACCAGGAATCTCGTATTTGATCATCGTATATCAAATTTAACATTTTTATGAGTCTAGTAATCTATTGTCATGTCATAAGTCATCACACACTTGATCGAGTCGTGAATCGTTGGTAAATTGCCCAAAATCGATACGTACGTCAAAACCGACCAAAATTGTCTAATTTGACCTAATTTATGCATCCTTTTGTGTTGCGTGATGTATTTATATTCATTTTGAGTGGATTATACTTGGTAATCATGATGGGAGTATTAAATGGGTGTTTTGGGAGAAAACCGGACTCGAAAACCTCGAAAAATGAAGAAACTGGAGCGAAAACAGAGAAATCGGAAAAATTATTATTCGGTGGAGAAACAGGCGATACGCCTAAACTATTTAAATGATTTAGGTTATACGCTTGTTTCATAAAAATTAGCAAAAACCCTAAAAACAATTATTTAAGCTCCTAAACTCATTCCAGCCCTCGTTTCTCACCTTCTAACTTCTCTCAAAACCCTAAAATGGCTGTGGACATACAAGATCAAGGTCCTTGAAGACTTGAGGCTCCTAAGTTGTGAAATCAAGCAAAGATTAGTGTCGGCTTTCATCCTTTGGTGCGTTTTTTTATTTATGCTTCTACCCTCTTGTTTTCTAGCTATGCTAGGGTCAATATCAGACCTTTAACATGTTTCTAGGCTTGATAGGTTGTAGATCATAGATCTAGTGATTTCATGCAAAAAGATTGTATTCTTATTTGTTATTTGTTGATTTTCATGATGAATTCTTTATAGATCTAGATAGATCTTGAATAGGGATGTTAAAGATTACATTTTTATGCTTGATTCTTTATGAGGGTGTTGTATGAAGATAGATCCATGGATTATGTGGTCAAAGTTTGCAACTTTATGTTGATTTAGGGTTGGATCTACCATATATGAAAATCCTTGATATATCTATGCATAATATGATCAAGATTGCCTTTTTATGATGGAATAGAGTTGGATCTTCACCATGTTTGTTGCTAATCTCTAGATCTAATGGTTATCCATGTCAACATTGAATTTTTATGATAGATCTAAGTTAGATCTATGGATTCATGCAATTATGTCATAGATCTAGGGTTTATGTAACCAAAATTGTATTTTATGCCATGAAATGCCTTGATCTTCTACATGCATTCTATTAGGGTTAGTATTATGTGCCAAGATCATGAAGGTTGTGTTTTATGCTATGGATTTCCTAGATTTACAATATGCATGTTGTGACAACCCGTTTGAAAACCAGGTCAAACCCTACCCATTGACTATGTTTACATACGTATATATATCTATACTTGACGTATATTAGTTGTAACGTTAGTAAATCTGTACATGAAACGTCCACCCTTGACAAATTCCCCACATTTGAGAAACATACAACCTTAACAAATGGAAAGGTTCACCGAGAGATCGGTGGAATTCCAATAATAAGAAAAATAAATATAAAAAGTAACTTTTATATTTCTACGACGGTGTCACGAGAAATCACACCGGCACTCGACAACGCTTAGGCGAATGTTTCACTAAAACTATTACTAGTTTAAATCACGAAATATTCGAGCTTAAATTCCGGAAGAATCAAGCAAATTATTCTTCACGCGGATACTCGATCAAATGAATAATTAAAGCCAAAAATGATAAATAAAATTAAAGATGGATCAAACAATCATTATATGACCACATTTTAATCTTACAAGCTACTTGACAACTCGTCTCGATCAAAACCGTAGAACGGTTCGGCTTAAAACGCCCGTTTACCAAATTGGGCCCGACCCGGCCCAATAAAGCAAAACGAACAAGCTAAGCCCAAAACATGACCCGACAAGTCACCCGATAATCTTAATCCATGACGTAACCCGTTCGGTTAATTTTAATAATTTACGGGACTAACCGCGTCAAAAACGGAGAAAGCCGCATACCGGCTCGGCCCGAGCAATACCCGGCCCAACAACCATTTCTCTAAAAATTCGGCCCATATAAAACCCATCAACTTTGTAGTAATCATTTTATAAATACATTACGATTATAGTTGCGGTTTTTATAAAAATACTACAAGATTAGCAAGACTTTTATAAAAACTAATACTCTTAATCACCTAAATATCTAATTAACCCAAGGTTATGGGTTGTCTAACCATGATCACAAACCCTAACCTTGGTTAACAATTAAACATGTGGGAAAGTACTTGAGCCATACCTCTTTCACCACACACACACACAAACCCTTATTCAAATATCCCACCTCCTCCTCTCCTCATCATCCACGACCGGCCACCTCCCCACCTCCTCCCTCCGCCGGCGACAATAACCACCCACCACCACCGCAGCTGCTGCTGCTGCTCGGCCAGCTGCACCATGCCACCACCACCGTACCACCCCATCCCTCTCCCCTCTCACCCTTCGGTGCAACCCCGAAGACCAACCACCACCGCCACCTTTTCATCACCATCGTCACCCATCATCACCATCACCTTCACCTCCCGTCGCCATCACCGTCATCATTCTCGCCACCACCGTAAACCCTCACGACCACCACCACCAACACTCCCTCACTCTCTCTCGACAATCGACCACCACACCACCACCTTTACCGTCATCATCCATCATCAACACCACCACCTACATTCCGTCGCCCCACCGTCAACAGTCGCCGTCGTCGTCTCCAGCTGCTGCCGCCGCTGTGAACAGTGCCGCCACCGCCATCAGATTCCGGCCACCGTCACCTCGAGAGAATTGCTTATCGTAAGCTTCTAAACCTTTTCTCCTTTACATTCCACCCGAATATTACACCAATGAAACCCTCGGGTCTTGATAATCTAGCTTTGCTCTTGGGTTTTAAAACTCACATGAAATGACAAACCCTCTTTATTTTCTTTGTAACATTTCATGGATCAAACCACATCGCGATGCTCTCGGGGCTTAATATTGTCACGGTTGTGGGTCTTGAGCTAAAGAAACCGAGTGATGAGTCGAATGGCTCACCCGGGAGTATTTACACTCAAGATTGAAACATAGATTGTTACTTGTTCATCTTCTTTTTTTTCTTTTGGTTCTAAACCAAGAAACCCTAAAATGGGTGTAAAACCCTAAAAGAAATCAAACTATATGACAAGCTTTGTGTTTGGTTAATCTAAGACCTTAATCTAAATGATGTTAAGAATCGGATGAGAAGTAACACACCTTTAAAAGTCTTGAACTTAAGATACATAAAATATAACTTGTTGTAAAATGATATAAATTCCGATTTGTAAGAACTTGTTAGATTGTGTAAATAATGGTTAACAATGGACATAACTCATGTTTGATGGAAATTGTGGAACTATGGAAACTCATCTTGAACTATCGGACTAACGTATGGTATAAAAGCCATGGACAAAAATGGTGACCAAGGGTCGGACCTATCGCGAATTTTTGGAAAGACAAAGACTAACGAAGAACCCTATTTTAAAATGAAAGTCTTATGACAAATACTTATCTAATTATTGAACCAAGCGTTCATGTAACAATTACACTAGATAGCTAATTAGAACTTCTTAAATGACGTAGCATAACCCGATACAAACAATATCGGGTAAAGGCTCATCATGATTCATAATAGTAAACAAAACATTATTATTCGATCTATTTTAAAGACCTTTCGCATTTATATTCCTTTTCAATGTTCAAGGATAGATCCAAGATAAACATCTTGTTTTCGTTGATAAATTATTTAAGATTTTCTAAATATAAAGTCACTCACGATCCGACACCTTTTGGTTCACCAAACTTGTCTTTTTATTTTCTTTTGCTAGTAACATACAAACTTCTAGAAAACGTCGAAATAAATAATATGCCTTATTATTTAACACGACGAATGATCTAATGATATAAACATATAAATATAGATTTACTTATATCATAACAAGACAAATTAGCTTGCTAATAACCCATACTTATCATATGATTAAGGAATCATAAACTACCAATATTTATGTTCATAAATATTCTGAAACGTGTTTTCTCTAAATATACAAACGGGAATAAATTGTCAAGACTCGACCAGGAATCATTGGGTAACTAAACATTACCCAATCGAACCAAGACCTAAGACTTGTTCTGCTATTATTGATAGTTAGGACGTCAGTCACTTGCAGCTCACATCAGCTATCCGATCAATCACCTTGAGAAGGTGAGTTTCACGGCCCCTTTCTTTTAAAACTGTTTATATACTATGGGGGAGAAATCATGATCAAACAAAATCCTTTTTACTTGATATTATGGTATAACTGTTACGCATTATTGATTATCTGTTCTTTCAATTCCCTTATGGTAATCTGTTATATAACTTATTGCTACAAATCCCACCACTTATTGATTTCAATTAATTCCTGTATCGAAACGGTAACTAGTGAATAGATCTATTTGGGTTGACAACCCTACCCTAGCTGGTAGCTCCAGTTCTGACTCACCGGTAACAGTCACAGGGTACATGTCAGTTATTTTGTGCCATTGGTATTTCTTGGGAAAGATACCACGGGTGGGTAAAAAACGGTCAAGCGTTTGAAATCAAGGAACAGGTGAATCAATGCAACAACGAGTAAACCTTTATAGTATCTTGTATATCTGCAACTACTTTTACAAATACATTTTTGTAGAGTCTTAAACCTGTGAACTCACCAACATTACGTTGACCTTTTAAAACTCATGTATTTCTCAGGTAACTAAGAATCGCTCTCTCTCGGTGTGCAAATGGGAAGTCTATCAACCACTAGGGCCTGCATTAGGGATGAATTCATGGTCACCCTTTTCTATATCTAAATAAATCATGAACACTCGTAATTTCTATCGTAATGTTATCATTTTCAGTATTGTAAAACTATGCTAACTTTTATGAATTTCCGCTGCAACTTGATAAATATTTGTTTTGCAAACGTAAACGAAAACTGATAGGATTCGTTCCTTGTACCCACGACTATGACCCCATGACGTCACATGCCCACGTAATCGGTAACATCGGGGTGTGACACATGTCATTTAGGGTTAGGCCTATGTGTTGAATCCGTCATGATTATACTTTATGTTAAAAGATGACTAGATCTACATTATGCATGATATCTAGAATTAGATCTATGATGTTCTTGCTATAAAATGTTTAGATCCATGCCATGTATGCTTAGGTATGATTAGATCCATGCTAGGTGTAAGTAGATATGAAATCTCCATGTTACATCTTGACTAGATCTAGGTTTGCATGATAGATCTAGGATCACCTTTGATAAATTGCTATGAATTATGTTGACTTATGAGACTTTGTTGACTTTTCACATTATTAGTCAAAATAAGACATTTGACCTTACCCTTAGTTTAGGATTGGACCCATATCGTACGTATCACCTCACTAAATCACCATCGAGTCGTCGAGTCGGTCGTGTCATGAAATTAAACTATTTATTCATTTTTTCAACTATTTATATATTTATTCCTCTAACTCATCTAGTCGTCAAGGTCGTCTTCGGTGTAATCGTCTCGTTGTGGTGTCATTATTCGTATCTCCATTCCAGGTGAGTATTCATTGCCCCTCTTTATTTTAAACAATTTGGGGTGCAACGTGTATCGTATTCAAAACCCTTACTCGATATTCTTTACTAAAAAACTACATGTGAATTCTATGTTGTTATGTGTACTCTTGTATGTAAACTTGTGTGGTTATTTGTGATTGGTTGTGCTCAAGCCCATTCTCATGTTCATACTCGCGTGACATTAGCTGTAAAAAGTCGGGGTTACGGTGATAGATCTATTGGCTTGACAAGCCCACTTGGTATGTCTCGCGTGTGGCGCCTTGTGATTGGAAACCTTATTGTGAGGGTTGGCTCATGCATACTTATTTGCTCTATCTCATTATGGTTTATCGTACTCGATTGCATTTAACTCATTGAATCGTATGTTCTAATATATATAGTACACTAAACCTATGTTTACTCACCAACTATTCGTGGTTGATCTTTATTTTATACATGTTGCAGGTTATGATGTTTGATGATGTTTAGCCTTGTTGATGACACCATAGGATCACACGCGGACTTAGCGTGACCTAATTAAATAAGTTAATTTGTTTTTCTTCCTTGAATTAAATCTTGTATTGAAATGACTATTTATGTTGTAATGAAATGGGTTGATTAAGAATATCGCAACATAAATAGTGTTGTGTGCATCTGGACAATCATCGCGTCCTGACATCTTCCGCTGTCGGTTGGGGTGTGACACTTTCTCACAAAATCATCTATCGTGTTTGACTCATTCATCTTCGAACCTTCAAACTCCGCCATTAAAGTTTGTAACCTTGCTTTCTTAACCCGCTATGCACCAAGATGATGGGATTTAATAGCATCCCACATCTCCTATGCCATATTCAGATTGCCCACCTACAATATTTGTTCTTCGAGTATTGACTGAAACAAGAGAGTGATTGCAATATTATATTTCTTTGTGTCTACGGTTGTTCCCGGTTCCATAATATCGCACACCCCGTGAACATTGAAAGTCACCTTCATCTGCATAGCCCAAATTGTGTAGTTTGTTTTTGACAACATCGGACATAAAAGAGATGTTGTATTATTCTCATTAATGGTGACAACCACTCAATTATCCGGTTCTCATTCTTGATCAAGTTGAACACACTTTGAAAGAAACCAGGTATGATTATGTGTGTTGATTTGCGACATCTAAGCGTCACAAAACTAATCCTTCAAATTTGTGATAGCGCGGTTGCAAACTTTAAAACTTCGATGAACACATAGTGCCTCTTCCTTTGGTTATGATTCTTCAATTTTCTTTGTGCTTTTGAATTAAAACTTACTCACCACGGAAGAAAACTATGAAACAAAATAGAAGAACAGATTTGCTCCGTACCTTTTCAAACATAAACTGCAACAAAGTCTAAAACCAATCGAGTTAAAACGCTAGAAGTACCGATCAAGTAATCAACCGCACCTCTTATCCCGCGATCGAACAAGAACTTGCACCCCACTTTCGTTGATGTCAATCACCAAAAGAACCCATGCTTGAGTACGCCGCCTCCCGTTGCAATCCGATTCCGCTCCTGTTTGTTCTTGTCTCCCGTTCTGACCGAAAACACCCCGTTGCCGATCACGAACACCAAAACAAACCTGCAAATTAATTGCTACTCCGGATCTTATCGTCCCCTTCGATCCCTTGCTCTGATACCAATTGTTGGTACACAATCGGTTTTAGACTTCACAATACACCTCAACGATGCAACACATAAGCTTTGGATTCTCGATGGATTAATAGTTATGCTTCACTAACTATAAAACAATGACTAATAAAGAAATTTATTCTAATTGTTTTTGGTAAAAAAAAAATTAGAGAAAACATCTACCCTATTTATAAGAAATTAACCTAAGCAATCCTAGTTCAACTCTAATACTCTTTATAACTATTCTAATTAATAAACTATTAGATAAACCATAAACTTACTAATTAACCCCTTATTATTATTTTTTTTTTACAAGATTAGTCCATTAAACAATCATACATATTATTGATTTTATCATTATCAAAATAAGAGATTTTGATCTCTATATTATCAAAATTATAATTGTTTTTCAACATAGAACTTAAACTCAGTACATACCAATTATATATATTACAATAAAAATTCAAGATAAATAGTTACTTTTTAGTTTTTAATAGTTTAGCCACGTAAGTTTAGCATTTTGATATTTTTTACCCTTTAACTTTTATACTTATTTTTTAACGTAAAGTAAACTTTAGGTTTTTATAGTTTAGCCACATATGTTTCATACTTTTATATTTTCTACCCTTTAACTTTTATAGTTTTTTTTTAAGTTTTGTGGTCTTCTACTTTGGTCACGAAACTTTTAACTTTTCTACTTTCGTTTTTTAGTATACTTATATAGTTTTATACTTTCACCACGAGATTTTTAGACTTTTACGTTTTATATACCCCTTAACTTTTTAAAGTTCTTATATATATTAAAATAAAAATTGAAAAGAAATAGTTACTTTTTAGTTTTTAATAGTTTAGCCACGTAAGTTTAGCACTTTGACATTTTTTACCCTTTAACTTTTATACTTATTTTTAATTAACGTAAAGTAAACTTTAGGTTTTCATAGTTTAGCCACATATGTTTCATACTTTTATATTTTATACCCTTTAACTTTTATAGTTTTTTTTTAAGTTTTGTGGTCTTCTACTTTGGCCACGAAACATTTAACTTTTCTACTTTCGTTTTTAGTATACTTTTATAGTTTTATACTTTTAACACGAGACTTTTAGACTTTTACGTTTTATACCTCTTAACTTTTTAACTTTCATTTTTTATTAGACTACTTTCATTTTTTAGTATACTTTTAGAGTTTTTGACTTTGGCGACGACTTTTTTGATACTTTTATCTTTCGACGACACAACTTTTACATTTGGCGTTTTGTTCCCCTTAGATTTCCTACTTTCATTTTTTTAGTATATTTTTCTTATAGTTTTATACTTCGACAACACAACTTTTAGACTTTAACGTTTTATTTTCCTAAAATTTTCTACTTTTGTTTTATTAATATACCTTTTATAGTTTTATAGTTTCACCATGACACTTTTAGATTTTTATGTTTTATACTCCTTAACTTTTTTGCTTTCGTTTTTAGTATACTTTTAGAATTTTCGACTTTGGTCAATACTTTTTTAAAGTTTTATACTTTTATCACATTAAACTAATGGGGGTAAATTGGTGGCCCGCCGCGAAACGTGGGCGGGTCACAAGATCAAATAAAACTGAACGACACTGTTATTGCAGGCCCGCCGCAACGCGCGGGCGGGTCTGCAACTTGTTAATAAACAAACATAAACTCTAACTTCTTGTTTTACCCCTTGATCTTTTCGGTTCATTAACCTTTTTGCACATGTTAAATAGTGAAGGTTAACACAAAAAGATAGGGGTGAGTATGATTTGGTTCAGATCAGTTCGGTTTTTTCTTTAATCGAATAAGGTACCTTCCAAAAACCCACCTACAGGAGTTAGGACTGTTCACGAGTCGAACGAAATAGGTTAGCTCAGGCTTGACTTGATTTTTAAATTGAACTGAAAACTTGAGCTCGATCCCATACGACTTAGTTTTTAAAAACAATTTGCTAAATGAAAGTATTGATACAAAGTGGAAAATAATGATGGAGAGTTGGATTAAAAGATTCAATTTTTAATCTGTTCATAAATTAGTAAAGTTGGCTTAATTTAATCGAGCCAACAAACACCTACAAGTGAGCCAAAGAAGCGAGCTAACTAGCAGCTAACCTTGGCTTGAGCTCAACTCGTACAAACCAAGTCAGCTTGGCTCTGCATGTTTACAAACCGAACCAATTGCGAGCGGGGTTTTTCATGTGAGCCATGAATGAGCTTCAGGTAAAAGCTATTTGGACTATCCTACATGAATACAAGGTTATTGCTTCTCTAGCAACTTCCTCCTATAGGAGGTGACATGAGAATGATGGTTAGGGGTTTGTGATCCTTAAGGGCTCAAGTTCAAAACCTAACTTGATCAGGGGGTTTTTCAAGTGGTAGGTTTCCTCTTGATGATGTTCCTAAATCAGCAAAGCCTGAAGTGTCAAATCCAGTATGGTTCCAGTATGGTTTTTCACAACAAATGTTTAAATACTCAACATCATAGGAAAAAACACAACAAATCTGATCTTAGTTCTAAATCTACAAATCTGATCTTACTTCTAAATCTACATTGTTGTTTACCCAATCAGGTTTTAGGCTATTAATGTTTGGGTTAATACAGTTAGGTTAGTCGGGTTTTAAACACAAACACATTTTTCATTATAATTTTGAGTCACTCCATACTTGCTGTAGTTTAACACCTTCGTATAAACATTTTCACTATAATTTTAATTTTGAGTCACTGCTTTAAGTGACCTATTAGAAATAGCATAAGAATTATCATTGACTATGCAAACATAATCTGGTTTTATGTTGGTACCATGTGGATTGAAGTCTTTGGAGACTTTGATGGCAAATTCCATAATAACTTGAAACTGGATTTAGATCTCAATCTTGCTTTGTTTCCACATTGCTCAACTAGATGTGTAAATAGAGCCACTTTATTAATTTCGGAACCTTTGAGGCCGTAAATGTCTTCGTTTTACAAAGACTCTAAAGACTAAATTAAGAAAATTTTAAGAACAAGGATTCTTTATAAGTTACTAAATCGTAAATGATAATTCTTGCTCAGTGGAATTTTGGGCCTAGATAACTTATTAAGAGAACTATTCGAAACCTAATATTTTTTAGAGTAAATTACACAAAAGGTCCTTAATGTTTTATTCGAATTTCGGATTAGGTCCTTTAATTAATTTTGTTACACCAGACATCCTTTATGTTATATATTTGTTTCAGAGAAGGTCGTTTATCACTAACGGGGTAAAAAAGATCCGTTAACTCAAGGGTATTTTTGTCATTTTATAACCTCTTTTAATAAAACATTATTATTCCATTAAATAAAACATTATTATCTCATAAAATCATTTTTCGTACAAACGACAAACGAGGTGTAGTTCCATACTTCCATTAATTGATTTTGAATTCTAAAAAATATAGTAGTCATCTAACACCACTCCAAGAATCCAAGATTGCCTCCTTCTTCGGTTCTTCCATCCGTCTAGTCCCGACGGCCGACGATGGGTCTCAGATTTTGGCTCCGTTGGTCGTTCCCGTAGAAAATGACGGCAGTGATAAAGATCGTAAGTTTGGCAGAGGTAGGGCTTTTCAGTCAGACAGAAGGAGAAAAACTAGATCTATGTCGCCGTTGAGTCACGGATGATGAAATTGATGCTTCGTTTTCGGTTAATAGTCTGTTAGCGAAGCTGTTTATTGACGATCTGGTGGAATCTTCTTCATATTCTTCATCAGAAGTGGACGAATTGGAAAATCTATCTTTTGGAACTTTCTGGCATCTGGCGGCCGAAGGCCGGCGGTGGATCGTCACGGCCAGTTACGAATAAATGTAAGAAGAGTAGTTCCACCGATGGTGTTGTTAACTCCTAAAAAACCGGATAGTCATGAACAAAAACGGAATTCCGGTGAGGTTTCCAAAGTCGTCGGCCGGTAACGGAAAACATTCTGAGTTAAGGGTCCTTCGCTGGGACTTGACGGGGGGGGGGGGGGGGGAGAAGAACTATTTGACTTTTTTAAAAGAGATATTTCATATTTTTTTTAATTAAAAGAGGTTCTAAAATGACAAAAATACCCTTGAGTTAACGGATTTTTTTAACTCCGTTAGTGATAAAGGACCTTCTCTGAAATAAGTTATAACATAAAGGATGTCTGGCGTAACTATTTTAGTTAAAGGACCTAATTTGAAATTTTGATAAAACATAAAGGACCTTTTGTGTAATTTACTCTATTTTTTAAGGTAAAACCCAAAACCCAACCCTAACTAGAATTCGGGTTTGTTAAGTTAACCTGATTTACCTCATTATGACTTTTAGACCCTATCTGACCCAAACCCAATTACCATATTCAAGTTCGGGTTGGTGAAAGTTAACCTAAAATTATGCGTTTAGGTTAAATTATAAACACAATATATACTTTCATAATTCTTTAATATTAACATATTATATGAAATCCTTAATATTAAAGAATTATATAAGTTGGTTACTATTTAATAAACTTTTTTTCTAATTTAACCTAAATTCAACATCATCTTCATACTCAGTAAATCCCACCAATAACAAAGCTAAGGTAGGGTCTGAGAAGAGTAAGATGTAGACATCCTTACTTCTACCTCGTAGGAATAGAGAGACTGCTTCCAATGAGACCCCCGGCTCCGTAGTTTTACATCAAGCCTTAGAATAGTGCATGTACCATTTGTCTTCCGGCTATCAACTCCACCACATGATACATGATTAATTGTCCATCACTTTTAACGTCATTTTCACGAAATTATTAAAATAACGTTAAATTTAGTACAATTTCACTTTTGCCCAAAGGCCCACACATATATATACGTTATATGCCCAGACTCTAAGTGGGGCATTTAACCTAAATTCAAACACATAATCTCAAAAAAACAAATCACAAAATAGTAACCTTATTTAGTTTGCAACATGTAAAAAAACGATTCAAAGCATCGTCCTCTCTTCCTAGTAACGTTGTCCTCATGTAAAAATGATTAAGTTTGCGCATTAAGAATGCTTATTTACATCAAGATTTGGATCTGAAAAGATTGAAAAAAAGTGTAATTAACTTTTAAAAACAGAAAAAAGGGTTTACAAAGTGAATTCATCCATAAGTCATAAGATATTAGTCAATGTAAGTGAGATCACCTATGCAGCATCTTTAATGTCTATGTCTTTCAAACCAGTTGCCAATGATGATGATGCTGCATACTTCCCATTTGTTTTCTTCCCATTTTCTTCATCAGAAGATTCTTCATCCAAGGAACCCTTACTCCGGTTTTGCATTTCTTTCACTTTTCGGTATTCATCATAGTGCGCATATCTCTGCTCTCTAAAGCATGCTCTCCTCTCCGTTTCACAATCTGTTCGTCATTCCACACTCACATGAGTCAAAACACGACCGGTCTGGTTGACGAGAAACACTTTGGGTACAAAAATAATTTTCTTTTTATTATAAATTATTAGTGCGGCGAACATGATTATAAAAGTTATATTGTTTAAATTATAACATGCTTTTTTGGTTAAAAGTAAGTGAATTAAGTGAATTAGCCAGATGATCGGTATGTCCATATTGCATCGTTGCTCTTTATAAAAAACAATGACTTTTTTTAATGGAAAACACAAACACTCATTAACTTAATCTTAAATTACACCAGAAACACTATCGTCAAGGATTAAACCCATGACCTCCACTCTATGAGGCTTACACCTCCACCAATTGGGTTAGTCCCATATTGGCTATCAAAAAGACCGTTAGTTTCAGTGCCGGTGGGGGCGGGGGAGGGTATCTTTTTAAGTAAAAGGGTATAAATGTAATTCAAATGGATTTAATAGATGAAAATCGTCAATTAGTAGAAAGGACCAAGCATGTTATCAAATGGTAAACAGTAGGGACCATAACCAAATCTGTAATAAGAACATACCACATAGACGATTCGTGTAACTAACTCTTTGGCTAATATTATAAGATAATCGAGACACCCACATCAAAAAAGACATTAAACATGATCAAAGTTACTAAAGAATTATCATTTTGACTGCGCCACTAGGTAAAATTACTTTAAAACATAAGTTCTTTACCTAAAAGGCTAAAATTATGGTTAAAAACAAAGTTCTTTACCTAAAATTAGAAACCCGAGTAGTATACCTTACCTTTATAAGCAATTTGCTCTAAAATGTAAGTGACTTTTATTGGTCTTCCTTCTAGATATTTTTTGTTTTACCTAACATAACATGAATCGACCCATTTTTATAAAAGAAGGATCATAATTGCCAATTCTAATACTTACTTGAAGAATATGATTTTAGATAACAAAACTAACCTTCATTGTCTTGATCCATATAATCTGCTTCATCCTCAGATGACGCCCAGCAAGAACGTCTCAAGTTATTACTACTACTACTAGCACTAGAAGTTGCCACATCATTCAATGCCGATCGAATTGCTTCGGCATGCACACTAGTATCATTCCCTTCAACAAAACTAGAACCTCGTATTGGTGACAAAGATCCTGCAAAAGTAGGGGTTATTACTATTACTATTACTATTACTAATAAAAAAAAAAAAAAAAAAGACAACTTCATTGTACAAGTTCTTACGCATTTTGTACAAGTTTTATGTAAAAGGTAAAACCCATCAAAGCACCAAATGAGTTGTACCATGTGCTTCTCATTCGAAAGCAACTTGCATAGCCTCATGTCATGTTGCTAGGCATCTAGAATTACTTTTCAAAAACAGAATATATACTATCATAAGACTTTCCGGCAGATTTACTGTAGGGGTGTTCATGGTCCGGTTCAGCGAGTTTTGATGAAAACTCTGGGCTGGACCGCTAACTACAATTTCGCGGAATGACAAACCAAACATCCCAGCTTGGTTGGGTCAGCTGAACCAGCCGGTTTACTGGTTTGATGGTTTATTTCATATTCCAAAAATGATAAAAACATATAAATAATAAAGGTTAAACGACCGGTTCCAACTTTCAAACTGGACTGAACTGTCAAATGACCAAACCGCAAAAGCCAAACTGTTAAGATCTCAAACCAGACAAACCGGCTGGCATGCTTTGGTTTGGGCAGTTTAGTTAGCTTAAATGGTTTATGAACATCCTATTTGGGCCATGTGTATGCGTCTCAGTATGTTGAAATGGGCTCAAAAGATACATAAAAGTGTAAAAGGGTCAGATTCAGATAGAAACATGTTTTGTCCAGCTCCTGAAAACATACATCTTATTCATTTAAGATCACTGCATCATCTTACATCTCGTCAATCAGTGTTTCAACATCTTATTCACTCGGATCCCTCCATTAATCAAATTACTTTTCTAATTGAAAACTCTTGCTTAATAATCAGGTATCATAAACCTCTTCTGCTATTAACTACCCATCATCACTTCATCTATAATTTGAGAAATGATTCTTTCTTTTTCCATTTGTCGTAAGGATTTTTTTTGTTTTCTTTTATTACTCATTATTTTGCTTACAAGTATCTCTTGCATTTTAATTACAAGTACATAAAATGCTTATATTCTCACATATTTGTTGGCAAACTGGGATTCAATTTGTGTGTGTGATCCAGATTGGTTAGAATCGGTCTGATATGGAATTGGATTATGGGTTTCTGCAATTGTCTTAATGGGTGAAAATTTATCTTAGTGATTAATTGAATTTTTTGTGATCAATGATGATTTTTAATTCCTATCTATTTATGATAATATGGTTGTGATTAATTGCAGTTTGCTGCAGTTAATGTTAAAGATTTTCTTAAAAGATATTATCGTGTGAGTCCTACTGCTAGCATATTCAAAATGATTCAAGCAGGCATGCTTCTGTTTGCCTTGAATTATTTGAAACTACGAGATCTAATTAGTCAGACCTTGTTTTCCCGTAGATTGATAAGCCTTCTAGATTAGCTTTGATGCAACAGTTTATCATTTTTAGGAATAAACGCACTCGATCTGTTTGTTATTATGAAATTGAGTTTATATTTAAGAGAAAGAGGAAGGTTAACATAATATGTGTGATCGATTTTACAATGGCCTGTTTTGACCATTACCCATCCTGACCCAACCAGCCCATTTTGCCACCTTTACCATTTAGGAAGAGTGAACTAAGGACTTCACTCTAAAACAGTTCTTAAACCGTTAGACCATCTAATATAGTTTATCAAAAACACCATTAGCAAGAACAATATTTCGGTAAAATAACAATAAAAAGGCATAACAAATCACTTGCCTAAACAAAGCTCAATATAAATATAATACATGTAATCGACATAAAATAAATTTGCAGAAGTAATACATTTACTAACCATCAACATCAACCATTGGATGATATGGAGTCTTTGGTTCAGTAATTTTCTGCCTTACAGGTTTATTTGCTTCAATTTCCCCCAGATTTGCCTCATCCCATTTCACACCTCTTTTACCGCTTTAAATAAATGATCATACAAGGACAAATTAATAGGATATAAAAATATCAAATTATAAATGTATGCAAAGAAGGGAAACTATCAAGCTTGTAAAAGACATCATCTCAATAATGTATACAAGGACAAAGTAACGGTGAACATAATCTTGTAACCCTTGTGAATTAGTCATTTGATAAATGTCACCACAAAAGAAGATAACCTCAATAATGTAATCACATTACTTTTAAACTAAATTACAGAAAACATCCTTACGTATATCTGCAATTTAAGGTATCATCCTTTATGTTCAAAAAGTACTCAATTCATCCTTTATGTAAACAATTAGTTTCAAGTTTCATTCTTTGAGTTAACTTCTGTTAAATCTTGCTGTTAAGTTAAATCATGTGAGAAACATGTCAGGGTATTATAATAATTTGAATACCATTAAGTTAAGCATGGAGGAGAGATAAGAGCGCAATGATGACGCCGGAGATGGTTGGCAGGAATTCCGGCAAAGATGAAGGAGAATACCAATAAAACTTATACAAAGACGGGGAAAACAACGATATGAAGATGAAACGCCTTACTACGTCTCTAATCTCGCTGAAGATTGCAACTCTCAGAAACTTAAAAAAAGAATTTAGTAAATTTGGAACAGTGGTGGATGCTTATACTCCTTTGAGGAAAACCAAAGCTTCAAGTACTTTCTTTGGTTTCGTTATTTTCATAAATGTGAAGAACAAGAAAAGGTTGGAAATAGAGTTAAATACCATCCTAATGTCTAATTGCAAATCAGACATTAATCTTGCGATGTTTGACAGAAATGGAAACAAGATTATTCATGATATATCCCAAAACACCAAACCCCCTCTGCCGGCACCTCAATGGCACCCTACCCAATTTACTGAGGCGCCTCCTAATATCGCTGGCAAATCATTTCATGATCTCTTAGCCAATAAACCGGTCTGTGTGAACACGATATCACTCCCTTGGAATCTGATGCTCTCAATTACTAGTGAACTCATCTGTCATTGGAAAGGTCAAATCTCTAGACTTCCTTACTAAGATCAGCAGATTCCTATCTATAGTTGATCGCTACAATCAAATACTTGGGTGGAATGCAACTCCTTATTATATTTAAATCGTCGGTAGATGCCAAGTATATGTTTACACTCAAATACTCAGTATTACTTAACAGCTAGACTTAGATATTTAACGTAATGGTACTTAAATTATTATAATACCCTCACATGTTTCTCACATGATTTAACTTAACAGAAGTTAGCTTAAAGGATGAAAGTTGAAACTAATTGTTTACATATAGGATGAACTGAGCGCTTTTTTTAACATAAAGGATGATACTTGAAATTGCATATATATGTATAGGATGTTTTCTGTAATTTAGTCTTATTTTTATCTTAACTAGTTGGGTATCTTAAATAAGCCTAAAAATGAACCCACAAGAGACTGTGTATCAAGATTCTAGTTCTTATTAATGCATCGGCTTTTAACAAAAGAAGATATGAAGAATAGTTCGGGCCTTGATAGCAAGCAATTATTGATGACACATTAAATAGGGATTAAACAAATGACACATATCAGATTCAGTTATTCAAATGAGATAGATTGGTGGGTCATCAAAATATATAGTCTGACTGAAAACATTAAGTAAAAATAAAGCCAAGAAAACTCCATAACAAGAAAAGATGGCAACCAACATATAAAGGTATTAACATGAAGGCAGGCATGAAGAATCTTACCTCATATCTTCTCTCATTCAACTGATACTTAGGAGTTCCAAGTAGCTGAGTAACCTGATTGCTGAGACAAAAACAGGAATAGAGATTTTCCTCACATTGTTTTTTAACTCTCTAAGATATCTTTGTTTTCTAATGGGCAACTTGCAAGCAGGAACACTACTCAAAAAGATAACTGTTAACAAGCTTCTTTAACATTTAGTGTGGAAGGACTGTTGTTGTCATTGGCGGGCATGCATACACCCGATACTGGCGAAATTTTGTTATGTGTTATATAGTATCCGATACTTGTTTCTTATGTGTTATATTAGTATCCAACACTCGACTACTTGAGTGACGCCAATTCACCTAACATTTTCGAAACGTGACACCACTAAACCACCAGTATAAAATTCTGTGTCTGCCACTTGTTTTTGTACATTTCCAAAGATAACTAAATGCAAATCATGACAGCAAGTAAAATGTATAACACAATTTATCTTGTTTTAGGCTGTGTGTAGTAGGCTTTATGGGGGCGTTATAACCCCCCCCATGGCGCCCCATAACACCCCATGGCGCCCCTCCCCCCCCCCCCCCCCCCTTTGGCGTCATATTTATAACGCCTCCCCCATTCCTCTCTTTCCTTCTCTGGTTGGTCCATTCTCCCTCACTCCTATCTCATTGGTCACCTTTTATATCTTTTTCTTTTTTTTTAAATAAATTGATTTTAACATAACCCCACTCTCCCACTTATGCTATAACCCCCAATTGCCACGTCATTCGCCACATGGGCATAACCCTAATGGAGGGGTTATCACTACACATAACATAGCCTTATGACCTAATCACTAATTTACACGAAAAACTCTTACCTTCAAAATCAAACAGCAACTTGTGTCTGTTTTCAGTAGTGATTGCAGGTTGCAAACCAAATCAGTGAGTAAACATAGCCACGGGTTCAAAACAAAATAAATCTATGATTCAGGCAATAAGAAAACACATTCTCAATAGAACTTTATTCGCATACTATAGAATTAAATCCATATGAAAAGGAAATCATCAAAACAAACAGTCACTCACTTAACTTTATAGATAGATTATTGCCCTAAATACGACATGATGGAGAAAATTAGGAGATATGCGTAAAGATCGGTTGGATCAAACAGAGCAAAATGAACGCAAACAGAAAAAAATAGACCGGAAGTTATCTTACCGGAGGTAGGAGCCTAGGAGGTAGGAGAACGATTGCTTGGTTCAGACGTGACGAGACGATCGCCGGTTGTGGTGGTAGTTGTTATTCGACGTGCACAATTTCTCAAAGTGTTATTAATTGGCATTGTTTTCCTTCTTATTTCCATTCATTGTTTTATGTTTTTTTAGAAAATTAAATTTTAATAATCTCAAAGTATTCACTATAGCATATAATAATTTCATCTCTGTTTATTTTTTTTTTGGTTCTACCTATTTATTTGTTTTTTTTCTGATGGTCTCGTCGTTAACTTTTTTAACACCGTTAAGTGGATGCTGACGTGTGATGCTGACATTTATTTTTATTTATTTTTTAATTATTTTTTTCCATGTCACATTTCTATATCAGATTTTGTATTACTCTAAATTTTAAAAAAAAAAAAATCGTTCCCAAGTCCCTAAATTAAACAATCGATCTTGTTTCTTCACTTCAACCAGAACTGCAACGCGATTCCATCTCCCATTTGGAATTGGAAATGGAATTGGATTCTCTGTCGATTTCTTCATCGTCTTATTCGGATTTGAAATTAGGTTTACAGTGACTGAAGTTTTCGGAATCAGGTGGTGACGGAGGGTAGAAATTCTCCTAGTTCCAGACGGAGGAAGCTTGTGAAGGTGTAGATGCGTAATTAGCTTGAGCGTTGTAAGTGTATTTACCTTGATTATAACTATAGTTGTTTTTAGGGTTTTCAGGAGAATAAGAAGCTTCGCTTGGTTCGGAGAGGATGTGTGGAAGCTTTGTGGTAGGTTTACGGCGGATTTGATGGTGGCTGAACGATGCGGTCTGGCTGAACGATAAGTGTATCTACCTGGAGTCTAGTTGGCGACGGAGAGAGGTTCGCCGGCAGCGAAGATAACAAGTGCGGATCCGGTGAGTTTAAGCGAAAAGGTAGTAATTGGAGTGAGCTGCGACGAGATGGTGGCGGGCGTATACGGCTTCTTTCATGTGACGACGTCGTTCCTTGCAACGTTTAACGGAGTCCTCGTTACCTAACTTTGAGGCGGTGCAAACCATGGGGGAATAACGGCGGCCGACGGTGGTGCGGTGATTCTCAGGGTAACCGATGCCGGAGTGGTGGTAAAGTGATGAGCGTGTGTTTTAGAGAGTGAAAATGAAGAAACGGGATCGATGATGACGGTGACGAGATGATGAAAAAATAGGATCGATTGTATAATTTAAGGGTTTACCGATTTGAGAACCATTAATTTTTAATTAGGGTAATAGGAAATCTGATGTGGAAAAGTGACGTGTTTAAAACAATTAAAAAATTAATAAAATTTACATGTCAGCATGCCACGTCAGCATCCACTTAACGGTGTTAAAAAAGTTAACGGCAGAACCATCAGAAAAAACAAATGAATAGGTAGGACCATAGAAAAAATAAACTCGAATGGGATTATTGTTGGCCAATAGTGAATGGGTGGGATTATTAAAATCCAATTTTCCTATGTTTTTTTATCGAAACTATCGTCAATATCTGAGTGACCCTTATTAAGACGGTATTGTAAGGGTGGGGGTTATGGTTGGTTTTGAAGCATAAGAAACCTTCAAAGTAGAGTCCCTATAAATATGTGAGTATAGTCCCTAAAATTTGAGGTGTATTTGTGAGTGGTTGTGACTTGAAGAGAGAAAAAATTAATGTTCATCCCTATATTTGAGAAAAAAACTGATAGCCCCTCTTGTATCTTCTTCATTTTTTTTTCTCCTTTATTTCAAAGGATGGCGAAAGGCCTTCACAAACGTAGACCAAGTGGGGGTATATGCCATCCGCAAAGTAATAGCCATGTTTGTATTGTCTACCGTTTACAACAAAAGAACATCTTGGAGCCACTCCGTGCAATTCATTCATAAACAAGGGTGACTGGTTAAGAACGTTGATGCCATTGTTGGAACCGGCAACACCAAAATAGTCGTGCCAAAACCACATATCTTGAGACGCAACTGCCTCAAGTAATGATCGTTGGTTTTGCATGATCCCCCCCCCCCCCCATGATATTGTGCTCTATACTTTGTCGAACAATTTCTCCACTCCCAGTGAGTACAATCGATGATACCGATCATGCCTAGAATGCAATTGATGCGGGGCATCTTATACATAAAATAAATAAATAAAATCTCTTCATTTAATTGGTTTTTAATCAAGAATTATTAAGTTTTGGTGCGTAAATGTTTATATTTGAATTTGAGATGATTTGGTGGAACTTTGGTTATTATTTGATAAATATTTAAAGTTCACATTTAATTTGGTTTTTAATTGAGAAAACTTTGCAAATTAGAATTTTAATTAAGAAATTATAAAAGATATGATGCTTAATTGTTTTTATTTGTGAATTTTAGGTGTTAGGTGTGTGCGCGATGATTTTAGAAGAAGATAGAAAAAACGAGAGCAAAAACGGAGGTCGGATGTGGAAGTTATGAACAAAAGAAAAATAAAATATAATAAGTGCAGCACCCCAGCAGGCGAGCAAAGTCTCTATCCCAGCCTAGTTGGCGATTTGCAACCCAGCTACGCCCAGGCCCAACAGCTAGAGCAGCCTAGCGAAGCCCAGTAGAAACCCAGTGCCTTAATAAAAAAAATCGAAGGTCATGGGGTAGAACCCCTGACCTCCAGCTTATCCAGGGAGAGTTTTACCACTAGGGAAACAAATTATTGATGATCATGTTCTGTTTACAATTTATTTGTTTACTTTTGCTCCAGGCCCAGTTTCTTGGCCAAAATCACCTGATGCTCAGTCGCGATTTTGAGCTTATAAAAATGTTTCCAGCCGCATTTCTTTGGGGGAACCTCCGAAAAACCCTAGATAACCCCCTTTTAACATCTGGAATCATTCAAGAAAGGATGGGGATCAAGATCAAAGCTTTTGGGGTCAAAATTTGATGATTTTTAAAGGCTTTCGGTTTGTATCTTCATCTAGTTCTAGCTTTTCATCTTTTTAAATCTTTTCTTTTGATTATGAATGTTACAAAGATTGGATTTTTATTGTTGTTTAGCATGATTCTAGATTGATCCATCTTTGGATCACCTAGATTAGATGAATCTGGACTTGCTTTGATCATTTCGGTTTGACTTTGACTATGATATTGTGATTATTGCTTTGATGATGGTTTTTAAATGTTTGTGATGATATTATTTGCTGTTTTGGTTCCTATTATCATTGAATCATGTGGATAATTGTCATGCTAGGTATAACTACCTTAGTAATTTCTTTATCCATTGTTGACCCGTTTGACTTTGATTAGTCAAAGGTTTAATGCTTGCTAGGAGACCTCCTTCTTGATTGTTCATTGATGATTGGGGGCTGATTTAGTGAATTTCTCTATGAGATAGGTTTAACCAAACCATTTCATAGGCTAGAATCTTGTTTTACATTGTTTAATATAATAGAATGCTTGTGAACATAAGATTCGATGCTATTTATTCATGTTTAGCGGTTTCTAGGTCATAAGTGTTTGGATCATCATCTTGCATGGTATAAGTACTATATAGAGAGATCTCTCGCGTAGTTTCCTATATCATGTAGGATAAGTTTACTTTAACCGAAGTAGCTAGTCTGCTAGGCAATTTTCACAGTTTTGCTATCCGTGCTTCATTTAGGATTTCCGGATTATTCTGGATGTGTCTATAGTCCTAGGTAGTCCAGTTTTCCACATTAGACGATGGTGTCCATGGTATTAGTCATCTGAGGTTCCGAGCGAGTCTAGAGGAGTCGAGTCTAAGTGATGCATTCCTTTTTCTTGATCTTCCAGCGTGTTATCCGTTTTTTTTGCTGTTTTTGTCGGTTTTAGTTTATCTGCTTAGTTTTTAGTATAAATTCACAAATCTGATTTCATCGGTTAAATATTAGTAACAATTCGATATACCGGTTCTTACCAATACTATATTGCATATGACGGGTGCACTGCCCTGGTGTGTAGTTTGGTCACTTAGTGATTACCATTTAAAGCTTGACCTGATTTTTATATATCCAAATCCGACACATTAAGTTTTTGGCGCCGATACCGGGGACGCGTTAGATTATGAGAAATATCCGAGCTATTAGTTTAACCACTTGTTTGCTTTATCTGTTTACCTGTTTTCTTTGCGTATTTTAGCTGTTAGTTTGTTTTTCTATTTATGTGTTTCCTTTTTGTGATAGTTAGACTTTTAGGTTAGTTTCTTTTCGTTTTATGTTTCGTCGTTTTTATCGCATTTTTGTCTGTTTATGCCCATACGTCGCCGCCAGAGCCGACTTTCACTGTTATCTGAGTCGGAAAGAGTTTTCCATCACCTTCGACACGTGGAGGGCGCATTACATGTGTCGATGGCCGTGCCTGCAGATCAGAGGCGCACGCTTGCATATTACGCTCGTCCCAACATCGACGGGATGTTGCCGAGTGTTATCCGTCCGCTGGTGGACGTTTAGAACCTCCAAATTCAGCCTCAAGTCATCACTATGATTATGAACTTTGTTCAGTTTGACGGGTTACCTAATGATGACCCGATGACCCACATCGCGAACTTCCTTGAAATTTGCGACACTTTCAAACTTAAAGGGGTCCCCGCAGAGGCAATCCAGTTGCGATTATTCTCATTTTCCCTTCGCGGCGCAGCGAAGGCGTGGCTTCAAGCTCTCCCGCCTGGTTTTGTCACATCATGGCTATTTTGACACAGAAATTCATCTCAAAGTATTTCCCTCCATCGAAAGTTGCAATGTTCAGAAACAAAATTTATTCCTTCCTTCAGCACGACACAGAGAGTTTATACGAGACGTGGGAGCGATTTAGAGAGTTGTTGAGAAAATGTCCATCACATGAGATTGAGCTACACCAGCAAATATAGATTTTCTACAGCGATTTACATCCACTCACACGACATACGGTCGACACGTCAGCTGGTGGGACATTAAGCAGTAAAACGCCCAAGGAGGTGCAAGAGTTACTTGAGGAGCTGGCTTTAAATGATTATCAGTGGTCGAGCACACGAAATAAGCCGACCCAACAGAAAGGAGTCCTCCAGGTTGACCCTATTACTGTTCTATCCGTGCAGGTCGAGGCGTTATCGAAGAAAATATACAAAATGCAGGAGATGGAGCAGCATGTGAAGTACTGCGAGCTATGTTCAGGACCCCATGACATTACACGTTGTCCTATCGGGGTTAGCACCGATTTCCACGAGCAGTCTGATTTCATGTCCGGCCAGGCCCACCCACCACCCAGCAATACGTATAATTATAATCCGGGGTGTAGGCCTAAAAGTTCTAATCCCGAAGGATTTCAGCAGATGCCGCCACCGAGGCAGCAGGGTTACTATTACCCCGAGATTAGTAGATTGATCCCGATTGAGGATAACGGGATGAAAAATCTGACGGATATGATGGCTCAGTTCTTGCAGAAAAATGATAAAGTGG
>JBCNJP010000007.1:21693809-21726730 GCA_039602395.1 Deinandra increscens subsp. villosa
TTCCCGAACTATTATTATTGGAGAGCCTGTTATGATAAGGAATGGCTCGAAGTACTTAGGATTAAGCTTCGAATTGAATGTTTATGAACCCTTAAATTAGTGTTTTACATATACCGTTAAAGCTTCAAATTTACCCAAGTACCAGGTTTAAACACCCCCTCGGACCAACGTTTGTCCGTCGATCTATTGCTTCATAGTTCATACGGTTTTTAGCCTTTGGTAGACTGTTTTGTTGAAATTTTGGGAGAAAAGCTAGTGGAAAATGTGTTTTTTCACTAAGTGTGAAAATGAGTTTTTCACCAAAGTTTGACTACAATAAAATAGGTTGTTGCCTTTGTATTTTATGAGTTTGTGTAGTACATTGTGAGGGCCTTCCAACGCACCAAACCACGTCCAAAACGGAGCTCGTATGAATAAGATATCGAAGCTCAAAGTTAAGGTTTCGCAGCAGTGAAAGCTGCGAATTTTATAGAGAAAATGAAGTGGAACTCATCGCACATTGGTTGGGGGATGAAACCAAAAGTTCTTGATATGGAGAGAAACTTACCAACTATTGTTTCCTTGAAAAGGACACATCCCTTGGCACTTGAGGGGTGCGAAAAGCACCCTTAACTCGCACGCGCGCGCGTGATGTGGGCATATGAGGCGCCTTGATGGCGCACTTTGCACTTCGCATTGTCGCTTGAGAGCCGCCTTATCCTCTTTAAGTTCAATCGGAAGTTGGTCTGGTTGGAGACCAAGCGGAGAAGTTCAAGCGGAATGTGAGTTGAACCGGAAGAACAGACCAGTTCAGTCGGAAGGTAGTTCAAGCGGACTTGTGTGGTCCGGGCGGAATTGAGTTCAACCGGAAAATATTCCAGTTGAAGTTCAAACGGATGGTTCAGCTAGAAGCTTGGTTCGGATACGCGGGTTCAGCCGGAAACAGCTGTGAAAACGCGTTTTGAGCTAATTAAGGTAATTCCGCGTTAATTAAAAATCAATTTGCATTAAAGACGTTTAATGCAAAGTTTGACCACGAATTAATTTTGATTGCTCAACAAGTCTCTCATCCACTATAAATACAGCCTCATTAGTTGAGGCAATACACACCAGAATTCACAAATTCTTCATCTCTCTTAATTCTCTCATCTTCATCTTCCAATCTTCATCTTGTTCGTCAGGATCTTCAAGAACTCGAAGGTAACTTCAAGCTTAGAGTTATCCTGGTTATACAATACGGTTTAAGCAATTCTACCCTGGGAAACAAAACGGTATCTTCAGTAGACCCGGAATTTGTTTTAAGGAACCCGGGTTTTGACCCGAAGCCTTCGCCAAAATTTTTTCCCTTTTTCATCTTTTAGCAAAAACTTTTTCACAAAGTTGTTTTAAAAAATTATTATAAATGTTTTAAACTTTGTGTGCGTTCTTTCTTAATTGAATTTTGTTTGCATGTTTCTTCATTTTATCTTTTCTCTTATAATTGTCGCTTTATTTCCTTTGTAAACGTACTGTAACGTATTCATTTATTTCCTTATATTGTATTTATTTATTTCATTCCATGTACTCGTAATAGTGGAAGTAGATTCATTTTCAAGTGTATTGTAATAGAATAGTTTCATTCATTTGTTTGTAATTGCACTAATAAATAAATATTATTTTTATTAAATTTACGAACGATTTTCATACATGTTTTAGCAGCTTAACTGCTGCCTCCGGAGATCTTGTATGAGTTCATTTACGTACTTATCATTCGTATATGTAGAGACAGTGGAAATCCATAAAATGTGATTTACCCAAGGAAGAATGAAACGTAACAATTCTGCCAATGAGGCCCATTTGACCCACGGGTGGGGTCGCTCCATTGCCCTACACCGTGTAAGTAACTTTCCAAGCAACGGTTTACCACTTCCGTCTGCGCGTGGTAGGTTGTCAATAAGTTGTTGGCCACCGGTTGTAACTTTAAAAATTCCTTCCGGAATGAACTTAAGAATATCAGGTCACGATTTGAAATAATAGAGTTTGGGCACCCCGTGTAACTTATTAATGTTATCGATCCCCGTTAGCAAAAAAAAGGGTGACCTAATACCATGAAATGACTATATTTAGTTAACCAATCCGCCATCACAAAAAATGTGTCCTGCCCTTTAACCTCCGGTAACCACACGCTCTGTGAAGTCCATCCATATATCGGTGAAGATAGTGTCTAGAATAGGTAACGATTGTAACAAGTCGGGTGAAGCTACATTCTCATGTTCGGCTCGCAAATAAACATCACATTTCCTCACGAATTGTCGCTCTTCAAAATCATTTTCCAAAAATTAAAAAAGTCCCTTAACTCTGAAAGTAATCAAACCGTTCTAATTGTAGTGAATTTTACCACCTAACTAAACGTTTCATCGCAATCAACACCCATGGTTTGGCTTTTACCGTTAACAACAAGTCTAGCTTTATGTCGTTCCAATGAGCCATCGGCTTTGAATTTATGCTTGTATAACCACATGCACCGGATGATAGGTGCATCCGTAGGTCTTGGAACTAAATCCCACGTATGTTTCTCCAATAGAGCTTTATATTCATTAGAAATGGCAATTTTCTAGTTGGGATCTGGGAGAGCCGCTAGATGAGGCTTAGGGAACAGAAACAGAGAAGGTTTTGTTTCGGTATATAATGACATAGGCATATGCGGTTTGAATATACCGAACAGGGATCGGGTTTGCATGGGGTGGGAGGAGGGTGGGTCGGGATTGTTTTTAGCGGGTTGGTTATTTTGAGGAGGTGGTGGCGGGTCATGTTGTGGGGCGTGATTATTGAGATGAGCGGGTTGGGTGTTGCGAGATATGGATGAAATTTCATGGGGTTAGGGATGGATGAAGTTGCATGGGGCTGGGTGTCAGAAGTGTGAGTGAGGTTGGGATTTTGGTTTACATGGGATGAGGGAGTATGAGTGGTGTACGTAGGTGGGGTCAGAGGGGTGGAAAGTGAGGTAGATGGATGGGTAAAAATTTAAGGAGAAGGGTCTAAAAAAGAGTGTTTTGGGGGTGGACCAGAAGGGTTGTTGAATGGGAATTGTGATTCATCAAAAATAACACGTCATGAGAAAATGGTTTTACCGGTCATGAGGTTGAGGCAACGGTAACCATGATAGTTTGCGGGATATCCAAGAAAGACACAAGGTGTGGAGCGGGGAGCAAGCTTGTGAGGCCTAGTAGAAGATGTTATCATAGCATAAGCATCTGAACACGCGTAAGTGGTCGTATGAGGGGGTACGGTGCTAGAGATGGGAAATAGGGGTGAGGTTATGGTGTAGTTTGGTGGGTAGAATGTTGTGGATGTAGGAGACCGTGTGAAGGGCTTCAACCCAAAATGATGATGGAAGGTGGGCATGGGTGAGACTGGTGAACATGATGTCGTTTAAGCGACGGATCATCCGTTCTGATTTCTCGTTTTGTTGGGACGTATGTGGACATGAAAAACGAAGTTCAATGCCATTTTTTATTGGAAAGTTTTTAAAGGTTGTGTTGTCAAATTTGCCTCCCATGTCACATTGAAAAGATTGAATTTTCATGCGAAATTGTGTTTCGATATACTTGTGAAAATTAGCAAATTTATCAAATGTCTTGGATTTATAACGTAAGGGGTAAGCCCATGTGTATTTTGTGAAATTATCCTTTAAAACCATATAATACTTGTATCCGGAATGGCTCAAAACGGATGAAGTCCACAAATCACAATGTAGTATGGCAAACGGTAATAAAGTACGATTAGTAGAATCCGAAAACGGTAATCGTTTATGCTTGGATAACTGACAAGCATGACAAACAAATGGAAAATGTGATTTATTACAAGAAATAAAATTATTCGAACGAAGCAGTTGTGCCAAAATGAGGAGTCTTTATTTGAAATAAGGAAAGCAGTGGCGGCAGAAGCATTGGTGGTGAGAGGGTAGAGAGCAATTGAGCTATTGTGGCGGCTCAGGATCATGCCATCCTTGAAGTCCTTCAAAGAGAAACCAAAAGGATCAAATTCAATTGATGTGTTATTGCCAATATTGAATTTTCGGACCGAAATAAGATTTTTAATAATGTTTGGATTGAACAAAACAAATTTTAATTGAAGAGGTCTTGCTGTTGTGGGTGTGGTAGAATTCCTAGATCCAAGGACATAATTTTTATTGCCATTTCCTATAAATATTGACTCTATAGGTGAATACATAGATAGATTAGAGAGTTTACCCATATCATTGGTGCAGTGGTCCGATGCCCCGGTGTCTTAGTGCTAGTCATCACTCACATCCCCAGAATCCATGTTTAGAGCTTGGACACCCGCATCCAACTGAGTTGGCTGAATTCAGCTAAATGGGCCTCTGCATGGGCCTGTTGACTACCAAGAGATTGTTGGGATGAGTTATTGGACCGATTAGGAGGTTTTTGTGGCCAAGGTTGAGCTCACCCTTGTGTTGGGTATGGGCAAGGAGGAGCCCAATATGGTGGTGGGGCCCAATAAGGAAAAAGGAGGCAGTTGTTGTGGGTGGGTTGAGGATGATGGAGAGCGCTGATGATTGGGACCACGGTTGTTGTTTCGGTTGATCCGGGTAGTGTCACGACGAGATCCCGATGAGCAGCGATTTTGATTGTCGCGGTTTTGGGGTTGGGGTTGGGACGTGACTGTTGCAGCGATGATCAAGGTAGGGGGGATCTTATCACAAGCAGCGATTCGGCGTGCCTCAGATTGAAGCCGCTCGACAGCATTTTCCGATGCGGGAAGAGATTGGTTGAGGGTGGATCCGATGGCATCATATTAACGCGGCAAACCGCGAACCAAATAAATGATTCGTTGAGTGTTGCTGATTGGAAAATCAACAGCCGCGAGTTGATCCGTGAGTTCACGAATGCGTTGACAGTATGCTTCAAGCGAAGGCATCGCGGAGAGGGTCAAGTTGGTAAGCTCGTGTTGAAGGGATGTGGCCCGAGAACCTTTGTTGTTCAAGAACAGATTTTCTACCCGCCTCCAGGCTTCGCGAGCGGTAGATTCATCAACTAAAACCCATTCGAACAAGTCATCCGATAGGATCCCGTATATCCACGGCAATACATTAATACAATGGCGTCAAGCTTTTTCCAAGATGAGTAATTGGAGGAAGTGGAGGCGGGTGCCAGCGTACCGTCGATGTGATTTATCATATCGAACCCTGTAGCATGAAGTTTAAAAAGTTTCACCCACGAGTGGTATGAAAGTTTTTCGCCATCGAGAATCCGATCCTCTGCTGGATATTAGTGATGGTGTAAGCAAGGTGAAAGGATGATGGTTGTGAGACAGTTTTGTCAGCCATGGAAGGAGGGTGGCAAAGAATAGCGGGTTATCAGAAAGAAGGAAAACAAGGAAGAGGCAAGAGGCAATTAGAAGGATAACGTGAAAATAATCGATATTCTTTATTGATTACCCGCTAAACAATACACCCTATAAATAATACAATGAGAACCGTGATTAAAGGAACTACCTACGGAAAAACAATCACTATCTACGGAAATACAATCATCCTAAATAAACTCATAGCAACCTACTAAATATAATAAATACAAGATATACACCAATAATATGTAACCATGATTATTGGTTAACAAACCCCTGAGTGCCCCCTATGTTGGGTTATTTTTGGCCTATGAGTCAGCCTAAAATATTTACCCACTTTTCATTTGACTCCAATTTCACATCAGGGGAAAATTCCTTTGCTCATGCCTCACCAGGGGATAAATCCCCTTATCCCTTTTCTGCCTCACTAGAGGAATTTTCCTCTAGTCACCTTTGTGTGTTCCTTTAATCCCCACTAGAGGAAATATCCTCTACTCATTTAATACCCCATGTGGGTTGGTTTTATTTGGTGGACCATTTGCATTCCCAGCCGTATGTTTTGAGGATAAGGGTTTTAAAACCCATATATTTACTTTATGAGGTGTGAGAGAGGTCAATATTCTTCAACAAGACACCAAATATAGAGAGAGCAAAATTCGAGGCTTTCTTCTTCCATCTAAAAAGAAGAGAGACAACTTGGGGTTGATCTACTTAAAGACAAGAGATGTTTTTGACACCGTTCTTTTGATGATACCTCTTACTCTTCTTTGTTTATTTTGTTTCATATACTTGACGTTGTTTGTTCCAAGTATATCATGATCTGTGTATGCCTCTAATATATCTAGAGAAGACTTTGTATTGCTCTAATTTGGTGATAGTGGATTCGATGTGGCTCTAGTAGTCCCGTGGTTTTTACTTTCTCGTTTGATGGGTTTTCCACGCTAAAATTTCTGTGTCTTTTAACTATTTTAGATTGTCTATTTGTTTGCATCCTCATAGGTTCATTCGGGTCGGGAAAGATATTTGACCAAACGAAGTTAATTCTGCATTTTAGTATACCATTTGTGGTCGGTTAGGCCTCATTTTTTCCATCAGTTTGGTATCAGAGCCATTGGCTCTCGGTAATGGGATTTGGGACTTGTTTGAACGATGGATTCTAATACAAGTAAGATTGTAAATTTGAATGGTTCTAATTATCATGTTTGGAAAGGGAAGATGGAGGACCTTCTCTATCTGAAGGATTATTATATGCCTGTCTTCTGTATAGATAAACCGGATGACAAAAGTGATGATGAGTGGAAAATTCTACACAGGAAGGTTTGTGGGTTTATCCGGCAATGGGTTGATGATAATGTTTTGAACCATATTAGTGGAGAGACTCATGCTCGTACTTTGTGGACTAAGCTTGAGGAGTTGTATGCTCGAAAGACTAGGAATAATAAGTTATATTTAATTAAACAATTGATAAAATTAAAATACCATGATGGAACTGCTGTTACTGATCATTTGAATGCCTATCAGGGAATTATTAATCAGCTTGCAGGAATGGGTATTAAGTTTGAAGACGAGATACAAGGTTTATGGCTCCTTGGTACTTTACCAGATTCTTGGGAGACTTTTAGGACATCATTGTCCAACTCTGCACCTAATGGTCTTATCACCATGGAATTGGCTAAGGGTAGTGTTCTAAATGAAGAGATGAGAAGAAAGTCACAAGGTTCCTCTTCACATTCAGATGTCTTAGTCACAGAAAGCAGGGGGAGAAGTCAAAGTAGAGGTCCGAGTCAACAAAGTGAAGAATCGGAGCAAGTCTAGAGGAAAGCCAAATGATTATGAGTGTTATCATTGTGGTAGAAAAGGGCACACGATACGAGTACTGCAGACAGTTGAAGAAGGAGAACAAGAAGGCTAATTACAACAACCAAAAGAACAATAACAAGAAAGATGATGGTGGCAATGACACTGCTGAAGCTAATACTGCTACTGAAGAGTTCTTTGTTTGTTGTGATTATGATATGGTGAACATTACACATGATGATTCGAGTTGGGTTGTTGACAGTGGTGCTACTTGTCATGTGACGTCACAAAGAGAGTTTTATTCATCTTATACTCCTGGTGATTTTGGGAATGTCAAGATGGGTAATAATGGGCTACTCAAAAATCGTTGGTGTTGGAGATGTTTGTTTGAAGTTTGAAACTGGGATGGAGTTGGTTTTACACAATGTAAAACATGTTCCAGATATTAGACTTAATTTGATCTCTGCAGGTTTGCTCGATGATGATGGTTACCATAGTTTCTTTGGTGATGGAATTTGGAAACTCACTCGTGGTTCTCTGATCGTGGCAAGAGGTAAGAGAAACTCAAAGTTATAAATGACACATCCGAATATCTCTAGAGATTCGGTTCACTCATTGGTGAATACTGATATGACCGACTTGTGGCGTAAGAGACTTGGTCACATGAGTGAAAAGGGGATGTCTTTATTGCTGAAGAGAGATGCCTTGCCCGGTGTGACTAATGTTCATTTGAAGAAGTGTTCTCACTGTTTGGAAGGAAAGCAAACCAGGGTATCGTTTAAAAGCCATCCTCCTTCTACAAAAGATGGTATACTTGATTTAGTACATTCCGATGTATGTGGTCCTATTAAGACTAAATCTCTTGGTGGTGCATTCTACTTTGTAACATTCATCGATGATCATTCGAGGAAGGTATGGGTTTATTCCTTGAAGACTAAAGATCAAGTATTAGATGTGTTTAAGCAGTTTCATGCCTTGGTTGAAAGAAAATCTGGGAAAAAGCTTAAATGTATTCGAACAGGTAATGGAGGTGAATACTGTTGGGTTATATAACAATTTATCAAATAGTCACGAGTACGCAGCGGAAAAAATCCTATGAATTAATCTAACTAACCGGTTTTAGAACGTGTACCTTTTTAGCTCGGCAAGACTTGATCTCTTGGAGGATCTGATACAAATCCCTCTACGATCGCACACACGACACACCAATGCTATGTGCTAGCAACCGATCACGAACTCCTCTTGATGTAGGCTTGGTCGAACCACACAAGGAATCGAAACCCCTAGGTTCTTGATGCCAAAAATTAGAGAGAAAGGAGAGAGGTTTTAGGGTTTGCACCTTTATCAGATAAATGCAGTAACTAAACCTTAAACCCAGAGGGTCTATTTATAGGTTTAGAAGAACTTGATAAGCAAGTTAGGGCTTGGGATATGCATAACCGAATTTCGGCCTTAAGGCTTATCCCAAAGCCTTTTCCTAATTGTAATCCAATTACAACTCTCTCTAATTACAACTAACACCCCTGTTAACAATTAACTGTCAGTTTTTAACGAAACCTCGTTAAATGTTCGTGATAAACATTAATTAACCATTAATTAATATTAATACATTTGGTGTCGAGACGTGTGACCCCGTAGGCTTAAATAATTTCCGGACATACGCTTACTATTACATGATCATATCCCTACAGCTCCCACTTGAGCTTGCAATAGTAAAGGTAATAACATTGGTTAGCGTCTAGCAACACGCCAATGCTCCCAGAAATATTTAAGTACAGTTTCTCAAAGTGTATTTAAATGGTACAGTCATTTACTATCCCTTTGTTACCGATACCGTGTTAAATATGGATATGGATCAAAGTCATTCCATACTTTAACGATTCTATTTCTCATTCTCACAACTAACTTAAGATTACCAAATTGCAAATCGAGACATCTCTAGATTTCATTTGGGCACGGCCATGCAAACATCTTAATTAGTCCAATGAGGGGCCCAGTGGTATCTTCTTCAGCACAAAGCTGAAGGAACAAATCCTCTTGACTACACGTGTCAAGTCACATACTTCACTACACTTACTGAAAATAGCCCTTTTGTACTACCTTATTCAGGATAGTTAGACCTATATCAAGTAGGTGCAATGCATACATGCATGACCTGCTTGTATCTCAAGTCTAAGGATAAATAAAGCAACCATTTACGAATTTAACTTAATGACGCCGATCCATAAAGTGACAATTCGTTAGTGGGTCAGTCCAGTATGCATCCAATGAATACCATGTGAGTTTGGTGGGACCATCCTAACCAATCACTCAGATTTTGTCTTAGTTTAACCATATTCCCATACAGTTAATTGACAATGGACAATTTAGAATACTTGACCAGTACTCAAGGATTAAACATGCAAATATAGGACACAATTTACTATTAAATGAAATCAAACATATCAAGTACTTTATTTCATTATATAAATAGAAATTGTTCAACATCCCTTATCCAAATACTGAACATCAGTCATACATGATTTAACTAGCTAATCTAAGTCCCATGCCCTCGGCATGCCTTTCAAGCTTCGGCCTCGATAAAGCTTTCGTGAAAGGATCAGCTAAGTTAATATCTGTGTGAACTTTGAGTAATTTGATTTCACCTAGTTCGATCTGCTCACGAACATAGTGATATCTCCTGGCATAGTGTCTGGCGCCCTTCTGAACTCCGGGTTCTTTGGCGATGATTAATGCACCCGAGTTATCGCAGTACATGTCGATAGGCAAGTTACTTGTGGGGACAATGTCAAGCCCACCAATAAACTTCCTTATCCAGACAGCCTCCATTGCAGCCTCTGACGCAGCAATGTACTCAGACTCTGTTGCAGACATAGCAACTGTGGTTTGTTTCTTGCTCTTCCAATCCACAGCGCCTCCATTTAGAACGAAGACGTACCCAGACTGAGACTTCGTGTCATCTCTATCAGTCTGAAATCCAGCATCACAGTATCCGGTCACTTTCAGCTCTTGATCTGGATTTCCCCCATATACCAAAAACAAATCTCTAGTAGCCCGTAGATACTTGAGAATGGTCTTAACAGTAGTCCAGTGACTTTCACCTGGATTCTGTTGAAATCGGCTAACGATATTTTGCGCAAACGCTATATCAGGTCTAGTGCATCTCACCGCATACATTATAGAGCCTACAGCCGAAGCATAAGGGACTCTCTGCATACGCTTCACCTCATCAGGTGTAGAAGCACCTTGTTTGACCGATAGACCAAGTCCTTCCTGCATAGGTACATTACCACGCTTGGAATTCTCCATCTTGAATCGCTTCAAGATCTTATCAATATAAGCACTTTGACTTAGTCCAATCAACCGCTTAGTTCTATCTCTATAGATCTTGATTCCAAGAATGAATGCTGCTTCTCCCAAGTCTTTCATGGCAAAACACTTTCCAAGATGGGATTTTACATCTTGCAACATTAGAATGTGTTTTCCTATAATCAATATGTCATCTACATACAAGACAAGGAAAGTAACATTACTCCCACTAGCTTTACGATATACACATGGCTCATCGGGATTCTAAACGAAACCAAACTTTTTGATTTCTTCATCAAACCGTTTATTCCAACTCCTTGATGCTTGCTTTAGTCCATAAATGGACCTTTGAAGCTTGCATACTCGGTTGGTATGTTGTGGATCAATGAACCCTTCAGGTTGATCCATATAGACTTCTTCATCCAAGTAACCATTTAAGAAAGCAGTCTTAACATCCATTTGCCATATCTCAAAGTCATAGTACGCTGCTATGGCTAAGAGAATCCTAATAGCTCTAATGTCAGCAACTGGTGAAAAGGTCTCTTCATAATCAACGCCAAAACGTTGAGTATACCCTTTCGCCACGAGACGAGCTTTATAGGTGTGTACATTTCCATCCATGTCGGTCTTCTTCTTGAAGAGCCATTTACTCCCAACGGTTCTCGCGTTAGGAGGAAGATCAACCAGGGTCCAAACGTGGTTATCTTGCATGGATTTCATTTCCACATTCGCAGCTTCAAGCCATTTGTCAGATTCCGGATCTGATAATGCAGCTTTGAAGTTCGGAGGCTCATTGAGATCTCCTGATACGTCATCCTCGGATTCGACTAGACCAATCCATCTATCCGGGTTGCGTACGATCCTTTCGGATCTACGAAGTGGAATCGCAATATCATCGACTTGAGGTTCATCACTTTGAACATTCCCCCCCCCCCCGAAGTTGATGATTGCTAGTTGTTTCAGAAGGTGAAACATCTTCCAATAGTTCTACAATTCTCCCACTGTTCTCTTGAGCTATAAAATTCTTCTCAAAGAATTCAGCATATCGAGCAACACGAACAGTGTTTTCGGAAGGATTATAGAAGTAGTAACCCATTGTTTCCTTTGGGTATCCTACGAAGATGCACTTAGTAGTCCTGGGTTGTAGTTTGTCAGGCGTATCACGCTTCACAAGTGCCTCACATCCCCAGACTCTTAAGTAAGACAACACAGGGACTTCTCCATGCCACAATTGATGCGGTGTCTTTTCAACCTTCTTGGTTGGAACCATATTTAGAATGCGCACAGCGGTTTCTAGAGCAAAATCCCAAAATGATAATGGGAGAGTTGTAAGGTTCATCATCGACCTCACCATTTCTAGTAGGGTTCGATTCCTCCTCTCAGACACTCCATTATGCTGAGGAGTGTAAGGAGGAGTAAGCTGTTGGACAATTCCACACGCTTTAAGATAATCCTTAAACTCTTGGCTTAAGTATTCTCCACCACGATCCGATCGAAGGATCTTGATGGTCTTTCCGAGTTGATTTTCTACTTCATTCTTAAACTCTTTGAATGTTTCAAATACCTCATGTTTATGTTTAAGCAAGTAAACATAACCATAACGGCTGAAATCATCCGTGAAAGTCACGAAGTAGCTAGCACCTTTTCTTGACACATGTCTAAATGGGCCACATACATCGGTATGGATGAGTCCAAGTAGTTCTTTAGCCCTTTGCGGCTTGTTCGGAAAGGGTTTTCTTGTCATCTTTCCTGAGATACAGGAAACGCATTTATCAAATGATTCATCATTTGATTGTAAGATCCCTTCACGTTGAAGTCTTTCAATGCGGTTTTTGCCAACATGGGCAAGACGACAGTGCCAAAGATAGGTAGAGTCCAAACTAGTTTTGGCTCGTTTGCTAACAGTGAACATTGAATTATTTGAAACACAACCACGCATATCAATTTCATAAATGCCATCACAAGGAATAGCATCAAAATAATGAACATTATTTTTAGAAACTGAAATACCGATATTATTAAAAACATTAATATATCCTTGGTTTTTCAACAATGAAACTGAAATAACACCTCTAGTAATAGAAGGTGCATAATGACAATTGTTTAAAACAATAATTAACCCAGAAGGAAGAACTAAATGAAATTCTCCTATAGCTTCCACAGCTGCTGGCAAACCATTTCCAACGAACAGCTGCAAAGCTCCAGGCTTCAGTTTCCTCCTGTTTCTAAGACCCTGCAACGTATTACAGATATGAGTTCCACAGCCGGTGTCATACACCCATGAATCACTCTTAGAAAAGGAAAATAATTCAATTGTGAAGATACCTGAAGTGCTAGTCCCACTAGTACTCTTTCTCTTCTTCATCAACTCAGCTAGATAGGTAGGACAGTTCCTCTTCCAGTGTCCAACCTCACCACAGTGGTGGCAGATCTGGTCTTTAGCCGGATGCTCTTTTGCGGCCGGAGGGGTTTGCTTGGTTTTAGGAACAAGCACAACTGCCTTGCCTTTTCCTTTACCATCATTCTTGCCCTTCGCCTTTTGCGGTCGTTTAGCCTTTTGGATCTTACCCCCTTTGATCATTAGAACTTGGGGTGTTTCAGTGGCTTTCTTTGGAATCGTCTTTTCATACTCGACTAGCATAGCATGAAGCTCAGGTATAGTTTTAGTCATACTATGCATGTTGTAGTTGCGCACAAAACCCTCATAATCCTTCGTAAGAGACTTGAGAATCATGCCAACTGCAACAGCCCGATTATACCCATAATTGAGCGATTCCAATTTGTCAAAGTAGCTCTTCATCTTGAGTACATGACTACTGACCGATTTACCAGATTCAAGCTTCAAGTCGTGGAGTTCCACAACAAGGTCGAACAATTCAACACCAGCTTGTTTTTCATACATCTTTTTCAGCTCTTTGATCATATCACAAGGTGTATGAAGCTCGTATTGCTTCTGAAGATCAGGAGTCATACTCGAGAGCATCATGCAAGCAACCTCATCGTACCTGCTATACTCAGCATTATAGAACGCTTTCTCTTGCTCAGTAGCATTAGCAGCTGGCTCGGTCGGCCAATGATTTTCAAGGACATCGGTTCTCCGTTCAACTCTAAGGACAATCCTCAGTTGACGGTACCAGTCATTGAAGTTAGATCCATTCAGCTTTTCTCTTTCAAACATTTGACGAAAAGCATGACCAATGGTGTTGTTTTGGGTGGTGTTTGATGTTGCCATCTACAAAACAGATTTAAAGTTCAAAAATCAGTATTTTCGATAATTAAGTCCTTAATAATTTAATTACCCAATGTTTAAATTATCTTTAAACAATTAAGCTTATTAAGGCTAGGATCCAATTGACATGCCATCATTTCATCAGTTGATCTGCTAGAATTGATGCATTCAAAAGGTAAGTGACGATCACTAATTGTATTCCAAATACAATTCCTAGATTTTATGGGACCTACAACTTGCACCAAGTGATTTGTAGTCATGTTTCATCCCATCTTTTGCCACGGGCTAAGGGTCTCACCGCCTAGCTCGCTTTAAGTCGTCCAACCAAGAACTCACAAATTGTCCACCATTGTGTACCAATGAGTGGGAATTTGTCTTGCAGATGTTAATCTACCATTGTGTACCAATGAGTAGAGTAACACCCACAAGTGTCCTTTACGAGTTGGGTGGCAAAGACTTAAGTTTGATTGGGTCAAAACAATTTTGATGTGTGATCAAAAGGTTATGTGTGAAGATTCATGCATATCTTCACCACATAATGTGTTTATAAAATTCTTAGTTTTGTCTTCCAAATCAAAAGAGCTCGGTAGCTCCATTTGCAACACACAAAGAAGCGTAGGGGTGAGGTTTGCAACTTTTGCAATTAAAAACCTACCCACTTTAGGGAAGCATGAGCGACCCGACTTATACCTCTCTTAGAGTGTGTTCGAATGGGTGAGCCGGTGTTTCTTTTGAATTTGAAGACACAAATTTTATTTTACAAACAAAATCATATTTCAATAGATCATTTAAGCAAATTTCGATTTTCATAAAACAAATTTGCAATTAAAACCTTTTATTATGTCACAATTATCACAAATAATCACATAATCTTAGGGTTTCTAATTATCTAATATAATTTTAATTTTAATCCTCTTCGATATAAGTAATAACCATGAACGATTTGCATGAAACATCATGGTTTTTTTTTCTTTTTCTTCCTTTTAACATTTAAAATAAAGGTACGACAAAACTTGGATTTACAATTTTAGATCACAAAATCAAATTTTAGAGCTAAAATTTTGGGTTTCCGATTCGGCTAGAGGTTTTCGATCCGTTTAATAGTTTTCGATCGGAATCAGGGTTTCCGATCGAGAACATCACTTTTCGGTTATAGTTTACGATCGAAACATGGGTTTTCGATCAACATGGGTTTCCGATCGAGAACAAGGGTTTCCGATCGGAATGGTGTTTACGATCCGGAAACAAGGTTTCCGATTGGTACTTTTCGACCGGGCCGTAAACAGTTTACGAACTGAACTCGATCGGAAACAGGTTTGCGATCGGGTCCTTTCCGATCGAAAAGGGTGGTTTACGATCAGAAAACGAGGGTCTCTGATCGAAAAGCAGCAACGGGACGAGAACCAGTTTTCGATTTAGGGAACCAAGCCACAGTCGAGAACCGGTTTTCGATTAAGAAAAGATTTTTCGTTTTTACCAATTTGCTAAAACGTTTTCCAATTGTAAAACACGATTTTTAAGAGGATCGAAAAGCTAGAATCTTCATATGGTTACCCCCCTTCCAAGTTTTCATCCCGGTAATTAATTAAAATCATAGGTGGCTCGTGATACCACTGTTGGGTTATATAACTATTTATCAAATAGTCACGAGTACGCAGCGGAAAGAATCCTATGAATTAATCTAACTAACCGGTTTTAGAACGTGTACCTTTTTAGCTCGGCAAGACTTGATCTCTTGGAGGATTTGATACAAATCCCTCTACGATCGCACACACGACACACCAATGCTATGTGCTAGCAACTTGATCACGAACTCCTCTTGATGAAGTAGCTTGGTCGAACCACACAAGAAATCGAAACCCCTAGGGTTTTTCTTGATGCCGAAAATTAGAGAGAAAGGAGAGAGGTTTTAGGGTTTGCACCTTTATCAGATAAATGCAGTAACTTAAACCTTAAACCCAGAGGGTCTATATATAGGTTTAGAAGATACTTGATAAACAAGCAAAGGGATAGGCATAAGAGCCCTAGATCGAATATCGGCCTTAGAGGCCTTATCCTACATCCTCCTCTCTAATTATAATCCAATTATAACTCTCTCTAATTACAACTAACACCCCTGTTAACAATTAACTGTCAGTTTTTAACGAAACCTCGTTAAATGTTCGTGATAAACATTAATTAACCATTAATTAATATTAATACATTTGGTGTCGAGACGTGTGACCCCGTAGGCTTAAATAATTTCCGGACATACGCTTACTATTACATGATCATATCCCTACAAATACATTGGTCTTTTTGATGGTTAATGTAGAGAAAAATGTATTCGACCTCAGAAGACTCCTCCTAAGACACCACAATAGAATGGTTTAGCAGAACAATTGAATCGAACATTGGTTGAAAGGGTTAGATGTTTGCTCTCACATGCAGGGTTGCCTAATTCCTTTTGGGGTGAAGCTTTGAATATGGCAGTACATGTTATTAACCTTACTCCTTGTGTTCCTTTTTCTTTTGATGTTCCTGACAGGGTTTGGAGTGGCAAAGATGTTTCGTATCGTCATTTACGGGTCTTTGGATGCAAGGCGTTTGTGCATATTCCCAAAGATGAAAGATCAAATCTTGATGTGAAGACTAAACCATGTATATTCCTTGGCCATGGGCAAGATGAGTTTGGGTATAGGTTATATGATCCAGTTATGAAAAAACTTGTAAGAAGCCGTGATGTTGTGTTTGTGGAAGATCAAAGTTTGAAAGATATTGAGAAGACAAAGATAGTTCCTCAGTCTACTGATGATCTTACTGATTTGGATATCATTCCTCCTCAGCCAACTCAGCCACAAAATGGAGATGATACTCAAGTTGAAGAACAACATGGCACTAATATTCCAGAACAAGCAGAGTTAGATGAAAATACTCACCCTGAGTTACCAGTACCAAATATGCCCGCATTTGTCCCACTTAGGCGGTCCCCAAGAGACCGTCATCCTTCCACTCGTTATTTTCTGCCGATGAGTATGTCTTACTCACTGATGGGGGAGAGCCCGAGTGTTATAAAGAGGCCATGGAATATGAACACAAAAGAGAGTGGGTTGAAGCCATGCAAGATGAGATGAATTCCTTGTATGAGAACAATACCTTTGAGTTGGTAAAGTTGCCTAAAGGCAAAAGAACTTTGAAGAACAAGTGGGTCTACAAAGTGAAGACTGAAGAACACACCTCACAGCCTAGGTACAAGGCTAGATTGGTGGTCAAGGGGTTCAGTCAAAGAAAGGGTATTGATTTTGATGAGATTTTCTCTCTAGTTGTGAAGATATGCTCTATCCGAGTGATTCTTGGTTTGGCTGCTAGTCTTGATCTTGAGGTTGAGCAGATGGATGTCAAGACAGCATTCCTTCATGGTGATCTAGATAAAGAAATCTATATGGAGCAACCTGAAGGTTTTCTAGGTTAAGGGCAAAGAAGCTATGTATGTAAACTTTAGAAAAGTCTTTATAGGTTGAAGCAAGCGCCAAAGACAGTGGTACAAGAAGTTTGAGTCAGTTATAGGGAAGCAAGGATACCGAAAGACTTCTTCTGATCACTGTGTCTTCTTCCAGAGGTTTGGTGATAATGATTTCATTATCTTATTGCTTTATGTTGATGATATGTTGATTGTTGGTAAGAATGCAGAAAGAATTGCCCAGCTAAAGAAACAATTAAGAAGTCTTTTTCTATGAAAGACCTGGGTCCAGCTAAACAGATTCTTGGCATTCGGATTACTAGAGATAGAGCTTCTAAGAAGTTACACATGTCATAAGAGAAATACATTGAGAAGGTGCTTAGCAGATTCAACATGGCTAAAGCCAAAGTGGTAAGTACACCTCTTACTCCCAACTTTAAATTGACAGTAAAGGATTGCCCTTCTTCTGCGAAGGAGATTGAAGAAATGGATAGAGTTCCATATGCTTCAGCAGTTGGAAGTTTGATGTATGCTATGGTGTGTACTAGACCTGATATTGCACATGCAGTTGGTGTTGTCAGTCAGTTTCTGTCAAATCCGGGTAAGAAGCATTGGGAAGCAGTTAAGTGGATTCTTAGATATCTACGTGGTACTTCCAAATTAGGTATATCATTTAGGAATGGAGATCCCGTGCTTGTTGGTTATACGGATTCTGATATGGCAGGAAATAAGGATAACATGAAATCCACTTCGGGATATTGCAAAAGTGTGTAGCTTTGTCTACTACAGAGGCGGAGTATGTAGCGACAACTGAAGCATGCAAAGAACTATTGTGGTTGAAGAGATTTATGCAAGAGCTTGGCTTTATGCAAAAGCGCTACGTGGTTCTTTGTGATAATCAAAGTGCTATTCACCTTGCGAAGAACTCTATGGATCATAAGAAGACAAAACATATTAATGTGAAGTATCATTGGATAAGATATGGTCTTGAAGACAAATTGTTTGAACTTGATAAAGTTCATACCGATGATAATGGTTCTGATATGTTGACAAAAGCTTTAGCAAGGGAGAAGTTGAAGGTGTGTTGCTTAATCGCCGGGATGACGAGCTATTCCTCATAGACCAAAAGGGGGAGATTTGCTGGGTTATTTTGGTCCTATGAGTCAGTCTAAAATATTTACCCACTTTTCATTTGACTCCATTTTCTCATCAGGGGAAATTCCCCTACTCATGCCTCACTAGGGGATAAATCCCCTTATCCCTTTTTTGCCTCACTAGAGGAATTTTCCTCTAGTCACCTTTGTGTGTTCCTTTAATCCCCACTAGAGGAAATATCCTCTACTCATTTAATACCCCATGTGGGTTGGTTTTGGTTGGTGGACCATTTGCATTCTCAGTCGTATGTTTTGAGGATAAGGGTTTTAAAACCCCTATATTTACTTTATGAGGTGTGAGAGAGGTCAATCTTCTTCAACAAGACACCAAATATAGAGAGAAAAATTCTCGGCTTTCTTCTTCCATCTGATCTTGATGAAAAGAGACAACTTGGGGTTGATCTACTTGAAGACAAGAGATATTTTTGGCACCGTTCTTTTGGTGATACCTCTTACTCTTCTTTTTTATTTTGTTTCGTATACTTGACGTTGTTTGTTCCAAGTATATGATGATTTGTGTATGCCTCTAGTATATCTAGAGAAGACTTTGTATTGCTCTAATTTGGTGATAGTGGATTCAAAGCGGCTCTAGTAGTCCCGTGGTTTTTACTCTCTCGTTTGAGGGGTTTTCCACGCTAAAATATGTGTCTTTTTACCATTTTAGATTGTCTATTTGTTTGCATCCTCATAGGTTCATTCGGGTCGGGAAAGGTATTTGACCAAACGAAGTTAATTCCGCATTTTAGTATACCGTTTGTGGTCGGTTAGGCCTCGTTTTTCCCATCACCCTATGGCCAATTTATGTCATATTTTGATGATCTCGTCCAGGAGTTGTGCATCACCATCTACAGCCATCCTATTCTCTTTACTTAGCCACCTTTTGTTAGTAATTTTTGAATGAGCTTCTAAACATCTATATCATTGGTCTGACTATTAATTATTCCTAGTAGTAAAGCCTCAATTTAATTTATGAAACGGAGTAAAAAGTGTAATTCCTTTTTGTTAATTCAAATATGGGTCTATCTGTTAGTTTCATGTTTATCTTGTCAACTAGGATAAGGTTTATATTAAGTTTACTTGTTTAGTAAGATTAGTTTGAGTCTAGATTGGAAATTATTTTTATTATTTTTATTATTATGTAAAATCGGTGTCTGACGGGTCAAGACATTTTTTTATCAGTGGAGGCAAATATGAATCATTTTAGAAAGGGTGAGACCGGAATAGGTCAGATTAGAACGGGTCATATGGAAACGAGCCAGGTTAAAATGGGTCGTGTGAATACCAGTCTGGTAATTATATAAACACTAGACAAAGCACTTAAGACCAAAAACATAAAAAAAATGGATTTTAATAATCCTACCTATTCCTGTTTGGCGGATAATAATCGCAAGTAATTTTTTGGCCAAAAGCAGTCTTTCCTTTACATCATGTTATTTTTAACAATCATTTCCGTTAAAAAAGAACACTATTAGTGTGGAGGACTAATAATGTCATTATCTTAAGTTGTTTTATTTAAATAAACTTCAAGGGTAAATAATGTCATTTTGTAAAGTTGATTTAATTTTAAAATAGAAAAATCCCCACCCAGGTCTTCTTCCCCGAACAACGTCGAACATCGCCGTTCGCCGGCGACTCCGACGAACCTATTTTATTCAAAAACAATCCCAAACACTCCGACGAACCTATTTTATTCACAGCCAAATCTCCTCCAACCCACCCCTCTTTCTTCCCAGATCAATCAACGGCGAGCTCCGGCGTCATCTCCGTTCCTCGCAACATTACTGATTCTTTGTTGTGTTAGGCGTGGCATTACAATCAAGTTGATTAATGAAAAATAACTTAAAACCTATCACTCGCATAATAAACTATAATATCGTAAGTCTCTATGCAATTTCAACTTCAACTGCTTATGAATTCGGATTAGAAATTACCTCCAACAAAAATTATCTTTGGGTTTAAAAGTGCATTAACATAACCGAAACGATAAGAAAAATAAACCACATGATGTGATTCTCTAACTGATCTATGGCCAAGAAAATAGAACAGAGACTAGATAGAATTCTTAGAAGGAAATGGACGTAAGTTCTTCTTCATAAAATAACAATGGAGCTAAACCCTTATATAGGGAATTACATGCATGACTAAAACCAACCTACTAGATAACTAACCTAATGGAACGGAACATGTAAACAAACGTGGGGTATGGGCATCCCCACTACACCCATTATTCTAGCACATGAAAACACAAATAAAACCCACGATATTCGACCCGTATACCCAACCGGGTCACATCATTCCACCCCGCTTGAATTCACCGTGTCCTCACGGTGAAGATTGCGATTGTCCGCAACATCAACGATCATCATGAGCTGCGGTTTAAGACATTTGTGGCCGGGTTTATACGTCTCGTCACAGTAGTAACATAGGCCTCGCGCATGACGGTCACGAAGTTCGACACTTGTAAGGCGACGAACCGGATTAGGAGCCGGTAGAGGAAGCTTGTTGGAAGGAGCAGGACCCAAAAGCCCAGAAGTGGGGGTGGGAGTTACCTGGGTCGATGGGGTTGCAACTCGATCTGAGGGCTCATCTAATTTGAGTCTTTCTTCCACTAAACGAGCCATACCAATAGCTTCAGACAAGGAACGTGGGGCTTTCAACTTGACTTCCAACCGTATCTCGTCTTTGAGGCCTCCTAAGAAACAACCGACTAAGAAGGACTCGGGAAGGCCATCAACACGATGGGAGAGACGCTCAAAGTCCTCCTGGTAGGCAACCACTGTAGTTTGCTGTTGCAGACGGGTTAGAGCTTCAGCCGGGTCTTCGAATTCGGTTGGACCAAAGCGACTATGAACTGCCTAAGAAAACTCGACCCACGACATCGGGCCTTTAGATTTTTCGAGCCACCGGTGCCATTAGAGAGCTATACCATCGAGGTGAAAGGAAGCAAGATGCACCTTGTTGTCCTCGGTCACTTGCTGGAACGTGAAGTACTGCTCAGCCTGGTAGAGCCAACCAGCGGGATCACCTCCGCTGTAACGGGGAAAAGACAGCTTCAAGTACGGTTTATGGGTGGTCGAGATTAGTTTGTCGCCACCGGGGGAGGAGCCGGAAGAGGAGTTATCACGAAGAGCCTGCAGGGACCCATTGAGATTCTGCATCTCAGCCAAGAGACGCTCGAACATGGCATCGTGTCGGGCAAAACGTTCTTCGGTTTCTTGTTGGAATTCGGCATTGGTACGCTTGCGAGTATCCATGGATCAGGGCTGGCTCTAGATACCACTTGATGTGATTCTCTAACTGATCTATGGCCAAGAAAATAGAACAGAGACTAGATAGAATTCTTAGAAGGAAATGGACGTAAATTCTTCTTCATAAAATAACAATGGAGCTAAACCCTTATATAGGGAATTACATGCATGACTAAAACCAACCTACTAGATAACTAACCTAATGGAACGGAACATGTAAACAAACGTGGGGTATGGGCATCCCCACTACACCCATTATTCTAGCACATGAAAACACAAATAAAACCCACGATATTCGACCCGTATACCCAACCGGGTCACATCATTCCACCCCGCTTGAATTCACCGTGTCCTCACGGTGAAGATTGCGATTGTCCGCAACATCAACGATCATCATGAGCTGCGGTTTAAGACATTTGTGGCCGGGTTTATACGTCTCGTCACAGTAGTAACATAGGCCTCGCGCATGACGGTCACGAAGTTCGACACTTGTAAGGCGACGAACCGGATTAGGAGCCGGTAGAGGAAGCTTGTTGGAAGGAGCAGGACCCAAAAGCCCAGAAGTGGGGGTGGGAGTTACCTGGGTCGATGGGGTTGCAACTCGATCTGAGGGCTCATCTAATTTGAGTCTTTCTTCCACTAAACGAGCCATACCAATAGCTTCAGACAAGGAACGTGGGGCTTTCAACTTGACTTCCAACCGTATCTCGTCTTTGAGGCCTCCTAAGAAACAACCGACTAAGAAGGACTCGGGAAGGCCATCAACACGATGGGAGAGACGCTCAAAGTCCTCCTGGTAGGCAACCACTGTAGTTTGCTATTGCAGACGGGTTAGAGCTTCAGCCGGGTCTTCGAATTCGGTTGGACCAAAGCGACTATGAACTGCCTAAGAAAACTCGACCCACGACATCGGGCCTTTAGATTTTTCGAGCCACCGGTGCCATTGGAGAGCTATACCATCGAGGTGAAAGGAAGCAAGATGCACCTTGTTGTCCTCGGTCACTTGCTGGAACGTGAAGTACTGCTCAGCCTGGTAGAGCCAACCAGCGGGATCACCTCCGCTGTAACGGGGAAAAGACAGCTTCAAGTACGGTTTATGGGTGGTCGAGATTAGTTTGTCGCCACCGGGGGAGGAGCCGGAAGAGGAGTTATCACGAAGAGCCTGCAGGGACCCATTGAGATTCTGCATCTCAGCCAAGAGACGCTCGAACATGGCATCGTGTCGGGCAAAACGTTCTTCGGTTTCTTGTTGGAATTCGGCATTGGTACGCTTGCGAGTATCCATGGATCAGGGTTGGCTCTAGATACCACTTGATGTGATTCTCTAACTGATCTATGGCCAAGAAAATAGAACAGAGACTAGATAGAATTCTTAGAAGGAAATGGACGTAAATTCTTCTTCATAAAATAACAATGGAGCTAAACCCTTATATAGGGAATTACATGCATGACTAAAACCAACCTACTAGATAACTAACCTAATGGAACGGAACATGTAAACAAACGTGGGGTATGGGCATCCCCACTACACCCATTATTCTAGCACATGAAAACACAAATAAAACCCACGATATTCGACCCGTATACCCAACCGGGTCACATCATTCCACCCCGCTTGAATTCACCGTGTCCTCACGGTGAAGATTGCGATTGTCCGCAACATCAACGATCATCATGAGCTGCGGTTTAAGACATTTGTGGCCGGGTTTATACGTCTCGTCACAGTAGTAACATAGGCCTCGCGCATGACGGTCACGAAGTTCGACACTTGTAAGGCGACGAACCGGATTAGGAGCCGGTAGAGGAAGCTTGTTGGAAGGAGCAGGACCCAAAAGCCCAGAAGTGGGGGTGGGAGTTACCTGGGTCGATGGGGTTGCAACTCGATCTGAGGGCTCATCTAATTTGAGTCTTTCTTCCACTAAACGAGCCATACCAATAGCTTCAGACAAGGAACGTGGGGCTTTCAACTTGACTTCCAACCGTATCTCGTCTTTGAGGCCTCCTAAGAAACAACCGACTAAGAAGGACTCGGGAAGGCCATCAACACGATGGGAGAGACGCTCAAAGTCCTCCTGGTAGGCAACCACTGTAGTTTGCTGTTGCAGACGGGTTAGAGCTTCAGCCGGGTCTTCGAATTCGGTTGGACCAAAGCGACTATGAACTGCCTAAGAAAACTCGACCCACGACATCGGGCCTTTAGATTTTTCGAGCCACCGGTGCCATTGGAGAGCTATACCATCGAGGTGAAAGGAAGCAAGATGCACCTTGTTGTCCTCGGTCACTTGCTGGAACGTGAAGTACTGCTCAGCCTGGTAGAGCCAACCAGCGTGATCACCTCCGCTGTAACGGGGAAAAGACAGCTTCAAGTACGGTTTATGGGTGGTCGAGATTAGTTTGTCGCCACCGGGGGAGGAGCCGGAAGAGGAGTTATCACGAAGAGCCTGCAGGGACCCATTGAGATTCTGCATCTCAGCCAAGAGACGCTCGAACATGGCATCGTGTCGGGCAAAACGTTCTTCGGTTTCTTGTTGGAATTCGGCATTGGTACGCTTGCGAGTATCCATGGATCAGGGCTGGCTCTAGATACCACTTGATGTGATTCTCTAACTGATCTATGGCCAAGAAAATAGAACAGAGACTAGATAGAATTCTTAGAAGGAAATGGACGTAAATTCTTCTTCATAAAATAACAATGGAGCTAAACCCTTATATAGGGAATTACATGCATGACTAAAACCAACCTACTAGATAACTAACCTAATGGAACGGAACATGTAAACAAACGTGGGGTATGGGCATCCCCACTACACCCATTATTCTAGCACATGAAAACACAAATAAAACCCACGATATTCGACCCGTATACCCAACCGGGTCACATCATTCCACCCCGCTTGAATTCACCGTGTCCTCACGGTGAAGATTGCGATTGTCCGCAACATCAACGATCATCATGAGCTGCGGTTTAAGACATTTGTGGCCGGGTTTATACGTCTCGTCACAGTAGTAACATAGGCCTCGCGCATGACGGTCACGAAGTTCGACACTTGTAAGGCGACGAACCGGATTAGGAGCCGGTAGAGGAAGCTTGTTGGAAGGAGCAGGACCCAAAAGCCCAGAAGTGGGGGTGGGAGTTACCTGGGTCGATGGGGTTGCAACTCGATCTGAGGGCTCATCTAATTTGAGTCTTTCTTCCACTAAACGAGCCATACCAATAGCTTCAGACAAGGAACGTGGGGCTTTCAACTTGACTTCCAACCGTATCTCGTCTTTGAGGCCTCCTAAGAAACAACCGACTAAGAAGGACTCGGGAAGGCCATCAACACGATGGGAGAGACGCTCAAAGTCCTCCTGGTAGGCAACCACTGTAGTTTGCTGTTGCAGACGGGTTAGAGCTTCAGCCGGGTCTTCGAATTCGGTTGGACCAAAGCGACTATGAACTGCCTTAGAAAACTCGACCCACGACATCGGGCCTTTAGATTTTTCGAGCCACCGGTGCCATTGGAGAGCTATACCATCGAGGTGAAAGGAAGCAAGATGCACCTTGTTGTCCTCGGTCACTTGCTGGAACGTGAAGTACTGCTCAGCCTGGTAGAGCCAACCAGCGGGATCACCTTCGCTGTAACGGGGAAAAGACAGCTTCAAGTACGGTTTATGGGTGGTCGAGATTAGTTTGTCGCCACCGGGGGAGGAGCCGGAAGAGGAGTTATCACGAAGAGCCTGCAGGGACCCATTGAGATTCTGCATCTCAGCCAAGAGACGCTCGAACATGGCATCATGTCGGGCAAAACGTTCTTCGGTTTCTTGTTGGAATTCGGCATTGGTACGCTTGCGAGTATCCATGGATCAGGGCTGGCTCTAGATACCACTTGATGTGATTCTCTAACTGATCTATGGCCAAGAAAATAGAACAGAGACTAGATAGAATTCTTAGAAGGAAATGGACGTAAATTCTTCTTCATAAAATAACAATGGAGCTAAACCCTTATATAGGGAATTACATGCATGACTAAAACCAACCTACTAGATAACTAACCTAATGGAACGGAACATGTAAACAAACGTGGGGTATGGGCATCCCCACTACACCCATTATTCTAGCACATGAAAACACAAATAAAACCCACGATATTCGACCCGTATACCCAACCGGGTCACATCATTCCACCCCGCTTGAATTCACCGTGTCCTCACGGTGAAGATTGCGATTGTCCGCAACATCAACGATCATCATGAGCTGCGGTTTAAGACATTTGTGGCCGGGTTTATACGTCTCGTCACAGTAGTAACATAGGCCTCGCGCATGACGGTCACGAAGTTCGACACTTGTAAGGCGACGAACCGGATTAGGAGCCGGTAGAGGAAGCTTGTTGGAAGGAGCAGGACCCAAAAGCCCAGAAGTGGGGGTGGGAGTTACCTGGGTCGATGGGGTTGCAACTCGATCTGAGGGCTCATCTAATTTGAGTCTTTCTTCCACTAAACGAGCCATACCAATAGCTTCAGACAAGGAACGTGGGGCTTTCAACTTGACTTCCAACCGTATCTCGTCTTTGAGGCCTCCTAAGAAACAACCGACTAAGAAGGACTCGGGAAGGCCATCAACACGATGGGAGAGACGCTCAAAGTCCTCCTGGTAGGCAACCACTGTAGTTTGCTGTTGCAGACGGGTTAGAGCTTCAGCCGGGTCTTCGAATTCGGTTGGACCAAAGCGACTATGAACTGCCTAAGAAAACTCGACCCACGACATCGGGCCTTTAGATTTTTCGAGCCACCGGTGCCATTGGAGAGCTATACCATCGAGGTGAAAGGAAGCAAGATGCACCTTGTTGTCCTCGGTCACTTGCTGGAACGTGAAGTACTGCTCAGCCTGGTAGAGCCAACCAGCGGGATCACCTCCGCTGTAACGGGGAAAAGACAGCTTCAAGTACGGTTTATGGGTGGTCGAGATTAGTTTGTCGCCACCGGGGGAGGAGCCGGAAGAGGAGTTATCACGAAGAGCCTGCAGGGACCCATTGAGATTCTGCATCTCAGCCAAGAGACGCTCGAACATGGCATCGTGTCGGGCAAAACGTTCTTCGGTTTCTTGTTGGAATTCGGCATTGGTACGCTTGCGAGTATCCATGGATCAGGGCTGGCTCTAGATACCACTTGATGTGATTCTCTAACTGATCTATGGCCAAGAAAATAGAACAGAGACTAGATAGAATTCTTAGAAGGAAATGGACGTAAATTCTTCTTCATAAAATAACAATGGAGCTAAACCCTTATATAGGGAATTACATGCATGACTAAAACCAACCTACTAGATAACTAACCTAATGGAACGGAACATGTAAACAAACGTGGGGTATGGGCATCCCCACTACACCCATTATTCTAGCACATGAAAACACAAATAAAACCCACGATATTCGACCCGTATACCCAACCGGGTCACATCATTCCACCCCGCTTGAATTCACCGTGTCCTCACGGTGAAGATTGCGATTGTCCGCAACATCAACGATCATCATGAGCTGCGGTTTAAGACATTTGTGGCCGGGTTTATACGTCTCGTCACAGTAGTAACATAGGCCTCGCGCATGACGGTCACGAAGTTCGACACTTGTAAGGCGACGAACCGGATTAGGAGCCGGTAGAGGAAGCTTGTTGGAAGGAGCAGGACCCAAAAGCCCAGAAGTGGGGGTGGGAGTTACCTGGGTCGATGGGGTTGCAACTCGATCTGAGGGCTCATCTAATTTGAGTCTTTCTTCCACTAAACGAGCCATACCAATAGCTTCAGACAAGGAACGTGGGGCTTTCAACTTGACTTCCAACCGTATCTCGTCTTTGAGGCCTCCTAAGAAACAACCGACTAAGAAGGACTCGGGAAGGCCATCAACACGATGGGAGAGACGCTCAAAGTCCTCCTGGTAGGCAACCACTGTAGTTTGCTGTTGCAGACGGGTTAGAGCTTCAGCCGGGTCTTCGAATTCGGTTGGACCAAAGCGACTATGAACTGCCTAAGAAAACTCGACCCACGACATCGGGCCTTTAGACTTTTCGAGCCACCGGTGCCATTGGAGAGCTATACCATCGAGGTGAAAGGAAGCAAGATGCACCTTGTTGTCCTCGGTCACTTGCTGGAACGTGAAGTACTGCTCAGCCTGGTAGAGCCAACCAGCGGGATCACCTCCGCTGTAACGGGGAAAAGACAGCTTCAAGTACGGTTTATGGGTGGTCGAGATTAGTTTGTCGCCACCGGGGGAGGAGCCGGAAGAGGAGTTATCACGAAGAGCCTGCAGGGACCCATTGAGATTCTGCATCTCAGCCAAGAGACGCTCGAACATGGCATCGTGTCGGGCAAAACGTTCTTCGGTTTCTTGTTGGAATTCGGCATTGGTACGCTTGCGAGTATCCATGGATCAGGGCTGGCTCTAGATACCACTTGATGTGATTCTCTAACTGATCTATGGCCAAGAAAATAGAACAGAGACTAGATAGAATTCTTAGAAGGAAATGGACGTAAATTCTTCTTCATAAAATAACAATGGAGCTAAACCCTTATATAGGGAATTACATGCATGACTAAAACCAACCTACTAGATAACTAACCTAATGGAACGGAACATGTAAACAAACGTGGGGTATGGGCATCCCCACTACACCCATTATTCTAGCACATGAAAACACAAATAAAACCCACGATATTCGACCCGTATACCCAACCGGGTCACATCATTCCACCCCGCTTGAATTCACCGTGTCCTCACGGTGAAGATTGCGATTGTCCGCAACATCAACGATCATCATGAGCTGCGGTTTAAGACATTTGTGGCCGGGTTTATACGTCTCGTCACAGTAGTAACATAGGCCTCGCGTATGACGGTCACGAAGTTCGACACTTGTAAGGCGACGAACCGGATTAGGAGCCGGTAGAGGAAGCTTGTTGGAAGGAGCAGGACCCAAAAGCCCAGAAGTGGGGGTGGGAGTTACCTGGGTCGATGGGGTTGCAACTCGATCTGAGGGCTCATCTAATTTGAGTCTTTCTTCCACTAAACGAGCCATACCAATAGCTTCAGACAAGGAACGTGGGGCTTTCAACTTGACTTCCAACCGTATCTCGTCTTTGAGGCCTCCTAAGAAACAACCGACTAAGAAGGACTCGGGAAGGCCATCAACACGATGGGAGAGACGCTCAAAGTCCTCCTGGTAGGCAACCACTGTAGTTTGCTGTTGCAGACGGGTTAGAGCTTCAGCCGGGTCTTCGAATTCGGTTGGACCAAAGCGACTATGAACTGCCTTAGAAAACTCGACCCACGACATCGGGCCTTTAGATTTTTCGAGCCACCGGTGCCATTGGAGAGCTATACCATCGAGGTGAAAGGAAGCAAGATGCACCTTGTTGTCCTCGGTCACTTGCTGGAACGTGAAGTACTGCTCAGCCTGGTAGAGCCAACCAGCGGGATCACCTCCGCTGTAACGGGGAAAAGACAGCTTCAAGTACGGTTTATGGGTGGTCGAGATTAGTTTGTCGCCACCGGGGGAGGAGCCGGAAGAGGAGTTATCACGAAGAGCCTGCAGGGACCCATTGAGATTCTGCATCTCAGCCAAGAGACGCTCGAACATGGCATCGTGTCGGGCAAAACGTTCTTCGGTTTCTTGTTGGAATTCGGCATTGGTACGCTTGCGAGTATCCATGGATCAGGGCTGGCTCTAGATACCACTTGATGTGATTCTCTAACTGATCTATGGCCAAGAAAATAGAACAGAGACTAGATAGAATTCTTAGAAGGAAATGGACGTAAATTCTTCTTCATAAAATAACAATGGAGCTAAACCCTTATATAGGGAATTACATGCATGACTAAAACCAACCTACTAGATAACTAACCTAATGGAACGGAACATGTAAACAAACGTGGGGTATGGGCATCCCCACTACACCCATTATTCTAGCACATGAAAACACAAATAAAACCCACGATATTCGACCCGTATACCCAACCGGGTCACATCATTCCACCCCGCTTGAATTCACCGTGTCCTCACGGTGAAGATTGCGATTGTCCGCAACATCAACGATCATCATGAGCTGCGGTTTAAGACATTTGTGGCCGGGTTTATACGTCTCGTCACAGTAGTAACATAGGCCTCGCGCATGACGGTCACGAAGTTCGACACTTGTAAGGCGACGAACCGGATTAGGAGCCGGTAGAGGAAGCTTGTTGGAAGGAGCAGGACCCAAAAGCCCAGAAGTGGGGGTGGGAGTTACCTGGGTCGATGGGGTTGCAACTCGATCTGAGGGCTCATCTAATTTGAGTCTTTCTTCCACTAAACGAGCCATACCAATAGCTTCAGACAAGGAACGTGGGGCTTTCAACTTGACTTCCAACCGTATCTCGTCTTTGAGGCCTCCTAAGAAACAACCGACTAAGAAGGACTCGGGAAGGCCATCAACACGATGGGAGAGACGCTCAAAGTCCTCCTGGTAGGCAACCACTGTAGTTTGCTGTTGCAGACGGGTTAGAGCTTCAGCCGGGTCTTCGAATTCGGTTGGACCAAAGCGACTATGAACTGCCTAAGAAAACTCGACCCACGACATCGGGCCTTTAGACTTTTCGAGCCACCGGTGCCATTGGAGAGCTATACCATCGAGGTGAAAGGAAGCAAGATGCACCTTGTTGTCCTCAGTCACTTGCTGGAACGTGAAGTACTGCTCAGCCTGGTAGAGCCAACCAGCGGGATCACCTCCGCTGTAACGGGGAAAAGACAGCTTCAAGTACGGTTTATGGGTGGTCGAGATTAGTTTGTCGCCACCGGGGGAGGAGCCGGAAGAGGAGTTATCACGAAGAGCCTGCAGGGACCCATTGAGATTCTGCATCTCAGCCAAGAGACGCTCGAACATGGCATCGTGTCGGGCAAAACGTTCTTCGGTTTCTTGTTGGAATTCGGCATTGGTACGCTTGCGAGTATCCATGGATCAGGGCTGGCTCTAGATACCACTTGATGTGATTCTCTAACTGATCTATGGCCAAGAAAATAGAACAGAGACTAGATAGAATTCTTAGAAGGAAATGGACGTAAATTCTTCTTCATAAAATAACAATGGAGCTAAACCCTTATATAGGGAATTACATGCATGACTAAAACCAACCTACTAGATAACTAACCTAATGGAACGGAACATGTAAACAAACGTGGGGTATGGGCATCCCCACTACACCCATTATTCTAGCACATGAAAACACAAATAAAACCCACGATATTCGACCCGTATACCCAACCGGGTCACATCATTCCACCCCGCTTGAATTCACCGTGTCCTCACGGTGAAGATTGCGATTGTCCGCAACATCAACGATCATCATGAGCTGCGGTTTAAGACATTTGTGGCCGGGTTTATACGTCTCGTCACAGTAGTAACATAGGCCTCGCGTATGACGGTCACGAAGTTCGACACTTGTAAGGCGACGAACCGGATTAGGAGCCGGTAGAGGAAGCTTGTTGGAAGGAGCAGGACCCAAAAGCCCAGAAGTGGGGGTGGGAGTTACCTGGGTCGATGGGGTTGCAACTCGATCTGAGGGCTCATCTAATTTGAGTCTTTCTTCCACTAAACGAGCCATACCAATAGCTTCAGACAAGGAACGTGGGGCTTTCAACTTGACTTCCAACCGTATCTCGTCTTTGAGGCCTCCTAAGAAACAACCGACTAAGAAGGACTCGGGAAGGCCATCAACACGATGGGAGAGACGCTCAAAGTCCTCCTGGTAGGCAACCACTGTAGTTTGCTGTTGCAGACGGGTTAGAGCTTCAGCCGGGTCTTCGAATTCGGTTGGACCAAAGCGACTATGAACTGCCTTAGAAAACTCGACCCACGACATCGGGCCTTTAGATTTTTCGAGCCACCGGTGCCATTGGAGAGCTATACCATCGAGGTGAAAGGAAGCAAGATGCACCTTGTTGTCCTCGGTCACTTGCTGGAACGTGAAGTACTGCTCAGCCTGGTAGAGCCAACCAGCGGGATCACCTCCGCTGTAACGGGGAAAAGACAGCTTCAAGTACGGTTTATGGGTGGTCGAGATTAGTTTGTCGCCACCGGGGGAGGAGCCGGAAGAGGAGTTATCACGAAGAGCCTGCAGGGACCCATTGAGATTCTGCATCTCAGCCAAGAGACGCTCGAACATGGCATCGTGTCGGGCAAAACGTTCTTCGGTTTCTTGTTGGAATTCGGCATTGGTACGCTTGCGAGTATCCATGGATCAGGGCTGGCTCTAGATACCACTTGATGTGATTCTCTAACTGATCTATGGCCAAGAAAATAGAACAGAGACTAGATAGAATTCTTAGAAGGAAATGGACGTAAATTCTTCTTCATAAAATAACAATGGAGCTAAACCCTTATATAGGGAATTACATGCATGACTAAAACCAACCTACTAGATAACTAACCTAATGGAACGGAACATGTAAACAAACGTGGGGTATGGGCATCCCCACTACACCCATTATTCTAGCACATGAAAACACAAATAAAACCCACGATATTCGACCCGTATACCCAACCGGGTCACATCATTCCACCCCGCTTGAATTCACCGTGTCCTCACGGTGAAGATTGCGATTGTCCGCAACATCAACGATCATCATGAGCTGCGGTTTAAGACATTTGTGGCCGGGTTTATACGTCTCGTCACAGTAGTAACATAGGCCTCGCGCATGACGGTCACGAAGTTCGACACTTGTAAGGCGACGAACCGGATTAGGAGCCGGTAGAGGAAGCTTGTTGGAAGGAGCAGGACCCAAAAGCCCAGAAGTGGGGGTGGGAGTTACCTGGGTCGATGGGGTTGCAACTCGATCTGAGGGCTCATCTAATTTGAGTCTTTCTTCCACTAAACGAGCCATACCAATAGCTTCAGACAAGGAACGTGGGGCTTTCAACTTGACTTCCAACCGTATCTCGTCTTTGAGGCCTCCTAAGAAACAACCGACTAAGAAGGACTCGGGAAGGCCATCAACACGATGGGAGAGACGCTCAAAGTCCTCCTGGTAGGCAACCACTGTAGTTTGCTGTTGCAGACGGGTTAGAGCTTCAGCCGGGTCTTCGAATTCGGTTGGACCAAAGCGACTATGAACTGCCTTAGAAAACTCGACCCACGACATCGGGCCTTTAGATTTTTCGAGCCACCGGTGCCATTGGAGAGCTATACCATCGAGGTGAAAGGAAGCAAGATGCACCTTGTTGTCCTCGGTCACTTGCTGGAACGTGAAGTACTGCTCAGCCTGGTAGAGCCAACCAGCGGGATCACCTCCGCTGTAACGGGGAAAAGACAGCTTCAAGTACGGTTTATGGGTGGTCGAGATTAGTTTGTCGCCACCGGGGGAGGAGCCGGAAGAGGAGTTATCACGAAGAGCCTGCAGGGACCCATTGAGATTCT
>JBCNJP010000007.1:21727230-21751265 GCA_039602395.1 Deinandra increscens subsp. villosa
TCAAGTACTAAAACCACGCTCGACTCCTCTAGAAGTTCTTAGTCTTAATTCTACGCTTCCACGATACATATCCTCGACCATATCCTCGGAGATATACAAGTCTATCAGATCAAGCATAATACGCTCCTCCCACGTCAGTTTAGGTCTACATCTTCCTCCTCTCAACCATGATGGTATGTACCGAACGAATTGGCGTTGCCATTTGCCTCCTCTTCACGTGCCCAAACCATCTCAATCCTCTCTCCCGTATCTTCTCTGAGATATTCGCCACAACAAATCTTTTCCGAAATATCTCATTTCTAATTTGGTCCAACTGAGTGTGGTCACTCATCCAACTCAACATCCGCATCTCAGCCGCCTCTAACTTACACACCTGGGACTTCTTGATGACCCAGCAGTCAGAACCATAAAGCATTGTCGGTCTGACGGCAACCTTATTATATTGATTTATTGGAAACACAACATATATATATATATATATGTATGTATATATATTGTTTGTTCATATAGTTTGTATTGAAAAGAAGAAAATAATATGAAAAATCAGAGTTTTAGTTAGTTTTTTATTAGATAGGTGTAGATATGGGTTGTGTTACATTTGTTTAAAACAATTGTCTAATTCATTGTGAAAAATTAGGTTTCTCTTCAAATAATGATTACAAAAGAGGAGATACGGAGACATGCTCTGAAGAATTCAACTAAGAGTATGCACTCATACCGGAATCAAGTGGAATCAGAGTTGTGGAGGCTGGAATCGGTGTTGTGTGGGAGCCTTCGTAAGCCAGAACCAGAATAAGGGGCAAGGGGAAAATGCCCTAATGTCCTACGTTAGATAAGACACCAACAATTAGATTCATCACCTAATCAACGACCTGATTTTAAAATTAAAGAAGAGTCGCACATGGATTAAGAGCCAATAGTAACGACATGTCGTCGCTATTGAAGTCGTAACTATTGATCAATTTTCTTGTAGTGACACTGGTTCCACAATCACATAAGAGTTTCTAGGGATTTTCTCAGTAGCCCCTAATATCATTCACCAATTTTCAAAAGTTTTTATTCCCATCATGAAATTGTCACTGTCATTGTTTTGCCAGCGAAGAAAAGCCTTACCACTTGTTTGTTTATTATTATTTTTTTTACTAAAATGAGTTTTTATTCACATTATATAATTGTGTAGATGTATAGGAACCCTTGCCAATCATCAAAAGAAATTTGATGGTAATTTTTGTGTGGTTGTTGATATTTACTGATAAGAAAAGAAATAACGAAACAAATTTTTTTTGTTTCCACACCGTAGCAACATAAAACCAAACGTGTTTAGTGCAGTTTGTGAGACTCGATGCTGTAAGGGGAGGGGGTATGGTGGTAGGGTAACTTGGTAAAGTCATACCCACCAACCAATCACAAGATGCCAACTCAATATTGGGTTTTTTGAAGCCATTTGAAGCCACACCACATGGTATGGTAGTGGTGTGGCTTGGTCCACCAACGGATTTCTCCATATTTTTTTTAATTTAAACAACTTTTAAAAGCAATAAGTTATAATAAAAAAACAGTTAACACTAGGAATTAAAAACCATACAATACTTGGAATTATAAAAACAATCTAAAAAAAAACTTAAAACAATACTAGATTTTTTAATAAAACAACTTAAAAGTTGCAATCCCATCCGTATTCTTCCGCGATTTCTCTTTTTTGTTGAAGAACAAATGGAAGGAATTGAGGGTCAACATCAACGTGCGGTTTCATGAAGTACTCGAGATCACTTTTCTTTTTTTCTTTTCGTTCACGTGCTAGTTTGGTCTCGATCACTTGAAGTTGAGCCTCCATTGTAATAATAACCGTATCGTACATCGCTTACTTCTTTCCAAACGTTTCATCCCGAATCTTTGCCTTAAGCTCCTTTTCTTTCATCCAATTGGCTTGAAATTCCGACATCATTTCCAACGCCTTTTCCGTTGCCGAACCCTTTGGGTGGACGAAGACTCACCCGACTTTTTTCTCCCTTTATGTTTTGGGTATGTACGGGTTGATTCTTCATTTAGATCAGGCAATTGACTCGATCAAACATCATTTGAAGTAGTGTAGTTTCCCGACTCGGAAGTCTTGCACCTTTTACCCGGTTCGGGTATTTCACCGACTACAACCAGAACCAAAGCCCATTTGGGATGGTCTTTTACCTCGAGCCAACACGGCAAATGAGCAAACCCATTTTTCTCGTATATTTCTTTATACAAGTTTTAGGTTTTCAATAAAATATCCACATCCGTACTCCCACTTGCCCAATTATTAGTCTATTACAAAAAAAAAATTAATAAACATATGTATATATATATATATATATATATATATAAATCTAGTTAATAAAAAAATAGTTGTTTTTACCGCTTGAATGTAGAGAGCATTGAAGTTCGACAATTTCGTATTCAACTTCTTCCACTTTGAACCTAGTTGGTCCCTAGTTCGCCCACTAGGTGCACCCATCAATCCGTCGAAATGGGTAAGAACTTTACCCCAAAACGAATCGCGGCTTTGTTGATCCGTTTTTTTTCCCATCTTCGGTCCAATGAATGTAAGCTTTTGTCAAATTAAGCTCTTCCTCCGACGTCCAAAGTTTACCTTTTGCTCGCGAGTGAAATTTACCTTTGTTCTTTGTTTTGGTAACCACTTGGACGTCTTCATCCATCAACTCAATCTCCTCTCCTTCAATAGGAACTTCTTCTTCTTCTTCCTCTTCGAATTCTTCTTCGTTTTCTTATTCGGATTCAGACTCGATTGCACGCCTTGGGTGTCGATATTGCGTGTTTTGGTACACGGCGTTTGACGTGGAGAATTGTTGCACTTGGGTTGAATGCGATAAAACTCCCCTAGAACCTCGTAACACCCGGATAGAAGGTCTGTAGGGATATGATCATGTAATAGTAAGCGTATGTCCGTAAATTATTTAAGCCTACGGGGTCACACGTCTCGACACCAAATGTATTAATATTAATTAATAGTTAATTAATATTTATCACGAATTATTAAAGAGGAATTAATTAAAAACTAATAGTTAATTGTTAACGGGCCATTAGTTATTAATTAAAGAGAAGGGAATTGGACTAGATTAATTAAGGAACAAGTTGGTGGAGGCCCAAAGGCCTTGTACGAATTCTAGGAATTCGCAAGCCTCATAGGGCTCATTGTGTTGCCCTAATCTTGTTCCCTAAGTTATCTAAACCCTAGAAATAGAACCCCTTGGTTAAGGGTTTTCAAGTTTTTTCGATCCAAGTGATTAGAGAAATCCAAAACCCTAATTCTCTCCTCATCCTCTCCTCTTCTAAATTTCGACTAGGGTTTCTAATTCCCTTGAGTTCGAAATTGTGGTTTGACCAAAGCTTGAAGAAGAAGGTTCGTGATCAAGTGCTAGCACATAACATTGGTGTGTCGTGTGTGCGATCGTAGAGGGATTTGCATTAAATCCTCCAAGAGATCAAGTAATCCGAGCTCATAAGGTAAACATGTTCTATCCGGTTAGTTAGGTTAAATCATAGGATCAATCCACTGCGTACTCGTGAATAATCTGATAAATAGTTATATATAAACCAACAGTGGTATCACGAGCCACCTATGAAATTAATTAATTACCGGGTATAAAAACTTGGAAGGGGGGTAACCCTAATTTCGAATTAGGGATATGTTTTCCCATAAAGATTCTGGCTTTTGATCCATTAGAAATCAGTTTTTTTTTACATTTAGAAAATCGTTTTGCGAATTGGTAAAAACAGAAAATTAGGATTTGGAAACCCTGATTTTCGAAAATTAGGAAACCCTAATTTTCGAAAATTATAAACCCTGATTTTCGAAAATCTTAAACCCTAATTTCGAAAAAGTGGAACCCCTAATTTGGCCCAAATCGAAAACCCTAGTTTTCGGCCCAATTTGAAAACCCTAATTGGATCAAAACCTCTAGCCGAATCGGGAAACCCTAATTTGGATCAAAATTAGTTTCTTGAAAGATCCAAAATATTAATCCAAGTTTTTTATGTGTTATTAGATAACTAGAAACCAACATGTTGTACCTTTTATTTTTAATGAGTTAAAAAGAAGTAAAAACCATGAAGTTTCATGCAAAACGATCATGGTTATTACTTAGAACGAGAGAATTAAAAAATTAAAATTATGTAAGATAATTAAAAACCCTAAGATTATGTGGTGTTATGTGATAATTGAGACATAATAAAAAGGTTTTAAATCGCAAATTGTTTTATGAAAATTGAAATTTGCTTACTAACTATCGAAATATGATTTGTTTATAAAATAAAATTTGTGTCCTACAAGTTCAAAAGAAACACCGGCTCACCCATTCGAACATACTCTAAGAGAGGTATAAGTCGGGTCGCTCTGCTTCCCTAAAGGGGTAGGTTATTAATTGCAATGTGCAAACCTCACCCCTACGCTTCTTTGTGTGTTGCGAATGGAGCTACCGAGCTCTTTTGACTTGGAAGACAAACTAAGCATTTTATAAACACATTATGTGGTGAAGATGTACATGAATCTTCACACATAACCTTTTGATCACATCAAATTGTAATGACCCAATCAAACTTAAGTCTTTGCCATCCAACTCATAAAGAACACTTGTGGGTGTTACTCTATTCATTGGTACACAATGGTAGATTAGCATCTGCAAGACAAATTCCCACTCATTGGTACACAATGGTGGACAATTTGTGCGTTCTTGGTTAGACGACTTAAAGCGAGCTAGGCGGTGAGACCCTTAGCCCGTGGCAAAAGATGGGATGAAACATGACTACAAATCACTTGGTGCAAGTTGTAGGTCCCATAAAATCTAGGAATTGTATTTGGAATACAATTATTGATCGTCACTTACCTTTCGAATGCATCATTTCTAGCAGATCAACTGATGAAATGAGGGCATGTCATTAGGATCCTAGCCTTAATAAGCTTAATTGTTTAAAGTTATTTAAACATTGGGTAATTAAATTATTAAGGACTTAATTATCGAAAATACTGATTTTTGAACTTAATCTATTTTGTAGATGGCAACAAACCCTCCTCAAAACAATGTTGGTCATGCTTTTCGTCAAATGTTTGAAAGAGAAAAGCTGAATGGATCTAACTTCAATGACTGGTACCATCAACTGAGGATTGTCCTTAGAGTTGAACGGAGGACCGATGTCCTTGAGAATCATTGGCCGACCGAACCAGCTGCTAATGCTTCTGAACAAGAGAAAGCGTTCTACAATGCAGAGTATAGCAGATACGATGAGGTTGCTTGCATGATGATCTCGAGTATGACTCCCGATCTTCAGAAGCAATACGAATTTCATACACCTTGTGATATGATCAAAGAGCTAAAGAAGATGTATGAAAAACAAGCTGGTGTTGAATTGTTCGACCTAGTTGTGAAACTCCACGACTTGAAGCTTGAAACTGGTAAATCGGTCAGTAGTCATGTGCTCAAGATGAAGAGCTACTTTGACAAATTGGAATCGCTCAATTATGGGTATAATCAGGCTGTGGCAGTTGGCATGATCCTCAAATCTCTTACGAAGGATTTTGAGGGTTTTGTGCGCAACTACAACATGCATAATATGACTAAGACTATACCTGAGCTTCATGCTATGCTTGTCGAGTATGAAAAAACGATTCCTAAGAAGGCCACTGAAACACCCCAAGTTCTTATGATTAAGGGGGGAAAGATCCAAAAGGCTAAACGACCGTAAAAGGCAAAGGGCAAGAATGATGGTAAAGGAAAAGGCAAGGCAGTTGCGCATGTTCCTAAAACCAAGCAAACCCCTCCGGCCGCAAAAGAGCATCCGGCTAAAGACCAGATCTGTCACCATTGTGGTGAAGTTGGACACTAGAAGAGGAACTGTCCTACCTATCTAGCTGAGTTAATGAAGAAGAGAAAGAATACTAGCGGGGCTAGTACTTCAGGTATCTTCACAATTGAATTATTTTCCTTTTCTAAGTGTGATTCATGGGTGTATGACACCGGCTGTGGAACTCATATCTGTAATACGTTGCAGGGTCATAGAAACAGGAGGAAACTGAAGCCTGGAGCTTTGCAGCTGTTCGTGGGAAATGGTTTGCCAGCAGCTGTGGAAGCTATAGGAGAATTTCATTTAGTTCTTCCTTCTGGGTTAATTATTGTTTTAGACAATTGTCATTATGCACCTTCTATTACTAGAGGTGTTATTTCAGTTTCAATGTTGAAAAACCAAGGATATATTAATGTTTTAATAATATCAGTATTTCAGTTTCTAAGAATAATGTTCATTATTTTGATGCGATCCCTTGTAATGGCATTTATGAAATTGATATGCGTGGTTGCAACAATATATAATAATTCATTGTATCATGTTAGCAAACGAGCCAAAACTAATTTGGACTCTACCTATCTATGGCACTGTCGTCTTGCCCATGTTGGCAAAAACCGCATTGAAAGACTTCAACGTGAAGGGATCTTAAAATCAAATGATGAATCATTTGACAAATGCGTTTCCTGTATATCAGGAAAGATGACAAGAAAACCCTTTCCGAACAAGCCGCAAAGGGCAAAAGAGCTACTTGGACTCATCCATACTGATGTATGTGGCCCATTTAGACATGTGTCAAGACAAGGTGCTAGCTACTTCGTGACTTTCACGGATGATTTCAGTCGTTATGGTTATGTTTACTTGCTTAAACATAAACACGAGGTATTTGAAACATTCAACGAGTTTAAGAACGAAGTTGAGAATCAACTCGGTAAGACCATCAAGATCCTTCGATCAGATCGTGGTGGTGAATACTTAAGCCAAAAGTTTATGGATTATCTAAAAGCGTGTGGAATTGTCCAACAGCTTACTTGTCACACCCCGGTCAACGGATTCGGGTGTGAACGGGACTGGAATCATAGTCGAGGATACATAGAACAACATCTAACACATTTAAAACTTTATAAAACATTACGTCATTATATTGCAGCGGAAAGTGATAGTGGATAATGATAATGTCTTACATTCCGAAAATAAGTCTTAAATTAATAATAAAACATTTAACGGTTTATTTGGATAATCGGGACTATGACTCCAAAAGCAGGTCCGATAGCATAGATAAGCCCCATTTGCATGTCTTCCGGTGATTTCGTCAATTACCTAAAAAATCATGAATTTAAAACGGGTCAACATAAAGTTGGTGAGGTTCACAGGTTTATGATTTATCAGTTAAACATTTCTAAAATAGTTTTCGGTATACTTAATATTACTTCGGTTTACCGTTGTGGATGTATGATCTCACCTGAACCTTGATTTCAAATACTAACGGTTTACCCACCCGGGATCTCTTGCCCAGAGATGTTAAACAGAGCAGAATAACTGACGTGTGCCCCTTGACAATGTTCGGAGTCAGGATCGGAGCTACCGAACTGGGCAGGGTTGTCAACCCAAATAGATCTATTCACTAGCTATCGTTTCGTACAGAACTAATTGAAATCAATTAATGGTGGGATTACGGTTGTACAAACGTTTATAACGATAATATACCAAGTTGGGCAATCAGTAAGAGAACAAGTAGTCATACGGCTAACAGATGAACCATAATATTAAGTAAAAAGCATTTATCAGATTTCATGATTTCTCCCCCAAGTATAAAACAGTTAAAAGGAAAAAGGGGCCGTGAAACTCACTGAATCAGCAGGTAGCAGATATTTAGCAGAATAGGAACGGTAGCACGTAACGTCCTAAATAATTAAATAAACATATGCATAAGGTCTTATGATCATTTGAGTAACAAAAGTCACCCAAGTGATACCGGTCAAGTCTTGACGTTTTAATCCGTTTGTATCTTTGAAAACCCGTTAACTTGTATTTATCAAGCAAATACGTTCGGTGATGATTTATATTTATGTTAAATAAATATAACCAAAGATTAATCATTTTTAACAATTCAACCAAGTCTTGAATATTGAGTTTAAAATAATAATAATGTTTATTATTATTTTCACAAGTTCGTATAATCATTTTAAGCAAATAATTACACATTTGATTTGTTAATCTTGCAAGTTATAATTATATTAAATAATTATAATTAACAATTCTTTGGTGAACAAAATATAGTTTATATCATTTGCAAATAATTGTTTGTCGAAATAATTATTAAACGTTTGCTTTATTTTTAAAACATGAAGCTTTCAAGAAAACATTTAAAGTTTCTAGCATTCAATCATTTATATTTCGAAAGCGTTTAATATTTCATTTGCATGAAATATATATTTCTTTCTTAAATATTTTCAAAACATTGTAACGACGCTTGGATTTATATAACGTTGTCTTTATAAAAACTTGATTTAAAATCTCTCATGAACGTAAGTCCATTTCTTTGGTTACTTTGATTTCATCAAAGTAACATTTAAAATCTATATAAGTATTTAAAGTCAATGACTTGCCTTTGATTTATTTTTATAAAAATCCTTTTATAAAAATATTTCTCTTCACATGTGACTTTTTATAGAAAGATTGTCCATTTATATAAAAGCCTTAGAAATGTTAAAACTTGTAATAAATCCAAGTATTTATGTCAAATTAATCATTTGACGTAAATATTATTCTTACCATTTTTAGAAACAAAATCTATAGAAATTCTTTTTGTCTTGAACTTTTTATAACACATTTAATGTGTCACAAAGAACATTCTCTTTTGTCTCTTTATTTATTTTAACCATTTGCGTCATAAGTCACATATGTAACTTTGTTTAATCATCTCACCTTGTTTAGTAGATTTATTTATTTAGCTTTGTTTTAACATAATATGAATATAAATAACAATCAACTAACACATTGGTGTTAGGACTTATAAATAAATAAACAATCAACTAACACATTGGTGTTAGGACTTTTAAATGTAAATAACAATCAACTAACATTCTCATGTTAGGACATCAAATAATAAACTATCAACTAACATTTTCATGTTAGGACATAAAATATATAGAGATCAATTAACACATTGTGTTAGGGCCATTAAACATAAACATGTATAGATTATGAGTTAGCATTTAAGTTTCATTTTATATGAAGAGGCTTGGAGGTTTGTGTGAAAATCAACAAACTCATGAAACCAAGGTTTCACAAACAAGATCATGGTGCACACTTGTTACTTTCCAAAGATTTCACAAATGTGTTTCACCACACTTCTTGGCTAACTTTAAGCCTCAAAGGCACCAAAGTAAGTGCTTGATCTTGGAAGAAAGGGGGATTAAGAAGAGACTTTTGTTAGTTGATCAACCAAACACAAGCATTCAAAATTTTAGAAATAAAGACTTGGTTTCTTTTAGTTGTCAAGACTTGAGGGTTCTCATGGGTGAAAAATAGATAGAAATGTGAGTTAGAAAACTCATAAAAGAAGAAGAGAAGGATTGGTGGTGGTTGGCGGTGGTTTGCGGTGGCGGACGACGGCGGCTGTGGCGGAGTAGCGGCGGCCGACTGTGGCCGGTGGTGGTCCGGCGACGGCGGCCGGGGTGGCTCTCGGCCAGTTTAAGGGAGACAAGAGGGAGAGAGTTTGAGAGTGGGTGTTGGTGCAAAGATTGGAGTGGGGGTGGCTTCTTATTTATAGTCCAAAGGATGGTCATTAACCCTTGGTTTAGGTATTAATCTCATGGTAATTTTATACTAAAAACCAATGGTTTTTAATGTGTTGTCAAGCCCACAACACTCCTAGCTTTCTTGATTAGTTTTATAGATTTTATAAAAGTTTGGGAGCTTTTATAAAATATAGGGAGGTTAGGAGTTTATAAAAATAATAATTTTTTATAAATTTAGTTCAAGCATAATTTAATATAATGGTGGTGAGTTTTAAATAATTATTTGGGCCAAAAGTTTATAAAACCAAGTGGGTTAATTTTATAAAAATTATTGGGCCAAAATACATTATTAAAAAAAAAGTTTAGGAGTGGGCCGAAGCCCAAATTACATTTGGTTAGGGCACCGGGCCGAAGCCCAAAGGAAAACGGGTAGGAGACCGGGCCGAAGCCCATTGGAAATCGGGAAGGGGACTGGTTCTCGGTTTGGGCCGCAAAACAGATCGAGTTCGGCCCAAGGACATCTAGGCCGCGGGTCGGGCTTCCGGGTTGGCTCGAACGATTGGTTAGTCGGGTTGAGTCATCGGATCGAGTTTCGGGTTTGTTCGGATTATCTTGGGCTTATTGGGCCTAACCGGGCCCAATAGGGTTAACGGTTATATCGTTTGGCTAAGTCTTGACAACGACAAGTTTTTGAATTCGTTCTTGGTTCACATAATCAGTTTTAGTTTGTTTGGCATGTGTCGTTTTTGTTTTTCTCAAGTTGATCCGGTTCGGTACGCGTGAATGCAACGAAGACTGTTTCGTTTGTTCACGTCGGTTTTAAGCTCGATTACCATGAGTGATTAAAATCCCAGTTGTTTCTAGTCACGTAATCGCTTAAAATGTTCCCGTGTCGATGGTGAATATCCGTGACACATGTTTAAGAAAAATATAAAAATTACATTTTTATATTCGTTTCTTATTGTTAACATTCCATTAATTCCTTAATGGTCTTTCATGTTTATTAGGGCGCGTTTTTCCAATACAAACGTGGGAATCAGTTTTACGTCCGGTTTTTATCAGTTACGTACAGTTACCCAACAGTTAATCATAGATAAGATAAGCACATAAGGTCTAATCTAAGGTCAAAGTAAGGAGCGTTGACTTGACTTTTGGACGGGGTGTCACATTACTCCTCCTTATACACCTCAGCATAATGGAGTATCTGAGAGGAGGAATCGTACCTTACTAGAGATGGTGAGGTCGATGATGAACCTTACAACTCTCCCATTATCATTTTGGGATTTTGCTCTAGAAACCGCTGTACGCGTTCTAAATATGGTTCCAACCAAGAAGGTTGAAAAGACACCATATCAATTATGGCATGGAGAAGTCCCAATGTTGTCTTACTTACGAGTCTGGGGATGTGAGGCACTTGTGAAGCGCGATACGCCTGACAAACTACAACCCAAGACCACTAAGTGCATCTTCGTAGGATACCCAAAGGAAACAATGGGTTACTACTTCTATAATCCTTTCGAAAACACTGTTCGTGTTGCTCGATACGCTGAATTCTTTGAGAAGAATTTTATAGCTCAAGAGAACAGTGGGAGAATTGTAGAACTATTGGAAGATGTTTCACCTTCTGAAATAACTAGCAATCATCAACTTGGGGGGGGGGGGGGGAATGTTCAAAGTGATGAACCTCAAGTCGATGATGATGATGCGATTCCACTTCGTAGATCCGAAAGGGTCATACGTCAACCGGATAGATGGATTGGTCTAGTCGAATCCGAGGAAAACGTAGCAGGAGATCTCGATGAGCCTCCGAATTTTAAAGCTGCATTATCAGATCCAGAATCTGACAAATGGCTTGAAGCTGCGAATGTGGAAATGATATCCATGCAAGATAACCACGTTTGGACCCTGGTTGATCTTCCTCCTAACGCAAGAACCGTTGGGAGTAAATGGCTCTTCAAGAAGAAGACCGACATGGATGGAAATGTACACACCTATAAAGCTCGTCTCGTGGCGAAAGGATATACTCAACGTTTTGGCGTTGATTATGATGAGACCTTTTCACCAGTTGCTGATATTAGAGCTATTAGGATTCTCTTAGCCATAGCAGCATACTATGACTTTTAGATATGGCAAATGGATGTTAAGACTGCCTTCTTAAATGGTTACTTAGACGAAGAAGTCTATATGGATCAACCCGAGGGGTTTGTGGATCCAAAACATCCCAACAAAGTATGCAAGCTTCAAAGGTCCATTTATGGACTAAGACAAAATCTGAGTGATTGGTTATGATGGTCCCACCAAACTCACATGGTATTCATTGGATGCATACTGAACTGACCCACTAACGAATTGTCACTTTATGGATCGGCGTCATTAAGTGAAATTCGTAAATGGTTGCTTTATTTATCCTTAGACTTGAGATACAAGCAGGTCATGCATGTATGGATTGCACCTACTTGATATAGGTCTAACTATCCTGAATAAGGTAGTACAAAAGGGCTATCTTCAGTAAGTGTAGTGAAGTATATGACTTGACATGTGTAGTCAAGAGGATTTGTTCCTTCCGCTTTGTGCTGAAGCAGATACCACTGGGCCCCTCATTGGACTAATTAAGATGTTTGCATGGCCGTGCCCAAAATGAAATCTAGAGATGTCTCGATTTGCAATTTGGTAATCTTAAGTTAGTTGTGAGAATGAGAAACAGAATCGTTAAAGTATCGAATGACTTTGATCCATATCCATATTTAACACGGTGTCGGTAACAAAGGGTTAATAAATGACTAAACCATTTAAATACACTTTGAGAAACTGTACTTAAATATTTCTGGGAGCATTGGCGTGTTGCTAGACGCTAACCAATGTTATTACCTTTACTATTGCAAGCTCAAGTGGGAGCTGTAGGGATATGATCATGTAATAGTAAGCGTATGTCCGGAAGTTATTTAAGCCTACGGGGTCACACGTCTCGACACCAAATGTATTAATATTAATTAATAGTCAATTAATATTTATCACGAATTATTAAAGAGGAATTAATTAAAAACTCATAGTTAATTGTTAACGGGCCATTAGTTATTAATTAAAGAGAAGGGAAGGAACAAGTTGGTGGAGGCCCAAAGGCCTTGTACGAATTCTAGGAATTCGCAAGCCTCATAGGGCTCATTGTGTTGCCCTAATCTTGTTCCCTAAGTTATCTAAACCCTATAAATAGAACCCCTTGGTTAAGGGTTTTCAAGTTTTTTAAATCCAAGTGATTAGAGAAATCCAAAACCCTAATTCTCTCCTCCTCCTCTCCTCTTCTAAATTTCGACTAGGGTTTCTAATTCCCTTGAGTTCGAAATTGTGGTTTGACCAAAGCTTGAAGAAGAAGGTTCGTGATCAAGTGCTAGCACATAACATTGGTGTGTCGTGTGTGCGATCGTAGAGGGATTTGCATTAAATCCTCCAAGAGATCAAGTCAATCCGAGCTCATAAGGTAAACATGTTCTATCCGGTTAGTTAGGTTAAATCATAGGATCAATCCGCTGCGTACTCGTGAATAATCTGATAAATAGTTATATATAAACCAACAAGGTCAACAAACGATTCTTGAGGAAGATGTCGTTGGTTAGTGTAAAAAGTCGGTTGTGGTTGCGTAGCAATAATGTAAGGAACGAGTTGTGATTGTGGTGGAGGATTTGCATTGGAGGTTTGACCGGTATTTCGTACCTTCGGTTTAAATTTTTTAGGGGGAGCGAGTGGTTTTTTGGTGAGAGCGGGTGACTTTTTCTTTGATTTATCCATGGTGAAAGAATAATAGAGATGAAAGAAGAAGATGTGTGATAAGAAAATGTTAAAATAGGGTAGTATTTATAGAGGTAAATTTGTTAAAAAGTAAAAAAAAAAAAAAAAAGTCGCTAGTAGCCGTTGGGCTACTAGCTGTTACAACGGCTATCTCCAACGGTCGAATGGGCCTTTCTTCGAGCTGCTTCCGGAAATCGCTTGGAACCGCAAAAATAGAGCCGCTGGACATGGTATGGTGAACCGGACAAGCCATGCGGCTCCCCTTGGAACTGCATCCCGGCTCACCCACAATACCGCCTCCCCTAAGAGGTCCTAGTGGTATGACGTAGTTCTTGCATAGTTTTTTTGTGATCAGAAAAGAAGCAAAACTAGGTGATGTTATTCCATTTGTTTTAGTTTTTCTAATCAGGGCTATTAAATTCGGTTAGGTGTTGTTTGCTTTGGTTTGCTGCTGGTTTTTGGTTATTACGTGATGTCGAAGTCTCACGCAAAGATAAACCCAAATACACTAATTAGCTAATGGTAAGCGGGTGTCGAACACAGGGAGAATGTGGAGTATGTGTTACCTTGTACTTTATAATTAACTAAAATGACTTGAATAAAAATATGAATCACAGTTTTGTTTGATGTGTTGATTTGAAAAACTAAAGTAAATTGCAGAAAATTGTAAGTTGCGATTAATGAGAAACAAGGTGATCCTCTCAGAGTTCATGTTTTCATGTAAACAACAGATATCAATGTTCTTACTGGAAAGAAACACATAGACATGTTTCGCGTATATATAATCGCTTGTGATAAAAGGGGACTAAGTACTCGGGTTGCTAACGCGAGGTTGTCACCCGATGATCACCCAACAAATGTCAACCCAATTCCCTACCCACTAAATCTCAATTGCCAACGGCACCAAGAACGTATGGTTGAAGAACAAGATCACACAATCGTCAAACATTTACAAGCAATTACGTAAACACCATAGTAAATGAAAACAACAAGTGTTTGAATCACTATTCCAGAAATACAAGAACACAAAATATCATTGTTTACAATCAAACCTTAAATCCGAGAGGAACACAAGAAAATTAGCCAATCATGGTTTTGATGAATGAACCGATGTTGAATCCGCAATCCATTGATGTTGAATGAAGATTGTTGATGTTAAGAGACCTCCAATAATTGATTCTTGCTCCCAAAATCGCCTCCTAGGGTTTTTCGTTCGTCCTTGGGTGTTTCCTAGTGAAAGATAATCAAGAGACACCCCAAATTCGCGTTTTTATCAATTTTACGACTGCTGATCTGCTACCAAACCGTAAGCTACGGTTCCCAAACCGTAAGCTATGGTTTTGGCGTAGGCTACGGTTCAAGGGGGCTGGGCGACGGTTCAATTTTGGTCTACTTCCACCAAACCGTAAGCTACAGTTCCCAAACCGTAGCTTATGGTTTCCCCAGCTTCAAACACTTCATTTTTACTTTCTTGTCACTTCTTGCATAACCCTTTGACCCGGTTCCTCCTATGCATCCATGTTTGATTCGTTTAAGCACCTGTAACCTACAAAAACTCGAGAAACCGCAATCATCCAAAATCATAACAATTACTATTATAACTACCTTAACCACCCACAATTATTATAGTTAACTACTAAAATACGGTGCAACCGTCAGTTATTGGTTGTTGTAGTACTTTTAATTTGACAAGAATCGCAAAGAGATCAAAACTTGGGTTTGTGTGGTTGTGTGATTCAGGGGCGGATTCATTCTTTCTTCAGTGGGGGGCGAGACACCCACTCAGATTTATCTAAGTAGTAGGAAATTTATTGTTTATTTGAACATGCCCCTTCATAAAATACTTCAGATGCCCTTAGCGCATCAACAATTAAACAAGAGAGAAAGAAAATAAAGAAATTAGTTATACGGATTTTAGCTCTAGTAAGCTTTAATGGAGGTTTTATTTTGAACGCGCTTTAATGAAGGTTTTAGTTGTGAAGAAGAAGAAAAGATAGAGGAGAGAGAAAGAGAAAGAAGATATGTCTGGTAACTTTGGGAATGTTAAAAGTTTTTCATGTTACCCCGTGTTGAATTGATATTACCAAATAAACCTTCAAGTTTGATTTTGATTAAAAAAAATCCTCATATTAAAATTAAATAAATAGATTTTACAAATGCCAAATCTATACATAGATAAAATTGTCTAGAAATCAGTCTATACATGATAAAAAAAACATTGTGTTTTATGGTCTATATAATTTAAATTTATATGCCGAGATACATGAGTGTTTTACGACGAGCTAAAGAAATAAACTTAACAAGCTAGTAGCTTAGATTTTACAGTTGCGACTACAATGTATGTAACATTATTTTCTCATTTGTTTCTTATATATCCGAATAAGTAACATATTAGTAGTTAGAAACAAGATTGCACTTCAACTCGATACCATTTTTAGCCAACCTAAAAACGACTCGTTTTTACTTTTTTGGTCGGATCGATTTAATTAACCCATATTTTGCCCCCAAATATCCTGGATCCGCCACTAGTGTGATTTGTGTTCGGTTTTTAACAGATTTTTTTAAATGGGTTATCGAGTTATCCAGTTCAGTGTTACTAGGTTGGTTTGTGAACGAGAACAGTAGGTCAAGGTCATTGGTAGTATTCAGTAGAAAACCAGTCAAATTTTGGCTTGTGCCATGGCTATGTCTGTTCACTTTTTCTCGATCCTATTTATTTTCTCGTTTTATCATTTGAGATGGTAGAAGATGGGAATGTCAAGATTAAGAAGTGACAGTAAAGATGCAGATATAGGATCTCTTGCTACAAAGATTCAGATTTACCATTCGTTGCGAAACTAGAGAAGATGACACAAACATAGTGGGAGAACTTAGATAAAAGGCCAAGACAACTATTAGATTGTGTTCACAAAGGATGTTGCATTCAACATTTCGAAGGAGAGCCCAGCGAAGAGCATCATATGTGTTATATATATGAGAAACCTTCAACAACAAATAAGGTTTTCCTGTTCAGAGAGCTGACGAATACAAAGATGAATGAATTGAAAGTAATTAAGTTACAATGCACATTAATAACATGAATTTGATTTTGTCAAGGCTTGGGTTAGTTGGCATTAAATTTGAAGACGAGGTTCAGGCTATTCTATTGTTATCTTCATTACTTACTAGTCAGGGACTTTTACAGTAGTTACTAGTTCCACCATTGAGCTCACTTTTGATAGGATACGGGATACTATTCCGGGCTAAGACGTGAGGCAAAGAAATTAAGGTTAATCTTTGCTGAATTGATGAGAAGGAATAAAAAAGGTAATGGGACGGATCAGAAGAATGAGTCACTCTAGGGCTCGTGGTGATGTGTCGTATTCGAACTGTAAACATGTGTGGTGCTTCAGGAATCAGTGTCCGAATGAAAAGAAACAAGTTGACTTTTGTACAAAAGACTATGTAAAAGATGATGACGTGATTTGTAGAATGGAGAGCATAGTAGATTCATGTGTTATGGATTTTGGTGCTTGATTTCATGCTACCAACAGAAGTGAAGCATTGTAGAATCTGAAGTTAGGTGACTTTGGTAATGTGATGAACAATAATGTTCTTGAGATTAGGGGAATGGATGACTTAGACTTGAAGGCTATGATCGGTTCTTGGAGCTTGAAGGATGTTAGAGGGATTCCATGTTTAAAGAATTGGGCAGTTCGATGAAAAGGGATGTGAGGTTAAGTTCATAAATGGGCACCAAAGGTGGTTAAGGGAAATTTTTTCATAGCTCGTGGAAAGAAATGAGGTTCATTTTACATTCTAGTTTACCATCTAAGGGAAATACCACTCTAACTCAGAAGAAAAACAAAGTGAAGTTCATAGAGTCTGGTGAGCAGAAGAAGGTTTGTTTTACAGGAGATAAACCTAAAGCCACATGTAAGATTCAGGCTGATCATGTTTGGAACTATTCGAAAACTATAGTTAGTGGTATTCGTGAGAGTGGGAGCACGTGCCCTGCTTCAGGTAGGGTTCTCAGACGACAATGGAAGAGAAGAACTAGTGTTACATATGATAAAGTCTTTCTAGAGAAATACTTGTTGTATATGAAGAGTTGTTGTTCTCGAGGTATCTCAGGAGCCGGTAGTTCATTTCAGTGGTAGCTGGTAGAGATAGAGGACTATTCAGTGACAATTTGAACCATGACTGGTATGTTGTAGCTCAAGGGAATATTAATGGGCTTTCAGGCTAACTAATACAACAACAACAACTTACCTAGTAAAATCTCACCAAAAGTACAAATAACTTACTATTAGTAGGGTCTGGGAGGGGTGAGACGCATGTAACCGTACCTCCACCACAAAGGATAGAGAAGTTGATTCCATGGAGACCCTCGACTCCAAACTTCAGGCTAAGTAATACTTGTATTAAATTAGTTTCTCATTTGTCTTTTAAAAGTTCAAATTTCTTTCTTGTAACTAGTAGAGAAAGAAAATTATCTTCAACTATCAAACTCCAAACCAAACTAAACCCAGTAAAGTCCCACCAATAGTGAACTATTGGTAGGGTCTAGGGAGCTTAGATGTAGGCAAACCTTTCCTCTATCACAACTAGAGAGACCCTCGACTCAAAAACCTATGGGGACAAAACCAACAAGTACTAATGATAATGGGGCTTAACTTTCTATTGAAATCAAAATCTTAGAGCTTGACACCTGCAAAACCAACAAGCATAAAACGTGGGAACAAAACTAGAAAGTAAAGCCCCATAAGCATTGGTACTTAACACATTACAAAGAAACATAAAACGAAAAAAACATGTAATATACACAAGCTACCATACAAAGAGGAAACTAAGCCACTACTAATACGTCAAGAGACAAGTAGAGACCAACGCCCCCTCTCTAGAAGTCTTTAATTTTTATCATACGCCTCCACGAAGTCCTATCCTTAACCCTATCCTCAGAGAGGTGCAAGTCTATCAAGTCATGCCTGATCTGCTCATCCCAAATCAATTTAGGTCTCCCTCTCATTCTCCTCCCATTAACAGTGATGATATCCACTAATCTAACTGGCGCCGACAACTGTCTCATCTTCACATGTCCAAACCATCTCAATCTCCTCTCCCTAATCTTGTCTGAGATACTAGCCACCGCAAATCTTTTCCGAAAAACCTAATTTCTAATTTTGTCCCACCGTGAGTGCCATCCACCCACTTTAACTATCAAACTCGAACAAACTAAAATTGGAAAATTTTCTTTTTACATGCTTTATTTTAACGAAAAAATTTCACACTGAATTTAACCTTAAACCATTTAAATTATGAGTACGCATAAACCATCCATCCTCGTAGTCCATCTTGTTTATAATTATCTTTCATTAATCTGTTAATGTCAATCTAGTAGCTATTTCTTGTAGCAGTGCTTTTAGATACGAATCCAATTTAACAAATTTCGACCTTCCTCAAGGCCCGAGCCCAGCTTAACTGTTATATATGATGTTATTGGTTGGCAGGATATAATCAAGTCCCTAAGTTTTCCACCAACAGTTACTCACTGTTCTCAAAAGCCACTTAAATATTTCTTTCATCTCTGTCCTATTTTTTTCTGTTACAAAATAAAACCTCCGAGTTGCATGATCAATTCTACTCATATTTTGATGTCCTTGATTCGCATATCACGTCGCAACTTGAAATCAAGAAATTTCTTTTGAGCTTTTGGCAAATTATGTGACTAAAATGAAAACAATAAGATAACAAATTTCCTTCACCACTCATTTTGTATAATGTTGCATATATCAAATTGAGACTTTCAACACGTTGCTAATTCTATAATCTATTACAAAGGAAATTTTATAAGAAAGCACATCAATTATGAAGTGGGTTTGGTCCACCAGGAACAAGTTCTTTAGATACATTCACTTGACCACCACTGCTGCTTCGATATGGCTTGAAGCGATAAGTACTCACGCTTAACTGCCTCTTATATGAAATGAGAAAGTTTCTTGGTAGCAATCTTTGTTGTGTTTCTTCAATGGCTTCTGTCTTGATCATCCTGCAATTCCCAAAATGGAAAGTTGCAATAAAGATCATCAACACAAGAAATAAAAATGATTTCATTCTTCTGAGGTTGTAAAAAAAAAGATAAAATATTTGTGTAAAATATTTGTGTAAAGATGATGAAATATGAAAAGGGTATATGAAACTTTGCTGCTATTTATAAGATGAATAGAAGAAACAGAAACAGTTGGATATGGAGATAGAGCCAATGAACAAAATCAATTTTGTCCATTTGTCTATTAATTAAATTACCTTAATGAAATTCTTATCTTTGTTAACCACCACTAGTTTCATATAATAATGCAACAGAAATAATGGAGCTGGGGTTATTAGCTAAATGTGAATTTATAATAGCATGCGTACCCATAGCCCTTAGGATTCGCGGTTGTTGAAACCGAAACAGGTGGTTAGTACGTTCGATTATTTTATATAATTCGGATTATGATTTGTCAAATAGATTAATGGTTTAAACCTTTGTAATGTGAATTAGAGATGCACATAAGGGTTTTTTTCAACGAATCGGTTCAGGTTCTAGTCAACGTCATTCAAACCGGTTCCGGGAAGAACCGGTTCTAGTTGTAGTTCGGTTCCTGGGTAAAAAAATCGGGACTGGTCTAACCGGTTCGAGTCCGGTTCCATGGGCGAAGCTTAGTGGAGGGGGGGGGGGGGGGGGGGCACCGTTCCTCCGTTTTTTTCGTTGGTAGTACTAAGTTCGATGATTTTTTTCATTTTTTTTTATATATAGAGAATCGCGCCCTTAGATTATCACCCCGTAAATTCTAAGTCAAACTTCACCACTGTCCGGTTCCAAACCGGTTCCACAATAACCGGTAAAAAAAACCGGTTCCACAAGAACCGTTCGCTGTATTTGGTAGTTGTTGGCTTTGCTACTGTTTTTTTTTTCACAAAGTTTTGGCTACTGTGTTTTTTCTTTAAACTAATAAACAACAGCTTATTATATTAAACATCACATAACAAGAAAATTCATTAAAACAAGTAACGGTTACAAACACGATACGAAATAAAAATACGTCCTACGATACGGAATAAAAACAAGTCCTACATTACGAGTTTGAAATAAGACACACGATTACGAAACATAAAAACAATAACCAAACAAGTTATTCGCCCTCGATTTCTCTTTACTCTTCAACGATTAGTAGTTGCTAAACGTCTTCACTCTTCACTCTTCATCCGAGCTATTTGGGCCAATACGAACCGCCAAATCATAGCATCTTCATCTTGTAGCTCCAACTCGTTTGAGTGGATCCTATCTTCAAGAGTAGTGTCGTCTTCAAGAGTTGTAACATTTTGTATACGTTTCTCCGCATCCAAATGATCCTTCAAGCAAATGCACATCTCAATCGAAGCCGGAGTGAGTCTTGTCCTTCTCAACGATAATACCCTTTTACTAAGAGAAACACACTTTCCGAAGCTACTGTAGATCTCGGGCCATAGCGGCTAGGACATGTAATTGATCGAGTTTCCTTTCCCTTCCACCAAGCCAAGATATCAAACGATTTAAACTCATCCCTACTCATAGCGGTCATGAAATCGGTTCTACTATATCTCCCAAGCTCGCTACTTGGGGTGGAAGCCCTTTGATGTTTAGTATTTTCAACAAACAAAATGTTATAAAATCATCCGGGTCATGACTCGAGCTACTTGTGGTGGACGTGGAGTGGTGGATGTGGGTTGCTGGACCATAACATTGTAAATAAATATCAAACATGTTTTGAATGCAAGAATGAAACATCATTTTTGTATTTTGAGCAAGGTTGGCATCTTCTTCATACATAGTCAAATACGAACATATCCTATCAATTGCCGCCTCAACACCCGTCACATTATAACATGGGTTAAAAAACGCGGCATAAGTAAAAACAAGTGGTATCTCTTTGATATATTTTCTAAACTTCAATTTCATTGGTTGCACCATAGCATGGAACATGGCATTTTTTAATTCATAATCATTTAAAATTTTTGTCATTAAAAAAAGATTGTGAAGAACAAAAGAACTTGTTGAATAATAAACCCCGAAATAGGATTCACGGTTGTTGAAACCGAAATAGGTGGTTAGTACCTTTGTAATGTGAATGGAAAGTTGTGATTTTTGCATTTCCTTTATTTTTCTTTTTATCACATTTAAAAATTTAATACATACTAACTATTTTGATATTGAATAAGATATGCCCAAATCGTTATATTGAACTATCTTGTCTTTCGTTTCCAAAACTATAGTTAGCTTGATTTAGAACTTTTAGTAATGGGATCGTGAACACCCCTACTAAATAAAATTATTCTCCCTAGTCACAACTAAAGCTTCTTCGCAATCGTTCTTCTCCATCTTCATACAGTTTTATGTGATCGAACAAGAACACAATTAAGAAACGTACTACACTTTCTGTATGCATGTATGTATGGTTAAGTATGAAACCAAAATAGGATGAATGACACTATCGATAAGCTTGCATTCAATGATTCAAAATACAAGAAACCGAACTAACCACTCTTGACCCTTGACTCCGACTTATATACAGACCAATAGACACGGCTCTTCTCAAAACGCTGTCTAGCAGTTTCATTACGTTATCCGTTGTAACCGACTAATGCCGTTTAAGAAGAGTTTATTTAACCGGACTCTAGCTACTTGGATCGGATGTGTTTAAATCCCCATGCAAAGTGTCTTTATGGGTATGTAGGATAGGTGACTCCATAAGGACATATGTTTTAGAGGGGACATAAAACAGTTATTTTTTATATTTCATTTGATTTAACATTTATTTATTTATTTTTAATTTCAAACTTATATTTAAAGTAATTAAGGGAGCATATATTTAAAAGCATTCACAAGTCCAATAGGTTTTTTTCACTATTCCAGTAACAGTAGATCCGTAGAAAGAAGTTCTTTAAAACAAAAGTTGTTGAAAATGCTACTTACGATAAAAAATTACACAAGAAAGACTTAATGGATTGACAATGATATCCACTGATCGAGAATGGTATGTTAGAGAGTGTGGATGTTGATTATGAACTGTTGATCAACAACTTTGCTTTGAAGAATGCTAATTAAGAGAGTGTCACGATTCATTTAACTATGTAAAATAGATCATTAATTCCACAATAATTTTGTTTTGATTAATTTTATACAAATTATCATCAATCTATAATTTTTTTTTATCTATAAGGACATATTTTTTAACTTGCACTAGGTACTCAAAATCTGAGAGACCCCGGCCCAAACAAAAAATAAAGACACATTGTTTTGGACTCTTGACCCACAGCCATAAACACTTAAATCTAGAACTTAGAACATGAATAAAAAAATTGGACATAAACCAAATTTAACACTCCCCTTAATTAAGCTTCAATTATTTCTTCATGTTTTTGATGTCTTCACCTTGCTTCACTCTTGAATAATGATGACGATCTTATCACCACCAACGTGGACATAACCTTCCAATTAAATTTCTTCATTCACTCTCATCTTCTTCGTCCCTAAAAATCTCTACAATCGGCATCATTTGATCAACTTCGTGTGAGTTACTTGGTCCACATCCTGGTGGGAAGTCACGAATTGCATTAAGCTTCCTTCTTTTCCATTTTGGTGTCGCCACAAAGTTTCCCTCTTTCCTCTTGAATTTCTTTTCATTTTCCTTAGTAAGTAGATATTGCATCTCAACCTTGTCAAGATAGCCCATGTAGATATCTATGAGATTACGGCCTTGTTCCCATGGAATTCCCAACTTGTTGCAACTACCAATGCATCCATTTTTCTTGATTGCTTTTTTGTAGCCACCATTTTCTTTGATTGATAGATAAAGATCTAACAAATCTATCTCATACCCATTGTTCAACTTTGGCTGAAACTCAATGATTGTTTTCTTTAAACATTCTTCAAAGCACCATTTAACCATCTTCATCAAATCCCTTCCCAAAGATTCCTTATGCTTAGAGAGAAACACATGGTAGCATAGTCATGAATGTTGTGAGAGTTTCCAAAGTGGTGACTGCAACATGGCTCTTTCCTTTATCTATAATTGGTTCTTCAATGACGTGTGTGCAGTGTATATAAAAATATGATAATTATGGGTCAATATATACCACGTTTGTAGCAAGTTTTAATTTATAAAAACACAATAACAAACAATCATTCCACACCAGACATTAGGGCAAGTGCACCCATCGTGAGAGTAGTACAACGAAGGTAAGATACCAAGGTCGTCCAAGGATATAAGAGCTCTTAATACTCTATCTTCCTTAACGTCTAGCCAAACCAAAGTGTTATGTTGATTTGAAAAAATTAACTAAAAGAAATAACATGAGTTTTAAGTTGATTTAATCAAATATAATGTCATTTGGGATGACTCGCCAATGGTGAAGTTTGTAACCGTATGCTTATAACTTTTCCTTAAGATTGTTATACTGAAGAAGAAAGGGCCCTTGATCTCTCAGGAAACCCAATCATATGTTCCTCCCGTTGTTCACCCGCAGGTATGATTCCCAAGAGGAATGTTCTGTTAAGTAACAGATATAGTGTGTAACAATGTCATTTACTCATAACACCTTATGGTTAAAGTATCATTACGTTCGGATACGTTGTCATGAACTAGCAAGAGAACAACTCACACACCTGATTATATTATT
>JBCNJP010000007.1:21751765-21851231 GCA_039602395.1 Deinandra increscens subsp. villosa
CCTAGAAGTCATTAACTTTTATCCTATGCCTCCACGAAGTTCTATCATTGACCATTCCTTAAAGAGGTGCATGTCTATCAAGTCATGCCCAATCTGCTCATCCCACGTCAATTTAGGTCTCCCTCTCCTTCTCCTCCCATCTACAGTGATGATATCCACTGATCTAACTGGCGCTGACAACTGTCTCCTCTTCAATGTCCAAACCATCTCAATCTTCCCTCTCTAATCTTGTCTGAGATACTAGCCACCGCAATCTTTTCCAAAAAACTTCATTTCTAATTTTGTCCCACCGTGAGTGCCCACTCATCCAACTCAACTATCAAACTCGAACAAACTAAAATTGGGAAATTTTCTTTTTATATGCTTTATTTTGATTAAAATTTTCACTTATATCTTTAACTAAATTTAACCTTAAACCATTTAAAGTATGAGTACACATAAACCTACCATCCTCGTAGTCCATCTTGTTTATAATATCTTTCATTAATCTGTTAATGTCAATCTAGTAGCTACTCGTAGCAGAGTACGAATCCAATGTAACAGATTTCGACCTTCCTCAAGGTCCCATGCCCAGCTTAGTTGTTTTATGATGTTATTGGTTGGCAGGATATTAACGAGTCCTTAAGTTTTCCACTAACAGTTACTCACTGTTATCAGAAGCCATTTGAAGATTATTTTCATCTCTGTTCTATTTTTTTTGTTACAAAATAAAACCTACGAGTTGCATGATCGATTCTACTCATATTTTGATATCCTTAATTTGCATTTCACATCACAACTTGAAATCAACAAATTTCTTTTGAGCTTTAGGCAAATTATGTGACTAGAATGTGAACAATAAGATAACAAATTTCCTTCACCACTCATTTTGTATAATGTTGCATACATCAAATTGGGCATATAAAAAGGACAAATCAAGACTTTCAACACGTTGCTAAGTCTATAATCTATTACAAAGGAAATTTTCTAAGAAATCACATCAATTATGAAGTGGGTTTGGTCCACCAGGAACAAGTTCTTTAGATTCATTCACTTGACCACCACTGCTGCTTCGATATGGCTTGAAGCGATAATTACTCACGCTTAACTGCCTCTTATATGAAATGAGAAAGTTTCTTGGTAGCAATCTTTGTTGTGTTTCTTCAATGGCTTCTGCCTTGATCATCCTGCAATTCCCAAAATGGAAAGTTGCAATAAAGATCATCAACACAAGAAATAAAAATGATTTCATTCTTCTTAGGTTGTAAAAAAAGATAAAATATTTGTGTAAAGATGATGAAATATGAAAAGGGTATTTGAAACTTTGTTGCTATTTATAAGACGAAGAGAAGAAACAGAAATAGTTGGATATGGAGATAGAGCCAATGAACAAAATCAATTTTGTCCATTTGTCTATTAAATTACCTTAATGACCCTCTCTTATCTTTGTTAACCACCACTAGTTTCATATAATAATGCAACAGAAATAAAGGAGCTGGGGTTATTAGCTAAATGTAAATTTATAATAGCATGCGTACCCATAGCCCTTAGGATTCGCGGTTGTTGAAACCGAAACAGGTGGTTAGTACGTTCGATTATTTTATATAATTCGGATTATGATTTGTCAAATAGATTAATGGTTTAAACCTTTGTAATGTGAATTAGAGATGCACATAAGGGTTTTTTTCAACGAATCGGTTCAGGTTCTAGTCAACGTTATTCAAACCGGTTCCGGGAAGAAGCGGTTCCAGTTGTAGTTCGGTTCGTGGGTAAAAAAATCGGGACTGGTCTAACCGGTTCGAGTCCGGTTCCATGGGCGAAGCTTAGTGGAGGGGGGGGGGGGGGGGGGCACCGTTCCTCCGTTTTTTTCGTTGGTAGTACTAAGTTCCATGATTTTTTTCATTTTTTCTATATATAGAGAATCGCGCCCTTAGATTATCACTTCCATAACATTCTAAGTCAAACTTTGCCACTGTCCGGTTCCAAACCGGTTCCACAATAACCGGTTCCACAAGAACCGTTCGCTGTATTTGGTAGTTGTTGGCTTTGCTACTGTTTTTTTTTTTCACAAAGTTTTGGCTACTGTGTTTTTTCTTTAAACTAATAAACAACAGCTTATTATATTAAACATCACATAATAACAAGGAAATTCATTAAAACAACATAAGTAACGGTTACAAACACGATACGAAATAAAAATACGTCCTACGATACGGAATAAAAACAAGTCCTACATTACGAGTTTGAAATAAGACACACGATTACGAAACATAAAAACAATAACCAAACAAGTTATTCGCCCTCGATTTCTCTTTACTCTTCAACGATTAGTAGTTGCTAAACGTCTTCACTCTTCGCCAAATCATAGCATCTTCATCTTGTAGCTCCAACTCGTTTGAGTGGATCCTATCTTCAAGAGTAGTGTCGTCTTCAAGAGTTGTAACATTTTGTATACGTTTCTCCGCATCCAAATGATCCTTCAAGCAAATGCACATCTCAATCGAAGCCGGAGTGAGTCTTATCCTTCTCAACGATAATACCCTGTTACTAAGAGAAACACACTTTCCGAAGCTACTGTAGATCTCGGGCCATAGCGGCTAGGACAGGTAATTGATCGAGTTTCCTTTTCCTTCCACCAAGCCAAGATATCAAACGATTTAAACTCATCCCTACTCATAGCGGTCATGAAATCGGTTCTACTATACCTCCCAAGCTCGCTACTTGGGGTGGAAGCCCTTTGACGTTTAGTATTTTCAACAAACAAAATGTTATAAAATCATCCGGGTCATGACTCGAGCTACTTGTGGTGGACGTGGAGTCGTGGATGTGGGTTGCTGGACCATAACATTGTAAATAAACACTAAACATGTTTTGAATGCAAGAATGAAACATCATTTTTGTATTTTGAGCAAGGTTGGCATCTTCTTCATACATAGTCAAATACGAACATATCCTATCAATTGCCGCCTCAACACCCGTCATATGATAACATGGGTTCAAAAACGCGGCATAAGTAAAAACATGTGGTATCTCTTTGAAATATTTTCTAAACTTCAATTTCATTGGTTGCACCATAGCATTCAACATGACATTTTTTTAATTCATACTCATTTAAAATTTTTGGCATTAAAAAAAGATTGTGAAGAACAAAAAAAACTTGTTGGATAATAAACCCCTAAACCGAAATAGGTGGTTAGTACCTTTGTAATGTGAATGGAAAGTTGTGATTTTTGCATTTCCTTTATTTTTCTTTTTATCACCTTTCAAAATTTAATACATACCAACTATTTTGATATTGAATAAGATATGCCCAAATCGTTATATTGAACTATCTTGTCTTTCGTTTCCAAAACTATAGTTAGCTTGATTTAGAACTTTTAGTAATGAGATCGTGAACACCCCTACTAAACAAAATTATTCTCCCTAGTCACAACTAAAGCTTCTTCGGAATCGTTCTTCTCCATCTTCATACAGTTTTGTGTGATCGAACAAGAACACAATTAAGAAACGTACTACACTTTCTGTATGCATGTATGTATGGGTAAGTATGAAACCAAAATAGGATGAATGACACTATCGATAAGCTTGCATTCAATGATACAAAATACAAGAAACCGAACTAACCACTCTTGACCCTTGACTCCGACTTATATACAGACCAATAGACGCGGCTCTTCCTCCAAACGCTGTCTAGCAGTTTCATTAGGTTATCCGTTGTAACCGACTAATGCCGTTTAAGAAGAGTTTATTTAATCGGACTCTAGCTACTTGGATCGGATGTGTTTAAATCCCCATGCAAAGTGTCTTTAAGGGTATGTAGGATAGGTGACTCCATGGGACATATGTTTTAGAGGGGACATAAAACAATTATTCTTTATATTTCATTTGATTTAACATTTATTTATTTATTTTTAATTTCAAACTTATATTTAAAGTAATTAAGGGAGCATATATATAAAAGCATTCACAAGTCCAATAGGTATTTTTTAATATTCCAGTAACAGTAGATCCGTAGAAAGAAGTTCTTCAAAACAAAAGTTGTTGAAAATGCTACTTACGATAAAAAATTACACAAGAAAGACTTAATGGATTGACAATGATATCCACTGATCGAGAATGGTATGTTAGAGAGTGTGGATGTTGATTATGAACTGTTGATCAACAACTTTGCTTTGAAGAATGCTAATTAAGAGAGTGTCACGATTCATTTAACTATGTAAAATAGATCATTAATTCCACAATAATTTTGTTTTGATTAATTTTATACAAATTATCGTCAATCTATAATTTTTTTTATCTATAAGAACATATTTTTTAACTTGCACTAGGTACTCGAAATCTGAGAGACCCCGGCCCAAACAAAAAATAAAGACACATTGTTTTGGACTCTTGACCCACAGCCATAAACACTTAAATCTAGAACTTAGAACATGAATTAAAAAATTGGACATAAACCAAATTTAACACTCCCCTTAATTAAGCTTCAATTATTTCTTCATGTTTTTGATGTCTTCACCTTGCTTCACTCTTGAATAATGATGACGATCTTATCACCACCAAAGTGGACATAACCTTCCAATTAAATTTTTTCATTCACTCTCATCTTCTTCGTCACTTGAAATCTCTACAATCGGCATCATTTGATCAAACTTCGTGTGAGTTACTTGGTCCACATCCTGGTGGGAAGTCACGAATTGCATTAAGCTTCCTTCTTTTCCATTTTGGTGTCGCCACAAAGTTTCCCTCTTTCCTCTTGAATTTCTTTTCATTTTCCTTAGTGAGTAGATATTGCATCTCAACCTTGTCAAGATAGCCCATGTAGATATCTATGAGATTACGGCCTTGTTCCCATGGAATTCCCAACTTGTTGCAACTACCAGTGCATCCATTTTTCTTGATTGCTTTTTTGTAGCCATCATTTTCTTTGATTGATAGATAAAGATCTAACAAATTTATCTCATACCCATTGTTCAACTTTGGCTGAAACTCAATGATTGTTTTCTTTAAACATTCTTCAAAGCACCATTTAACCATCTTCATAAAATCCCTTCCCAACGATTCCTTATGCTTAGAGAGAAACACATGGTAGCATAGTCATGAATGTTGTGAGAGTTTCCAAAGTGGTGACTGCAACATGGCTCTTTACTTTATCTAAAATCGGTTCTTCAATGACGTGTGTGCAGTGTATATAAAAATATGATAATTATGGGTCAATATATACCACGTTTGTAGCAAGTTTTAAATTTATAAAAACACAATAACAAACAATCACTCCATACCAGACATTAGGGCAAGTGCACCCATCGTGAGAGTAGTACAACGAAGGTAAGATACCAAGGTCGTCCAAGGATATAAGAGCTCTTAATACTCAATCTTCCTTAACGTCTAGCCAAACCAAAGAGTTGGTTGATTTGAAAAAAAAAACTAAAATAAATAACATGAGTTTTAAGTTGATTTAATCAAATATAATGTCACTTGGGATGACTCGCCAATGGTGAAGTTTGTAACCGTATGCTTATAACTTTTCCTTAAGATTGTTATATTGAAGAAGAAAGGACCCTTGATCTCTCAGGAAACCCAAGCATACGTTCCTCTCGTTGTTCACCCGCAGGTATGACTCCCAAGAGGAATGTTCTGTTAAGTAACAGATATAGTGTGTAACAATGTCATTTACTTGTAACACCTTATGGTTAAAGTATCATTACGTTCGGATACGTTGTCATGAACCAGCAAGAGAACAACTCACACACCTGATTATATTATTGAGTAAAAATATTTTATACGGAGTAAGGGTTCGTTTCCTTCCACGTACCACTCTCGCGCATACACAGTTAGTCGTAACCAAAACCAAATCCACAGACACACCGCTTTCGCGCATGTGAAGTGGTAAAATATTATCAACCTAGAATCCCAAACCATTATCTTTAAACCCCTCGCGCCCGAATAACATGTCATATACATAGACATAAAAATACGAATGTATTACTTTTTATGGGGTTGAAGCTACACATTTATATGTTGAAGTTGGTTGATTTGAAAAACAAATTAACTAGAAGAAATAACATGAGTTTTAAGTTGATTTAATCAAAGATAATGTCACTTGGGAGGACTCGCCAATGATGAAGTTTGTAACTGTATTGCTTATAACTTTTCCTTAAGATTGTTATACTGAAGAAGAAAAGGCCCTTGATCTCTCAGGAAACCCAATCATACGTTCCCCCCCCCCCCCCGTTGTTCACCCGCAGGTATGACTCCCAAGAGGAATGTTCTATTAAGTAACAGATATAGTGTGCAACAATGTCATTTACTCGTAACACCTTATGGTCAATGTATCATTACGTTCGGATACGTTGTCATGAACCAGCAAGAGAACAACTCACACACCTGATTATGTTATTGAGTAAAAATATTTTATAAGGAGTAAGGGTTCGTTTCCTTCCACGTACCGCTCTCGCGCATACACAGTTAGTCGTAACCAAAACCAAGTCCACAGACACACCGCTCTCGCGCATGTGAAGTGGAAAATATTACCAACCTAGAATCCCAAACCATTATCTTTAAACCGCTCGTGCGCGAATAACATGTCATTTACATAGATATAAAAATAAGAATGTATTACTTTTTATGGGGTTGAAGTTACACATTTATATGTTGCCCTAACCCCTAGCCGCGTCTTATCTTACCGACTAATGTGCTTTTGAGATCACAAATGTTCCATGATACACAAGATACTTTTAGTCTCAAAGTCATTATTACACATCTAAGGATAGTTTATAAACTCATTTGACCAACCCGCCAAATGTTTGTCCCCCCCCCCCCCCCCAATTGAGTATGACGTTTAGCCAAGAATGGCCATTAAGATTTTCTAAGATGAAGATGACAAGTTCCTAGAAATAATTTAATCAAATTATTATGTTGTAACTCTTACAATCTTGATTAAGATGGCTTAAAACTACTAAAAACAAAGGCTCAAAGTGAAAAGTAAGCAAAGGGGGAAAAATAATTGAGCAAAGCAAATGGGAGGAGAAGAGATGCTATTTATAGAGCTGTACGAGGCACGATCCGTGTGTAACTAGTCACACCCCGTGCCTGGTTGTAATCTTCAAAGATCTGGAAAGGACATGGCTCAGGGTGGGCCTTTTGCACATGGGTCGTATTGTCAGGATGGGGCACGACCCGTGTTGGCCTTAAATTCCAAATGAGTGGATAATCATCGACCTGTCCTCTTCTGTGGGTGGGGTATGATTCGTGTCTGGCTCAAACTCATGAAGTCTTCTTCTTATTTTCCCTTCATTTCTTGAATAATTGACTTCATTTGTGACTGTGTATCTAGACTATTCTGAAAAAACTACATATGAAACAATATTAAACTGTCTTATAAATAATAATTCAGAAAATAACACATATGTGAGGAATATTTGACACAAAAACATGTATATTTGTAGGCATATCATTCAACAACCAATGTAAACATCTCATTAACGTTTTCTTGATGGTCACAATAACCATGAAAGTATGCCTCCAACTTCTCCTTTTCACGATTATAATATGCGGTTTCGTCAAGTTGATCAAAATACTTTTCCAGGTATTACTTTTTCATCGCTTCTTCGTATTTGTTCTAAAAAAACATCAACACTTACAATCCTCCTTCCAAACGTCTTCTTGAGTTAGAATTTGTTCCCCGGACATATAACTTCAATCCCTTGATGCAGTAGTTGTTCCAAACTCTAAACATTCTTGTCTAGTTTTGGGACAAACCTCATACTTGCTATTCTTTTAATTCTACCGTCGACTTTTGTTAGATCAGAAAATGTCACCGAGTTGGGAGTAGATCTGATCAACTATGTCTAACTCTTCTCCACTAATTCCGGTCTTGCGAATCTGCTAGAATGAAGTGGTTGATAACTGCACATACAACAGCTCGTTAGGTCCAACACAGAATCGGAGATTGGGCTCTGTTTTGGTCCTCCGGCGTGAGAATCAGTGATCGGAGTTTGGACAAAGAAGAAAATACTGAATGAAGAGAGTGAGTGTGACGCAACGTACGATTTGAAGGACAAGAAACAACACGTTGATTCTGTGAATACCCGTGAAGATCTTTCCCAAACCTTCCCAAATTCGTCCCAAAAGTTGGAATACGAAATGGAGAAAACTGAAAATTTTACTAATCATCAACTGATCATCTCCCAGACATTACATGGATATAAATAACATGACAAAATTCGAATGGGCCTCAAAACATAGGTGGGCCAAAAACTAGAACAAAAACAAAGTCCAAATAAAGCCCAAAAAGACAAAAAAGACAAATAAATTATAAAATAAGCTGATTTTGGGCCCGAACATCTACGACAGTTTGCAGGGAATGTGCTCCTCGTTCCAACGGTCGTTTTGATTGGTAATACGCCCAAAACGGAGATTTCTAGCCCAAGTTACAGCCATTTTAGTGAAGCCCTTTTTGTCACACGATCTTGGGCCTCCAAATATAATAGTGCATGTTCCTCCACATCTGGGCCTGCATCAGAGTGTCAGTGTAATACCTGAGCAACTCTATGTATTTATACTTAGGTTAAAAGGGAGATATATCTCTACTCGCGCGTGGGTGCGAGTGGTCTTGGCTAGAAGCGGTTATCAAAGGACGGATGAGATCATCCTTCTCAGATGGAAGTCTATGATGCACGCCACGTGATGTAACAAACTTTCTATCATGAAGGTTCTCCTGATTATGTGGTCCCCAAAGGGGTCACAGGCTGGATTCGTGTGACAGTGTGTTTATGGGCCAAAGGGAGATAATACGTGGACGAGGATGGGCTACAGAATTGGGCCCATCCTTTTATTATGAATCCAAGCAGATTCTCTTAAAGGAAAAATTCGGATCTATCCTCTTCAAGTCCCCTTTAATCTAGTATTAAAGCTTTGTAGGCTTTGGTATTGGACTATAAGAGAAGGCACATTTTTAATACGCGCAACTTTTATCTTTTTATGAGATCAGTTGTTTTAAGGAGACTGTGCGACATGTACATAAAATTTTATGGGATAGTGACTTTTCTGTGTGATGACTAGGCTTTTGCTATAAATGTTTTTTAGAAGTGCCGGTTGGGGACAAGATGTTTGCTTTTCCCTTTTTTGACACGCCATTTTGCCAGTCGCTGTAACATCCCTGGATAAACCTCGAGAATCGGATTGGATTTTTCCAAGAAAAATAAAAAGGGAAAAGTTTTTTTTTCTTTTCTGGAATGATGCGGGGCGTATCATGTTTCTTTTGAAGCAATGCAGCCCGCATCGAGTGGCGGGTTGCCGGGTCGGGTGCGTTACCCGGAAAATATCCGCGAGATATCCTGATGACAATGCGGGGCATATCGCCCGCTGAAGTAATCTGATGCGGCCCGCATTGATCCCCAGGTCTATAAAAACGAGTTTTGCCCCAATTCTGCTCATTTGCACGATTTAACTTGGGGAAAACTCTCTCATTTCGTCCTCTCAACCCCTGTGGAGCTCAAGTCCGGCCAGTGGGAGCTTTGGTGATCAAGGATAAGGCATTTTCGAGACACACGAAGCTCAGGTAAGCATTTCGTTCTTTTGTTTCACCATTTCAAGCTTAGTTTCTTATGGTTACCTACTGATCAGTAGTTGTTGATGCTCCAGATGGTGTTGCATGTCCGATCCATGGGGATCTAAGGCTTGTGGGAACAATTCCATGGTGAAACAAGGTGAGATTGTGTTCGGTTTTGGTTTAGATCATGTTTTTTAGGAAACCCACCTCTAATTCTGGTATGGATGATGCATGCAAGGGTGGATTCAGCTTCTGGAGTGATCAAGAACCTTAGAGAAGTGAAGACCCGCTTGGATTTGCCTTAGTACAAGCTTTATTGCATAAGGTACAACTAGTTAATGCATGCATGATTATTATCTCGGGTTTAGATTGCATATCTGAGTTGTGGTTAGTGAAACCCGACAACCTCAGTGGCAAAAATGTCACAAGATGAGGATTTGGTCATTAGGGGTGGAGACCCATTGTTGTATTTTAGTGTTTGGACCCGAAAACCGAGATATTTGGATTATATTGAGTCTATATGAACACCCAGAAGATTCCAGCAGCCTACTGGTCATTAAAATAAATTTAGGACAGTTTCTTGATAGTCAATTAAGTGTTGGAATGATCGGTTTTGGTTTAAGTTGTGTAAAGAAATGTTTTCGGAAAAATTGAGACAAACCGGGACTTATAACTTTGGTTGGATAGGGCCTCAGTGCCTAAATTTTTGATATTTTGCTACTGGAAGTGTTGGGAACGAAACCCCATTGTCGAAACGAGCTAAAAATGCAAAATTGGAAAAAGTCACTAAAAGACAAAATAGTCGTTGCGGGGTGCATCGCATTTGGATGACCCTGTTGCAGCCCGCATCACCCCCAGTAATCTTCCGGGTACTTCTGACCCATTGCGGGGTGCATCGCTTGGCCAGTAAACCATTGCGGCCCGCATCGACTCTGTGACCAGAATTAGTGATTTTGTTTGTTTTGTGTTTTGGGAAATATCGAGCGACCCGGTTTGATTATTTTTACGAGTATGGGCATAATGGTTTCCAGTATAGATATTGTACTTCCCGGTTGGGGCCCTATGATCTCGTCAGGTGTTTGTTGTCCGCTCGGTATGTTCCTGGGAGTGTTGTTAAACCTCCCGTTTGCTTATGGATTGTTGCTACCAATTGCTTGAGCATATATAATTGCGGATAGGTTCTGATATATTTATGTATATATCATTATAATAGACTTGCCACTGTGATACACTTGGATGTTTGGATTCTCGTGCCCTGTGACGCTTGCTTGATCCACCATTTGATATCTGTGAGTTGATAGCTTTTCCCCTACTTTAACTTTTTAACGTTTTGGGGTGTACATGAACCATGTCAAACTATTGCTTGTTTGTTTGTTACTGTGCTTAGGTATTTATTACCATGTTATAAATTTAAACTCGCATGTTACGAGACGTTCATTGTTACTTGATTTGTGGAAACTTGGATTTGAGTCGAAACGCGGCTGATAACGATCTACACCAACAACTTTTGTTGTTGACGTATTTTTGGTTCATGTGCAGGTAAGTAAAGCTTTGGGTGGATGTCACGTTTGGATGTTAGGGACGAGTTGGGTTTTGTACCCGTTGGGGTTGATTTGGTTGATTTTGGGATTTGTTCCCCGTCATGACTATCCTTTGTTATTGTTGTCTTTTCCTTTGACCGTGTTGGTAGCCTTAGGTTCTTCCTGGGCGTAGACTGATATGTATCACTTAAGACTTAACATATTAAGTCCATTATGGTTTGTATTTGATTCTGTATCGGACGGGTTGTCTGTTTATGTGTGTTGACCTTGTGATCTTGCATCTATCTGTTTGCTTCTGCGTGTTCTGATACGGGCGGCCGGTCCCACTCTCCTCTCCCCCGCGCTTGGCAGGGCACGGCGGGGCGGGGTGTGACAGGTTGGTATCATAGCCCAAGATTCCAGCAGATTAGGTGACTCTTAGGGCCCCTAAGCTTGAACCTCTAAGAAAGAACTTTAAGGCTAAGCTCGGTTCTAAGTCTAGGACTTAGGTGGACGTCTGTGTGCTAGGGAGTAGTTGAGGTTTAGTGTAAGGTCGGTGGTAGTTTCAGCTTTGCAACCTGACATTCCTACCCACACGTGCACTAAAACTCACTGAACCCTAGTATGCATACGAAAGCTGATAGTCTTCCCTTGTTTGGACCTAGGTGAAGGTTTGTGTGTTAGGAGGATCTCAAGGATTAGTGTAAGGTCGGTAGTAGTTACAGAACTGCAGACTGCCATTCCTACCCACAGGTACACTAAGACTTGCCGAATCCTAGCAGACCAACGTAATCCGAAAGTCCCTCCTTGTGTGTTTTTTGCATTTGGGTAATAGGACACATCGTCCTTAGTGTGAGTTAGGGTAACAGTACCCTAGGCATGCATGGGAGATTTGATATCTTGTATATTGTACTGACTTTCAACTTGACAGGTACCCTGAAGAAAGCATGGTTTTCGGTCGAAGCAAATCCTCATCTTCCCGAGTCCAGCGGAAAAGGCAAGAAGAAGGTGGAAGCAGGTCCCAGCCGACCGGTTATTCCATTGAGCCCCGATTCTTCGGGCTATGTCGTATCTCCTTCAGCGTTCATTCGGAACACGCCGCATCGGGAGGAGCAGCCACAGGAACTTCCGCGACCACCGCGGAAGCGCATTGGAGCTCGTATGTCTGTTCGCCCTCAGCCACAGATCCAACTGACTCAGGAGGATATTGATGCCGGGTTTGCCGTAGCAGCAGCAGCCCCACTCGTGGATCTTGACGATGATGATGACGAGGAACCTGAGGAGCAGGCATATGAGGTTGAGCCGCCACAGCAACAGGAGCCCCAGGATCAGCAGCAGTCCGGTTGCCATCTGGTTATCGAACTTTCAGCAGGCCATTCTGTTAGCTACCATTCTCAGCACCATGAGCACCACGTCTACGCGTCTCCAGCTTACGCTCCAGATAGCTATGATTCCGGTGTTAGCAACAGCCCGGACGAGTCCGAGCCCATGGTCGAGGTCCCTATTGTTACAGCAGCCACCACTGCAGCCGCCATTGCTCCCGGACACCCTGTTCCCCCACCATACCCACCGTTTTCCCACGATATGCGTGATCCCTATGTTGCTGCACGCATGGAGGCACAACAGCCATGCCTTGTTTCTGATCGTTACTCCTTCCCAGCGCTGCAGAGATCGTACAGTGCTCATGTTCCCATGTATCCCCCACCAGTTGACCCATATTTTGCTCATCCTCCACCACCCCCACCTTACATGATGCCATCCTATCCCTATGTCCCATATGTTCCCTATGTTGAGCCTCACCGTTCTTCGTTTTCCGGTCCTGGTTTCCCATTTCCTTATTCTCCATATCGTGAGATCGCCGGACCTAGTTCCCCAGACGTTGCCGCTCTCGTGGAGCGGAACCGCGCACTTGCACAAGAGAACGCTGAGGTAAGGAAGAGAGAGAAGAGTATGGCAAAGATGTTATCGAAGGCATCCACTGCTATTGGGGAGGCAGCTAGGATGGGATTTGGCATTGAAAAGAAGAAGAGGCACTGAGGATCGATCGTTGTTGATGATTGTGGATGATGTGATTCTTATCATTCTACCTTGTGGTTGTGTTTCGGATATGTTTTGATTGTCAACTGTTTGTACTTGTTGTAGTTCTGTTGTACTTTCAGACTTGTATCTGTGTTGTTGTTATGGTACTTTTAGTGGTTGATGTATTGTGATCTGGATATTGTGGTCATAGTCCTTATGCTAGGAACTTATGTAAGACTTGTTATGGTATTGTGGTTTAATAAATCCTAGTGTTGTTGTGATTTGTTGATTGTGGATTCGATTGCACTAGGGATTGTATAGCTTGTTGAGGCTAGGAGTAAGTGATTGCCTAATGTGTAGGAATTGCTTAGAACTCCATTATCCTTTGTTTCCCTTGATAGTCATGACACTGCTTAGTTTCGTGAGCCCCCTGTTCCGGGTGTATCCGATAGGTATCCTCCGCGCATCCCCGATGACTTGGACCGAAGCTATGCTTCCCTTGGTCCACACTTGTTAGGGGCAAGACCGAAGCAAGCGTTTGTTCCCCCGTTTGAATAACTCCTAAGGAGTTATGTCCGTATCACAGTTGCGTTTGTGGAGAGTCTATTTGAACCTTTGTGGGAATTCTAATGGCGTTTCATCCAAATTTCAGCCAATGACGAAGGCTACTACTAGCAGGACTACCAGAAGGACACGTCATGCTACTGACGACCCCAAGAATGGTGGTGATATTCCAAAGAATACTGTTGAACAAAGCAATGATGAAGATGACGACAACTCCTTGCGTATTGTGGATGAAAACCCTCTAACCTCCGAGCAGAGGCGAGAAAAAGAGCAGGAAGAAAGGTTCCAGAAACTGATTGCTGACGGGATTGCAACTGCATTCCCAAACTTAGTTGCCCAGGAGAAAAGACTGGGTAAGAAACACGTTGAACCTGAAGGACAGAAATCCAGAACTGAAGAAAGAACCGAATCGAGCCATCATAGGAAATCTAAGTCTGAAAAACGCAAGATAGTGAGAGATGAATCCTCCGCAAGTTCCCGAAAGCCAAGGTCTGAGAAGCGTAAAAGGGTTAGGGGAGAGTCTTCTGCAAGCTCGAGGAGCGAGCCTAAGAGGCGTCGCAAGTACAGTTCAGATTCTGACGGCTCTGAGGAGCGCGAAGCAAAGAGAGAGCGAAAGGAGAAACGAAAAGCATACCAGAGGGGTTGCAGCTACAAGACATACATGGCGAGTAAACCAGGAATCTTTAGGGGTGACAAAAGTGCCACTGAGGCACTAAACTGGTTAGATGAGGTTGAAAGCGCGCTGGATATCAGCGAGTGTGCGGAGAGAGACAAAATCAAATTTGCTTCTCAATCATTTAAAGGACCAGCCCTGAACTGGTGGAAAGCAGAACTAAACAAAAGAGGCAAGACCAAAACTTACTTGATGGGTTGGAATAAGTTTCGCAGATTGGTGTTGGAAAAGTTTTTGCCAGAAAACGAATCTGAGAAGCTGGAGAATGAGTTTATTCACTTGGAGATGAAGGGGTCAGATTACATGTCATACATTAACAGGTTCAATGAGCTGCTGAACCTTGTTCCCCACATGGCAAAGGAGGAGGAGACTCAAATTCGTCGATTTCTGTATGGTCTGAGCCCAGTAATCAGGGCAGATGTGAGAGCTTCTCGACCTCGCACTTTGAAATCTGCCATGAATTTGACTGGCACTCTATGTGATGAGTGGAACCGCCAATCTGGGAAAAGGGATGAATCGTCAGGGCACCGTAAGAGGTTTGAGGGTAAGAGAAGGGACCGTGACCGAAATCGCAGGGGAGATAGAAAGAAAGGCAGAGGATGAGAAAGGCAGAGACTACAGGGGAGAAAGGCCTACATGTTACAAGTGCAACACGGTTGGTCACTTTGCAAATCAGTGCACAAAGCCTGCTACCTGTTACAACTGCGGCGACAGAGGACACAAAATCGCTGACTGCCCAAAACCCAAGGATGCTGCCAAAGACAAAAACAGGGGCAGAGATGGCGGAGGTCTAAAAGGTAAACCTCGACTGTTTATCATGACTGCTGAAGAGGCTTGTAATAGTGATGATGTTATATCTGGTATGTTCTCTGTGAACAATGTGTTTGTTAGTATATTGTTTGACTCAGGAGCTAATAGGAGTTTCGTGACCACTTCGTGTTTACCCAAATTGAAATGTGCTTTACATGCCTTAGATAGACCCTATGTTGTAGAAACTGCTAGTGGGCAGGAGATTAGCATTCCTGAAATTGTTAGATGTTGCCAACTAAGAATAGATGATGCCTTATTTGATCTTGAATTGTTACCCATGGCCTTGAGTGAATTTGATATTGTACTTGGTATGGATTGGTTGACCCGCTATCGGGCCAAGATCCACTGTGATAAGAAGGTTGTGGAAGTGGAGTCGTCAGAGGGCAAGGTGCACACTATCGTTGGAGATCGCCAAGCACGACCTTTAAATTTAATCTCAATGCTTAGAGCGGAAAAGTGTATGAGGAAAGGGTGCCAAGCTTTCTTGGCTAACTTAGTAGAAGTCCCTCGAGAAGGTAAGGTTGAAGATGTATCCGTTAGTCTCGGAGTTTTCCGATGTGTTTCCCGAAGAACTTCCGGGATTGCCACCAGAAGAGGCAAGTGGAATTCCGAATTTGAGCTTACACCAGGGACGACACCGATAGCTAAAGCGCCTTATCGTCTTGCACCATCAGAGATGCAAGAACTTAAGAGTCAACTGCAAGATCTTCTGGATAAAGGATTTATCCGGCCTAGTTCGTCCCCGTGGGGAGCACCCGTGTTGTTTGTAAAGAAGAAGGATGGGTCTTTCCGCATGTGCATTGACTACCGTGAACTTAACAAGGTAACGATCAAGAATAAATACCCACTTCCTCGCATAGATGATTTGTTTGATCAACTCCAAGGAGCAAGTTACTTATCAAAGATCGACTTAAGATCTGGATATCACCAAGTAAGGGTTAGAGAAGAAGATGTTCCAAGAACTGCTTTTAGGACAAGATATGGGCACTATGAGTTCACCGTGATGCCGTTTGGATTGACAAACGCACCTGCAGTTTTTATGGATTTAATGAACCGAGTGTGTAAACCCTACCTCGATAAGTTTGTAATAGTCTTCATAGATGACATATTGATTTATTCACGAACAAGGAAGGAGCATGAAGAACACCTTAGAAAGATTTTAGAGGTACTAAGATTTGAGAAACTTTATGCCAAATTTTCTAAGTGTGAGTTTTGGCTTCGTGAGGTACAATTTCTAGGACATATTGTGAGTAGTGCGGGAATTCAAGTGGACCCAGCTAAGGTTGAAGCGGTAATGAACTGGGAGCAGCCTAAGTCTCCGACAGAAATTAGAAGATTTTTGGGTTTAGCAGGTTACTATAGGCGATTCATACAGGATTTCTCTAAGATTGCGACACCATTAACCGCGTTAACTCAAAAGAACGCAAAGTGGGATTGGAAGCAGAAACACACCGATGCGTTTGAACTTCTAAAGCAAAAGTTGAGCACCGCTCCTATTCTTTCCTTACCTGAAGGAACAGAAGATTTTGTTGTTTATTGTGATGCGTCAAGCAATGGATTGGGATGTGTGTTGATGCAGCGAAACAAAGTGATCGCTTATGCATCAAGGCAACTTAAGACACACGAGAAGAATTATACTACACATGATCTGGAACTCGGTGCGGTAGTGTTTGCCCTAAAGATTTGGAGGCACTATCTCTATGGAACGAAGTTTGTGGTTTTCTCTGATCATAAAAGTTTGCAGCATTTGTTCAATCAGAAGGAACTAAACATGCGTCAAAGGCGTTGGATGGAAGTGTTAAGTGATTATGATTGTGAGATAAAGTACCATCCTGGAAAAGCCAACGTGGTGGCTGACGCATTGAGTAGAAAGGAAAGAACCAAGCCCCTGAGGGTTCGTGCGATGAGAATAGATGTGCGTGTCGATCTGATCGATGAAATTTTGAAAGCTCAAAAGGAGCAAATAGCCGATCCGGAGGTGAATAGAAAGGAAGAAATGATGACCATCGTGGGTCGCCTTACTAAGGGACCAGATGGTATCCTTAGATTGGGAAATAGAATTTGGGTGCCAAAGGGAGGTGGTCTCCGTGAAATGATCCTTCGTGAAGCGCATAAGTCTAAGTATATGATGCACCCTGGTAATGATAAGATGTACCAGAATTTGAGACCCCACTATTGGTGGCCGGGGATGAAGAGAGCAATTGCCGAGTATGTTGGGAAATGCCATACGTGTCTGCAGGTAAAAGCTGAGCATCAGAAGCCCGCTGGTTTACTTCAACCTTTAGAAATACCTGAGTGGAAATGGGACATGGTGACTATGGATTTTGTAACTAAGCTTCCTAAAACTAGAAGTGGTAATGATGCTATTTGGGTAATCGTGGATGGATTAACCAAGTCAGCTCACTTTTTTCCGATTAAGGAAACTTACCCCACAGAACAATTGGTCAAGATTTATGTAAATGAAATAGTGTCAAGGCATGGAGTTCCATTATCAATTGTGTCTGATAGAGATGGCCGATTTACTTCTCATTTCTGGCAAAGTCTTCAAGAAGCGTTAGGAACTAAAGTAAAATTGAGTACGGCATATCATCCGCAGACGGATGGGCAGAGTGAAAGAACCATCCAAACCTTAGAAGACATGCTGAGAGCATGCGTGATGCAATTCGGTGGCAATTGGGACACCCACCTACCGTTGGTAGAGTTTTCATATAACAACAGTTATCACTCTAGTATAGAAATGGCGCCGTTTGAAGCTCTATATGGAAGGAAATGTAGAGTACCATTGTGTTGGTCTGAAGTTGGAGAAGGGCAACTTACAGGACCAGAGTTGGTTATGGCTACGAATGATAAGGTTCGAGAAATTCGAGAAAAGCTTAAAGCCGCACAGGATCGGCAGAAGTGTTATGCCGATCATCGTCGTAGGCCATTGGAATTTAAGGAAGGAGATATGGTAATGCTTAGGATATCCCCTTGGAAAGGGATTATTCGGTTTGGAAAGAGAGGAAAGCTAAGTCCTCGCTACATTGGACCCTTCAAGATTATATCCAAAGTCGGCAAGGTGGCCTATCAATTGGACTTACCCGAAGAACTCAGTGGAGTTCATGATGTATTTCATATATCGAATCTCCGCAAATGTATGGTTGATGAAGCACTAGCAACTCCATTTAAAGAGATTCATGTGGACGAGAAACTAAATTTCACAGAAAAGCCGGTTGAGATTGTTGAGAGAATTGTGAAGAAATTGCGCAGAAAGAAGATTCCGAAGGTTAAGGTTAAATGTGATGCTCGGCGTGGACCCGAGTACACTTGGGAGTCAGAAGTGGATATGCAAAGGAAATACCCCCACCTTTTTTAGGCTAAGTGAATTCCGGGACGGAATTCTTTTAAGGGGGGAAGGATGTAACATCCCTGGATAAACCTCGAGAATCGGATTGGATTTTTCCAAGAAAAATAAAAAGGGAAACGTTTTTTTTCTTTTCTGGAATGATGCAGGGCGCATCATGTTTCTTTTGAAGCAATGCAACCTGCATCGAGTGGCGGGTCGCCGGGTCGCCGGGTCGGGTGCGCTACCCGGAAAAGATCCGCGAGATATCCTGATGGCAATGCGGGGCATATCGCCCGCTGAAGTAATCCGATGCGGCCTGCATTGATCCCCAGGTCTATAAAAACGAGTTTTGCCCCAATTCTGCTCATTTGCACGGTTTAACTTGGGGAAAACTCTCTCATTTCGTCCTCTCAACCCCTGTGGAGCTCAAGTCCAGCCAGTGCGAGCTTTGGTGATCAAGGATAAGGCATTTTCGAGACATACGAAGCTCGGGTAAGCATTTCGTTCTTTTGTTTCACCATTTCAAGGTTAGTTTCTTATGGGTTACCTACTGATCAGTAGTTGTTAATGCTCCAGATGGTGTTGCATGTCCGATCCATGGTGATCTAAGGCTTGTGGGAACAATTCCATGGTGAAACAAGGTGAGATTGTGTTCGGTTTTGGTTTAGATCATGTTTTTGAGGAAACCCACCTCTAATTCTGGTATGGATGATGCATGCAAGGGTGGATTCAGCTTCTGGAGTGATCAAGAACCTTAGAGAAGTGAAGACCCGCTTGGATTTGCCTTAGTACAAGCTTTATTGCATAAGGTACAACTAGTTAATGCATGCATGATTATTATCTCGGGTTTAGATTGCATATCTGAGTCGTGGTCAGTGAAACCCGACAACCTCAGTGGCAGAAATGTCACAAGATGAGGATTTGGTCATTGGGGGTGGAGACCCATTGTTGTATTTTAGTGTTTGGACCCGAAAACCGAGATATTTGGATTATATTGAGTCTATATGAACACCCAGAAGATTCCAGCAGCCTACTGGTCATTAAAATAAATTTAGGACAGTTTCTTGATAGTCAATTAAGTGTTGGAATGATCGGTTTTGGTTAAAGTTGTGTAAAGAAATGTTTTTGGAAAAATTGAGACAAACCGGGACTTATAACTTTGGTTGGATAGGGCCTCAGTGCCTAAATTTTTGATATTTTGCTACTGGAAGTGTTGGGAACGAAACCCCATTGTCGAAACGAGCTAAAAATGCAAAATTGGAAAAAGTCACTAAAATACAAAATAGTCGTTGCGGGGTGCATCGCATTTGGATGACCCTGTTGAAGCCCGCATCACCCCCAGTAATCTGCCGGGTACTTCTGACCCATTGCGGGGTGCATCGCTTGGCCAGTAAACCATTGCGGCCCGCATCGACTCTGTGACCAAAATTAGTGATTTTGTTTGTTTTGTGTTTTGGGAAATATCGAGCGACCCGGTTTGATTATTTTTACGAGTATGGGCATAATGGTTTCCAGTATAGATATTGTACTTCCCGGTTGGGGCCCTATGATCTCGTCAGGTGTTTGTTGTCCGCTCGGTATGTTCATGGGAGTGTTGTTAAACCTCCCGTTTGTTTATGGATTGTTGCTACCAATTGCTTGAGCATATATAATTGCGGATAGGTTCTGATATATTTATGTATATATCATTATAATAGACTTGCCACTGTGATACACTTGGATGTTTGGATTCTCGTGCCCTGTGACGCTTGCTTGATCCACCATTTGATATCTGTGAGTTGATAGCTTTTCCCCTACTTTAACTTTTTAACGTTTTGGGGTGTAGATGAACCATGTCAAACTATTGCTTGTTTGTTTGTTACTGTGCTTAGGTATTTATTACCATGTTATAAATTTAAACTCGCATGTTACGAGACGTTCGGATTGTTACTTGATTTGTGGAAACTTGGATTTGAGTCAAACACGCTACGACTCACCAACAACTTTTGTTGTTGACGTATTTTTGGTTCATATGCAGGTAAGTAAAGCTTTGGGTGGATGTCACGTTTGGATGTTAGGGCCGAGTTGGGTTTTGTACCCGTTGGGGTTGATTTGGTTGATTTTGGGATTTGTTCCCCGTCATGACTATCCTTTGTTATTGTTGTCTTTTTCCTTTGACCGTGTTGGTAGCCTTAGGTTCTGCCTGGGCGTAGACTGATATGTATCACTTAAGACTTAACATATTAAGTCCATTATGGTTTGTATTTGATTTTGTATTGGACGGGTCGTCTGTTTATGTGTGTTGACCTTGTGATCTTGCATCTATCTGTTTGCTTCCGCGTGTTCTGATACGGGCGGCTGGTCCCACTCTCCTCTCCCCCGCGCCTGGCAGGGCGCGGCGGGGCGGGGTGTGACAGTCGCACCATCCCTAAGTGTCAGGGCCACGCGTTGGTAATCCGACAGTTTGTTTCTCAAGAAATTTTAAAGGATGTTCATTGGGAGGGGGGGGTATATATGTCTCCCCATTTCCTCCCTTTCTCTTACTTCTCTGATACACGTTTTCCCTCATTCCCTTCTTTTGTCCTCCGAAAAACGGGCAAACCCTAGAATCCATGGCTGATTTTCCTCGTTCTTCATTGTTTCTCGAAGTTCTTACCTGCCTTAGCAGGATTTCTAAGTCCGACATCGACACCATTGTCAAGGAATATGGAATGAATTCCTCCTGGGGTGCTATTCGTCCATCCTCCAATCAACGTGCGTACGACCCCCCCCCCCCCCCCGGCTGGAATGATCTCTGTTTACTCGGAGTTCTTTGACGGCAGTTTCCTTCGCTTTCCTATTAGCGCTTTTTGTCTTAGGGTTTTGGAATGCTATCAATTTCATCTTTCCAAGATGCATATAATTAGCATTTGCAGGATCCTTTATATTGAGTACGCCATTTGAAGTCTTTGTCGATGTCCCTCTCTGGCTCTGTTCCAAGCCTTCTTTAAACCTTGCAAGAAGGACTCTTGGTATTGCTTCAACAAACGTCATCCTCGATCGCATTTTATCGGAAAACTCCTATCTAGTTGTCGTCATAAATACATGAAGAGTAAGTATTTTTTTAATCGTGCCAGAGTTATCCTGAGCAACATGGTTTTCCATGTTGGTACTGACGAAGTGCCAGATATCCCCCTGGAATTGACAATTTTGACATGTACCAGTGGTTATCTGCTCACCGGGCTGACATATGCGACTTTCAAGAAGATGTCCTTGTAGTCTTTTGGATGAGCAGAATTTGGTCTCGCCAGGGTATAATTCATGTTCTGACTTCAACCAACGGGTCACCTTGTTATTACTACAATCTGTTGGAGTCAGATAAGCATAAGTCTTTGAAGTTTGAATACAAACATTTAAATCCTGACTCTGTAGATGTTTTATAGCGTACCCTTTCCTGCTGTGTTTTTCCCCAACTTGATGGAAGTTTTGATTTCGCCCAGTCTTTTAATGCGTGAGTTCAGGTATGTCCAATTTCATTATCTTTGGATTCTTTTTATATACAGAAAACTAAGCATGCAATTTCTCAAACAGGCTGGTTTGACTGTTGAAGAATTTTCTGATAATAATGCGACTGTGGCAGACATCCCTGAGGTTGACCTTTCGCTGCCCATTGAGAACCCGGGTGTCAATGGATGTGATGGGGGAAAGAGCGACCTCCCACTGATCCGGAAGATCGGTGCACCATTGACATCCTACTTCCGGTTCCCGGCGTAAGTCTTCTTCAGATCCCGATACCATTGTAGATAAGGAAAGGGAGTCTGCTATGAGAAAGAAAGATAGAAAGAGGAAGCATAGAGAATCTTCTTCTCATCTGCTCGCTTAAAAGGACCTCACAGGTGAATATTTTTTGGGTGTATCTTTTAATCTCTTTTTTTTTACTTTTGCCTTCTTCCTTGCTCATCTTTCCTTTTGTTATAGATGAAGAAAGAACCGAGGCTGAACAAAAGGTTGCTGAGGGGGATGCTAATCGGCCTATTCAAATCTCCGAGTCTCCTACCTCCCATCGTTCTACTGCTGCTTCCCCCGGAGGGGGTAAAAAACAACTCCGCAGGATGCCTGAATTGAAGGGGGAGTCTTCTTCTACCAAGGCTGCTGCTATACCTTCGACAGTTGTCAGTCATCCCCCTTCTACTCTTCCTCTTATGTCTTCTAGCTTTACAGAGCCTATTGAGAAAGTCAATGCTGTTGAAAATCCTAGCTTTGATGCTAAGGTCCATGAGGAGCTGATAAAGGCTAACGCTTAGGAAGGTAGAAGAGGAAGCCCGGAAAGCCCAGGAACATTCTCTCGAATATGAAAAGAGTAAAGCAGCCATGGAGGCGAAATGGAAAATATGTGCCTAGATAAGGCGGCTAAAGTGATATCTCATTCTTTCAGATGTCACACTCAAAAGAAAAAGCTCAAGATGTCTGTTAATTATCCCTACAACACAAACGTCAGATATAATCCATCCATGGTGAATGATCATTTTGTGCCTTCCTGGAACATTTTCCAAGGAACTCGTTTGATTGATCCGACAGTTTGCCGTCAATTTATTATGGAGCCAGTGCCCCCACTTGAGCGCCTTCTCATGTAACAGCAATCCTCCTCGGATCTTCATGATGATATCGTTGTAGGTCTAGCAGTGATAAACACCAAGTCTTAAGAGTTAGCTAGGCGTGTTGTAATTGATGCGTCCATCATAACTGAAGTGCAAGCAGAGTCAGTGAGACTTAGGAAGAAAGTTGAGGATGAACAAATAAAAGTTCTGGATAAGGAGACACAATGCTTAAGCTTTGAGATGAAATTAAAGGAAGCTGAGGTCGTAAAGGAGGAGGCGATCCAGCGGAAGGAGGATTTATTGCAGGAGAACCATATTTTATAGGAGAAATTGCTAAAGGAAAGTGAAGCATACCTAAAAGTTAACAATGAGAAAATGCAGGCTATTAGGGGGAAGTTGGAAGAAAACCACAACTTTGAAAGAGAAGGAGGAAGAGGCGAAGAATCTCAAAACTGAAGTTGACAGGCTGACGACGCAACTGCTAGATTTGAAGGCGCAACTATCCGATAGGGACAATACTATAGGATTAATGGAGGACAAGAAAGAAAATTTATCGGAGAAGGTGCGCGAGGCTCACGCTGATGTCCGAGAGAAACTTGACAATCTCAATGGTGAACAAGTAAGTTTGTGTCGTGTTTTTACTACTTTGAAAGGGCGGTTATAGGTACAACAGAATCATGCTGAAGAAACCTCTATCTCTTATACACGTAGTTGCAGGAGATTAAGCGCCTGCGCAAGAAGAAGGCCTGGCTGCTGAAAACGGGTTTTAGGTTAGCTTATCAGGAAATCATTGAGGGAGACCTCATGGATGCTTGTAAGGGTGATTACTGGGTTGGAACCGGCCTAAACCGGACTAAAACAGAAACCGAAATGAAAACTAATGAGAACCAGTACTGAAACGTCAAATAGCCTACATGTTCCGCTTCAGGTCTTATTTGGCGGTCCGATTATCGGTTAATGGACCAGGACCGAGATTCATTCCAACAAAGTGGGTTACACCTGTTGTTTCAATTGCATGTCCTAAATTTGTGCATAAAAAAAGTAATAGTTTAGATAGCTTATTACCTTTCATTGCCGAACCTTTTCAAGCTTGATAATGTCAGCAATTTCAGGATCCACGACTTCAAATGGAGCATTCAATTGCTTTGGCCACTGCAATTTCACAAATCCTCCGGCATTAAAAATCGATTCACACACAGAATCAACAATGAAGAGCGCTAAAACAATTAAAGAAATAAATTAAACTCACAGTGACACCAGGCCTTCCTTTCTCATACACAGCTCCGCTAGGTAAATACGACTACGAAAGAACGCACACTACAAAAGTTCAGATCACTAACAAACAACGAATCAAAGAATGAATTAAGAGCAGATCGTATCATGGCATACAGATGACCGCCATTGAAGAGACACCACAGCAGCTTGTCTGCAGAAGAGGAAAGTCTACGAAGAGCCAGCACCATCGCCATTGTCTCTCACTCTCACTCTAACTTTCTCTCTTTACTAGAAAAAAGAGAACACATAGTGCAATCCAGACCTTTGGCGCGCACAATTTGTATCATTGTGGATTTAATTAGTGTGTCTGGTTTATGTGAGATTTTGGTGGTTTGGACACGGTGAGAGTTTAAGGTTTATTCCATGGAGAATGCAGAATGTCGAGATAGAGGTGAGGTGAGATGGAAATTAGGGCTTGAGTTGAGGTGAGATGGAGAGAAAAGTGGGAATTGAAATTTGTAGCGAGAGATAAAATAATAAGACACAGAGTGGGATGACGTGCATTTTTAACAACTGTAGTCCGTGTTTTTTTCTTTCTTTTTGACACACAAAAATGTGTGTCATCTACTCTTCATATATTAGAAATTATGTCAGTTTTTTATGACACACACAATTACATGTGCGTCATAAAATCAATGTGTATCATAATTCACTTATCATTAAAGGCCTTTTTTCTAGTAGTGTATAAAGACCACCGTATTTCTCTCTTTCCAAAGACATAGACACACCAAACACGCCATGAGAGTAATGACATGGATAACTCTTTCTATATAATTACCGTATATATTCAAACTCGTAAATCAAGTATGAATAAACCATGTGTGATATACATAAAGAACCCAATGAGAGTAATGACATGGATTACCTCTTTCTATATCATTACCGTATATATTCAAACTCGTAAATCAAGTATGAATAAACCATTGTTCCTTTCTTGTCGTGTCCTGGCTTCTTGCTAGGCTCGGCCTGTCGTTTTAATGAAATCGCTGTTAAAAAAAATATGAATAAACCATGTGTGATATACATAAAGAACCCAAAATATTATTGTCAAACGGAACTTAATATCTCTTCTTTATATTCTCAAAAGTCGTATGCCCCGATAATCAAGAAAGGGTTATATTGTTTTAGTTGTATTGGCATTCAAACTCGTAAATCAAGTATATGAATTAATCATGTGTGATATACATAATAACCCAATAAAGTATTGTCAACGGAACTTTTTTTTAACAGCAAAATAATATTAAACACCAAAAGAAAGGAGGAGCCCCCAACAAGGCGCTGGACAAGGCCCTACCCCAACAACCAAGAATTACATTGTTATCACTCCCCCTGTAACACCCTTAGACCTATTACTCACCCAAAGCTTACAAAGACTTTTCACCTCCTGTACAATATGCGAAACATTAGGGATTTCTGACAAAAAACAGCCTCATTTCTAGACCTCCATAGGACCCAGCAAGTGATGAAAATGATAGCCTGCACTTCTCTTCTTCTCTTCTCGTCCAACCATAATGTGTTGTGGAGGGTACACAAATCAGTGATCAAGAAGGCGTAGAGAGGGGGAATCCTACACCAAAGCGAGATCACACTCCATACCAAAGAGGACAGCTCACAAGAGATCAAAAGGTGATCCACATCTTCCGCCGAGTTCCTGCACAAAGGACATAAGCCATCACCAATAACCACGTTCCGTTTAGCGAGGAAATCATAAGTGGCAACCCTGTTCATCTGAGCTCTCCAAAGAAATATGTTGACTTTAACCGGAGCCCATCTATTCCAATCCAGAACGAAAGGGGTCGGCTGAATCTTGTCATGAAACACCTCCTTGAGCCTTTTCACCAACATCGACACTTCCCCATTATCGATCTGACCTCTAATCACCTCGTTTAAATCAATATTCTTCTTCATGAAAGCCCCATTTAATCTAGCAATACTCCGCCAAACTCCCGTCAACGCCGCCTTCGCCAGAATCAACGTATGACCCCTCGGCAGACCATGTAAACCCACTATCACCTTCCTCCTCAGGCTCCCTGTCTCACTCCCGAATCTCCACCACCACTTGGCTAAGAGACAGTTATTAACCACCGACAGAGGCTCGAGCCCCAGACCCCCGACGTTCTTGGGAGTGGTCACTCTCTCCCAGCAAACACAATTAATTTTTCCTTTGTCCTTGACACCCCCCCCCCCCCAAAGAAAGTTTCTACGCATCCTCTCCAACTTCTCTATGACCTTCACGGGGGCTTTGAAAAGCGTAAATTAGTAAGACGGAAGACTCTCCATCACCGATTTGAGAAGGGTGAGTCTTCCCCCTATAGACAACGATTCTGCCTTCCATAACGACAACCTTTTCTCAAAACTTCCACGACCGGGTTCCAAGAATTAACTCTATTCATATTAACCCCTATCATAATACCCAAGTGAGTAAAAGGCAAAGATCCATTCGTGCACTTCAAAATTCCAGCAGCCCACAACCTCTCTTCGTCACCAACATTGACTCCGAAGAGATGACACTTCTCGACATTCACCTTCATACATGACACCAAGAAGAAACATCTAAGCAGCCTCTTTATATTATGCACATTATCCGGGCTCCATTCTCCCAAAAGAAGAGCATCGTCGGCAAACAAAACATGAGACAAGGTAGGACCCCCATTAGGGACCGAGACCCCATTGAACACACCCGCATTCGAGGCCCTCTCCATCATTAAGTGAAAACCCTCCATAATCGTAAGGAAAAGAAACGGGGCAACCGGGTCCCCTTGTCTAAGACCACGAGAGCAATTAAATTCCTTAGAGGGGGAACCGTTAACTAACACAGAGGCCCTCGTTGCTTTTAGTGGACCTTGAACCCAACACCTTCATTTCTTCGGGAAACCCATGTGGACTCGATAAGCACTATTTGCAGAATACCCAACACCTTCATTTTTTTAGGGGAAGTAGTGACACCCACTGACACTGGTCCTTCTGATCATCATGAGTTCCTGAAGATTCTGGAACATCCGCATTATCATCCTTAGGAGCAGCTGCTGATACATTGTCACTAATATTTTCCACAAATGGCCTTGCTTGAGGAGTTGGAGCAATAATTTCTTCTTCTTCTTCTCCCAGACTAGGAAACATATTTGTGAAATTGAAACCTTCAAACAAAGACCCATAATCAAAGATCCAGTCTGGCCCATTTCCAGCATCAGTAGGATTGTCTTCCAACTAGTCAACATGGAATGCCTAAATTATCACTTTGGTGGTTTTGTTGTAGACTCGATAAGCACTATTTGCAGAATACCCAACAAAGTAGCATTCATCAACCTTTGCTTCGAATTTCCCCACATCAGATTGAATTAGACCCGAATGTCTTAAAGTACCCCACCTTTGGTTTTTCTCCATAAATAATCTCATAAGGCGTCTTCTCATGCCGCTTGTTCAAAAGTACCCGATTTTGCACATAACAAGCAGTGTTGACTGCTTCTGCCCAAAAGAAAATTAGCAATCTTGCTTCACACAACATAGTTCTTGCAACTTCAATGAGTGTTCTGTTTCTTCTTTCAGCAACACCATTATGTTGAGGTATGTACGTGCACTGTATTGCCTTTCTATACCTTTCTCTCCACAGACATATTCAATTCAACATTCTTAAACTCTGTTCCGTTATCTGATCTTATTTCCTTCACTTACTTGCTCATCTGATTCTCTATGAGAGTAACAAATTGTTTCACAAGTGCTGGAGTTTCATGCTTGTTTGACAAAAAGAAAACCCAAGTAAATCGAGAGAAGTCATCCACTATCACCAGACAACATGAGAACTTGCTGATACTTTGCACTTGCATTGGGCCTAAGAGATCCATACGAAGTAGTTGCAGCACTGACGAAATAGAGTTTCTCATTTTAGAACGATGTGGTAACTTGTGCTGCTTCCCCTGAGCACATGCAACACACTTTTCAACTGGCGTGAAGTCCTTGATGGGGAGGTTTCTAACATGCTCTCCCTTTGCCAGTTTGGTCAGGTTCTTCATGTTGGCATGTCCTAGACGATGATGCCATAATAATGCCAGATTTTCAATTTGCTTAGAAATAAGACAGGCCACATCAGACGGCGGGGGATTACCCATGTTAAGAAGATAAGAATTTCCTCGTATTGGTGTACGCATCAAGACACACTCCTCAGGAATCTTGACTCTAGGCTTGAGAATAATACATTCCTTGTTATTAAACAAAACGGAATATTCTCTATCACAAATACGCGAAACACTGAGCATGCTATGTGACAACTCCTCCACATAATGCACATCAGAGAACATCAAACTGCCATTCTTCACCACACCTTTCTTGCTGATCTTGCCACCTACTCCACCAGCAAAAGAAACACCTCCTCCATTGAAATCTTGAACCTCTTCCAGAAGTGATAAGTCTCCGGTCATATGTCGGGAGAAACCACTATCAACGTACCAGAGATTGTTGACAGTTCTTCCTGGCTGTCCCTACATGAATCAAAGATCAGTTAGAGTCGGGTACCCAGGCCATAACAGATCTGGGCACACCCTTGGAGTCAATGTAGTTGACTAATTTAAGGGACATTCCTGATTTTGATTCAGTTACACTCAAACTTTGAGCGTTGACTTTTGGTTTCCAAAAAATGTGTTTCTGTGGTTTTGACACATTGTTTGAATTCTTTACAGTTGCAGGTTTCTTCTGTGGAGATGTGACCTTTTTACCTGCAGGTTCCTAGACAGGTGTCCACTCAAGTTTCAATTTTTTGAACAACTTGTTTTGTTTGAGAAACATCTTTTGATTTAGGAACCTGTTTCTTAACCTTTGTTTTACCTTTAGGTTGAGAAATCCTTTTTGTTTTAGGTACCTGTTTTTCAACAAGTTCAGGTTTCATCTTATCTTTTCTTTGGTAAACTCCTTTAGGTTTGTAAGTTGGTTTTGGAGTTTTGGCCACATTCCATTTTTCATCAACAGGCTTTGTCACTAGAGTTTTAGTGTTTAAAACCTTAGACTGTTGTGTCTTCATTGGTTTTGAACTCTGCTTCCCCTGACACAAAGCTTGTTGTTTCTGATTTTTATTTCAACCTGTCATCATTTTCTGCAACATACTAGTCCGTGGGTTTTGCGGATAGTATGGTTGATAAGGTCTATTTAAACAAATTTGTAGCGAAATGCCCTGGTTTTCCACAAAGGAAACAATTCATAAGTCTAGGCCCATTCACATGACTACAAACATATGAACGTCTTGGGTATGATGACTTCTATTCAGGCTTATCATCCCATCTGTGTATGAAATATTTTGTAACTTTTTCAGGTTGCGTGATTAAACAAAACTGTTCTGATTTTGACTTGTTCGTTCTGTTAAAAGTAGACACAACCTGGGGATAAGGAACAAATTCCTTGGGTTTAGACTCACGACCAGCTTTAGTATTGGGCACACGAATTTTAAAAACATTAACTACTTCATTAGAATTAGAAACATGTTTTGAAGACATAGACAACATCAATTGTTTTGACTTAGACGCATTAAGTTCAGACACAGATGCCAAAACATCGTCCTTAGGTAAATCAGAAACTAAACTACTAGACTTATGACACTCTTTGACTCTCAAGCATTCGGCATCCTTCCTAGAAACATCTTTGATCCTTACTTCATCTGCACCTGAAACAAAAACGTCAGAAGAACTAACATTATCGTTTAATGATTCCTGGGATGGACCCGGTTCACAAGTGAATGTCACCGATTTATTCTGATTACCCAAACCATAGGTCATATGTTTCTCATTTTCTAACTCCTCTTCAGTCATGGGTTTCACACCAACCAAAACACTATCTATGTGAGGTCCTGCTTCATGCATTTCTGATTCAGATCTATCTACCTGATCCTCCTCATAAATCATACCTATTATATCTCTAGATACAGGTTGGGGTACACCATTCTTATTTTTTTCAGATGAGCTAATTCCTATTCCTCCTCTATCCTTACCAAATCGAACATCAGTTAGGCAGGTGGACAAAGCCTTACCAGCTTGGAGCATTCTTTTGTTTCTCATCTGATTCACATCTAATTTCACTTACATCTGATTGTTCTCATGTTTAAGTTCATCTACCTGCTTCCTAAGCTCAGCTATTTCTAACTTAGCATTGTCATACAGGACAGACTTCTGAGAGGCAAGGGTTTGGTATTTCTCTATATCTAGTTTCTGGGCTTTGACTTTCTCCTCACTCTTTTCCCATCTACCCTTAAAAGAGCTTCTAGAACATTGCATATCAAATAATTCTATCTCACTATTCTTCCAAAGTTGTCTAAGGCCAGGAATTAAACGAGCACAAGTGGGATTAGTACATACCTTTGTGTTGTCGACCTCGGCTCTAAATGCTTCCTTGTCTTCAACCAGGTTCTCTTCCTTATCTCCCAACTTCTCCTCAGTGACCACGAACGCATACTCCTCCTCAGAATCATTCTCCATCTTAGCAATCATAGCACGAGTTAGACTAAGTTCCTTTATCTGCGAACCCCATTGATGTAACAACTGCAACTTCCCAAGTTAACTCCGTTAACTTTTCCGTTAGCTCCGTTAGTTCTGTTAGCGAACCATAATTGCACATGTGTTAATGTTTATTTGCTAATTAATTTTAATAACTTGTTTCGTGAATTTATTTCGTGACCTTATGTGTCATTTGTAAAAATTTGCATTTTTATGCGAAACCGGGCTTCGTGTGTGAATTCGAATTTTTATGTATAAATAATACTAATACTTGTCCCGACTAAACATTGCATGCTAAACAAGTTTAAAAACAATTAAAAACATTTTTAGAAATTTTACTTCACAAGTTTTTAGTAAAAACCCATTTGGTTGAGTTTTATGCTTAATGTGTTAAAAATAAAGCTTGAGGGACCATTCATGTAAATTTCACTTACACAAAATCTGCCCAAACCTCTCCCCCATCTTCATTTCACGCATCTTCCTCCTCCTCCTCCATTCTTCACGGCTCAACACACACACATACACACACTCGCGATTTTGAGAAATCAAGCTTCAAGGAGGTGAATCCAAGCTCCTACAAGCCTCAAGAACACCAAAGGAAGCTCCCTCTTCACTTCATCTTCTCCATTTCGTGATTTCTCTTCAAAACTTGTAAGCCCTAAGTTCTCAAACTCGAAATTGGTAGCTTGCATGTGTTAATCTAGTGATTGTGTGTATTTTGGTGTGTTCAAATGCTAATGGAACAAGATGTATCTTGAGCTATGATAATTTGTGATTTGGGGCAGATTATGTAATGATTTTTAAAGATGGAAATTTAACTTAGAAATCTGCCATGGATGCTCTTGTATGAATGTGGGGTGTTTGGACATGGAAATTGGGTGTATGCTCTTGTATGCTAGTCCATATGTTGGGATTTTGATATGATTTTGGTATGAACATGTTAGGGACAGAAATTACATTTTGAAATGGTATTAATTATGTTAGTAGGTGTTGGATGACCAAATTGTTGCTCAAAATTAGAAAACCGAAATTTTTACAAACTATAAAGTGTGGACAGATTCGTCCATTTTTTTAGGCCAACTTGCAGAGGTCATAACTCACTCAATTTTGCTCGAAATCAGTTGATTCTTTTTTCCTAGTAAATTTCCATGTCTTAGATTTATCTGGGATACTTGCACGTTTTCTAAAACCTCCGTTTGGTCATCCAAATAGCTGCTGCAAGTTAGGTGTACAGAGCTTTGTTTTTCAGTGAAAAGTGGACTTTGTATTTTTGTTGAGCATGCTAACCTTGATATAATGAGGGGTTAGTTAAATGAAAATGAGGTTTATATATTAAAAGTAAGATCTGGAAGGTTTCATACCTAAACTTTAAGTTTTGAATGAGTTATGCAAATTTTAAACCTACTTTGACTATTTTATAAAAAGCTGAAAATTGCCAACTTCCGATGCGCATAACTTTCTCGTTACTTAACTTTTTAAGTTGATTCTTTTTGAAACATTCCCTAAAAGTTGAGTAGTTCATGCCTGCAAAATTTTAGAATCTAACTTCAAGTATGGAGCAAATTAGGCTTGCCACCAAATGGTATGTCAAAGATAATAATGTTGATTTTTGCCAACTCCCAACACGCATAACTTTCTCATTTCTTAACATTTTTACTTGATTCTTTTTGCAACAAGTCCTAATTGATACTTAGTATATGCCTGTAAAATTTAAGGATTTAATTCCAAGTATTGTGGGTTTTAGCTATGTCACTAGTTAAATGCTCGAAGTTTGACTTTTTTGCAAAACTTTGACTTGAATTGCAATTTCTTGATTTTCTCCCAAATTGGGACTTGTATGTGCATTGTGTGGCTTGTATGATTGTATGAAACATGTTTAGGTTCTTATGTGCTATTTTTGTCCTAGCGACACCTACTAATTTGATTAGGCCATATTTTACCCGAATAAGTTAATTTTGACCAACCTGTTGAACCAAGTGCTGAGTACCAGTGCACCCTAAGGTGAGTTCACTTAATATTATTGTTATATCCAGTTTTAAGATGATAACGCACAGATAGTTGCATCCGGTAAAGGATGGCAACCCAACGGTAAAGGTATTTCTTTACTGAGTAATTTTCCGACAAAATATCATATGTTGCACTGAATTGCTTTATTTATAAAAAGTCCTTACATTCGGGCCGTTAATATACAATAGCGAGGTAATATTGAGTAGTACTACTGGGGATTGACACCCCTGCTCAGCGGTGCACGGGATGCACCCTCCCGACTGGCGGTCGGACTGAGATCAATGTTAGCCTACCCACCGTGATCCGTCAAGACACGGGAAGGCAAATTCATAGGTATCCCCTATCAAAACATTGTCAGCTTCGGTTACGAACAATTCAGGTGTACATAACTATGGGCTAGCTACCTACGATACGGAATTTACTGGTCTTATGATATTGATTGTGTTTTACCTATCTTTATTCATAAACATTGGGTCTACTTGTGACGGGTAGACCGATTTAGTGAACTCACCAGCCTTGTCTGACACTTGATTGTTGAATGCTTTTCAGGTCGTTAGGTGGATCATGGGTGGCACGGATGGCGGCTGTACACTTAACTTGCAAACTTTTGGGGAATCTATATTTTAAAACACGCGAACTTGAAATTTTGTACTTTCAAACATGTAGTCACTTTATTGCTTCCGCTGATCTTTAAACTAAACTTTGTTTTGTAAATCATGTATTATCTTATGTTTTAAACTTATTTCGTGGCTTGGTTGTAACTAAAGTCTTGGATCCTGGTCTGGATCACACCCCACACGGTTATACTCCGTTAGTGGAAATTGGGGGTGTTACAATTGATATTCCCCACAATCCTGCACAACCAAAGCCTTTGTCTATGTCTTTCCCTTACCATCTCCAACTTTCTTTTCTTCTGGTTTCTCCTTCTTTGGCTTGGTGCATTCCCTTGCAAAATGCCCGTACTCATCACAGTTGAAGCATCTGAGCTTGCTCTTATCAAAACCCATCTTTATCTTATCCTGATCCTTCCACACATTCTTCCCAGTTTTTGCCATAAACTTCTTGGCGTGGAAAACTGCCATTGCCATTTGCCAGGAAACATCAAGCATTTCCACATCTTCAGGATTAATCTGGTTCAGTTCACCTGACAACATCTCAGTAGGTACCAATGTTCCAGCCATAAAGGCATGATAACTATTCATAAATCCCATTCCAGTAGCAAAGTTGGGATCATTTGTAGCATTTGCCTCATCAGGGTTGACCATTCCACTAGAATTAGCTTAGGATCGAGCCACGAATACAGTTGACTTTGTGTTTGAACTCGAATCATTTGCAGACAAACTTCCAGCCTGTTTTGGCCCTACTTCTTCAGAAAAGAGAGCCTGATTTAGTTTTCCCGCTATACTAAGTGAACTTAGATGATTCAGCTCTCTCTGTTTATCATCAATCAGCTTTGACTTCAGTTTGTTAATTAGCTCATCAACAGATAACTCATCCAACTTGTTGTTTTCTTTGATTATTGAAATGTTGGTATTCCAGGACTTGGGCAAACTGTTCAAGAGTTTCAGATTTTTATCCTCCAGTCCGGGTTCAACGTCGTAGCTTGACATTTCAGTAATTAAGGACACAAATATTTGAACTTGAGCTTCAAAGGACTCTCCTTGAATGTGATTGTACAAATTGAACTTCTACTTCAGCATCTGATTGCGGCTTGCCTTGATATCGGGATTTCCTTCATATGCCACCACCAGAGCATCCCAAAGTTTCTTTGCAGTCTTGTATTTTTTTAAACCCTTGAGCAATCTCAGGAGTCAATGCCATTGTCATAATAGCATATGCTCTCTCGTCCTTGTTACATTTTTCCCAATCATCATCCGAATATTCTGCTTCAGTTTTCACCACCCCAACTTTTCCCGCTTCAGTGTGAGTAGGAATGAATGGCCCATTGACAACTGATCTCCAAAGCCTCAAGTCAACACTTTTTAAATGATTTCAAAATCTGTATTTCCATTAAAGGAAGTTGTCAGCAGATGTGAGTCTGGAGGACGGGTAGTCGATCCAATCTTAAAGTCCAGTTTTTTATACATACTAGGTTCAAAGTCCATGATGAATTGTCACACCCCCAATTTCCACTAACGGAGTTTTACCGTGTGAGGTGTGAACCAGACCAGGACCCGAGTCATTAGTTACAACAACCATAAATTAAGGGTTCAAAATGTAAATATATTTCCAAACGGGAAATATCAAAACCATAGTTTAAAAATTCAGCGGAAGCATATTAAAGTAATGTCGCGCAAAACAAGCGCCCATTAAGTAAACAACCAGTTTAAGTCTAAGTTTTGAAAATGTTAAACACAGATTCCCAAAATAAAAGGTTTAACCAACGTGCGTGCCCAAAATCAGATTCTCCTAGCGTCCTGCAAAGCATGCGTAAGAGCAAGTGTCAACTAATGTTGGTGAGTTCACATAAGCACATAAGTATATTTAGTATAATTATGCAGTACGAATACAACAGTCTTTATTCGTATGTAAGTATGTATATTACAAGTACAATCCATATCGTAGGTAGCGAGCCTAAGTTCATGTCACTAAAACGTTCGCAACCGAAGCTGACCAATTAGTTGTAGGAATAATCCTTACGTGTTTTGCATTCCCCGTGTCTACTCGATCACAGTAAGTTAGGCTGACATTGTCCTCAGTCCGACCGCCAGTCGGGTGGTGCATCTCGTGCCCGCTGAGTGGGGTTTGTCAGACCCCAGTAGTACTACCCAATATCCCCTCGCTATTTGCTATTAACGGTCCGATAAGTAAGGACTTTCAAAGATAAAGCATTTTACGTGAACATGTGATATATACTGGATTTCTACTTTAATCATACATAAAAGTTGTTGTGTTATCACCCTAACCCGGGTGTAACATGTTTGCGTGTGTTATCGTCCAAAACCGGACGTAACGTAAAGGTTGTGTAACTCACCTTAGGGTGCGCTACTACAATTTAATAAAACTTCAAGCCTTGCGTAACTACCGAGCACCTATCGATTTTACATACGTAAGTGTGTGTCCGCACATGAGTAACATAGCCTAGACGACGGTGATAATATCAAATAATTCCAGATATGACGCATGTGACAATTTCAATACGTGAAGAAAATTGTTTGTTCGAAAGCAATCAAGAATGTTATTTAATCGGGGACACAAAGATTTACAAAAATCAAGGTGCGTACATTATTCCAAATAATAAATGTAGAGATGATCAAGTTATATATATATATATATATATATATATATATATATATATATATATAGGGTTAGGTTCAAATGAGAACTTTTTGTTTTGAGAACTTTTGAGAACTAAATCTCAACCACAAATTTCAGGGGGGGGCACTACAATTCATGTGAGGGGGATACATATAAATAAACTTGTGGCTCAAATTAGTTCTTTTTAGTTCTCAAACCCAATTAGTTCTCAAATGATCCACCCCTTATATAGGGTTAGGTTCAAATAAGAACTTTTTGTTTTGAGAAATCCACCCCTTATATATATATATATATATATATATATATATATATATATATATATATATATATATATATATGGTTAGGTTCAAATGAGAACTTTTTATTTTGAGAACTTTTGAGAACTAAATCTCAACCACAAATTTCAGGGGGGACCACTACAATTCATGGGAGGGGGGATACATGTAATAAACATGTGGCTCAAATTAGTTCTTTTTAGTTCTCAAACCAAATTGGTTCTCAAATGATCCTCTCCATATATATATATATATATATATTCTTAAATATAAATGATCCTCTCCTATATATATATATATATATATATATATATATATATATATATATTCTTAAATATAAATATCGAGGTGTAGCCAAAAGTGTGGAAAACAAAACGACATAAATATATATTTATATGCCGTGTCAAAATTCAAGAGTTTAAAGATTTTTTTTTTTAAACGTCCGCATGACAATAAATCAAATATGTCTATTTTTTTTTCTATGCTTAAACAAGTTTATATTAATATTGTTTTCATAATATAAACGTTCAACGAGAACCCTAACGGGGTCTATGGAACTTCACGAGTCAAGGTTTTTATAGACATATAATTATAGTTTTTGGGTTTTGGACCAATAATGCTTGAAATTACTTAAAAAGAAATAAAACAGCAAAAATGAGCATCACGGGACTCGAACCCGTGACCTAATGGATGCGCACAGCACCCTAGCCATTGGGCTAGGGGTGGTTTTGTTAATAAGTTCGCGACCCAACACTTTTGTTCATCCAGCGACCAGGAAAAAGGATTTGGGAAAGAAAAGATAAAAGGTTTGGGGGCTGGGGAGGGTCGAACTGGTGACCTCCACGTTACAATGCGAACAGTGGACCACCAGGCCACCCGAACCGTTTGTGATATGACCCGAATACAAGATATATATCAGGTAATAGTCAGGGTCATCTTCTACCTTATGTAAACCCAGACCATCAGGCCACCATTGATGCTTCACCAAAAAATTTCAGAAGCCAAGAACAGACAAAACTGACGCGTATATACACTTTAAATCGATTACAAGGAGTTCTAGGATTACCTTGGATGAAAAACGAACACTGAACACGAGAATGGCGATAAGCTATTCGAACCGAACCTGACACCGACGATGAACTGTGATGCCTTCACGCTCCTGCGATCACTCAGATACTACTGTTGATGTTGCGGTGATTGATGACGACGGAGCAGGGCGGTCGAGTGGTGGCCATACGGTGGAACTCGGCCGGAATTCTTCTCAGGTGGAGTTTTTTTTTCTTCTTTTGCGGTGACAAAACGAGAGCAACAAGAATGATTTTTCTGAGGTGGATGGGATTCAAATGATGAGATGTTGGTAATAATCAAATTCATTGCAACCATAACTCCCAATTCAATTGCAATGAATCAAGTTTGATGGAATTTCCGTTACCGAACGAGATCGTTGTCATACAAGAAGGAACCGACGGGTGCTGTTAATGTTATTAATTTCACTTTCATTAATTTGCCTAATTAGTCCTTCGAGATTAAACATGGATAAGTTATGAAGTTTCATCAATTACACAAAGGTCCCTCCAGGTTTATATAAAAAATATATAACGGCCATTAACATGGTTTAACGAAAAGTAACTTGACAATGAGTATACTAGTGTATGAAACAACATATATAACGTATAACGTTTATTACTATATAAATTTTTAAATTCACATAAAATCATAGCTATAAATCCATAACTATACATTTTTACATTCCTATAAAAATTTAGAAACGTTTCATACGATTACGTGACACATCGTCACATAAAATCATAAAATGACATGTGTATAAATATACACATATATATCACCTAAAATAACAATTATAATTGTCACATAAAATGACAAAACGTTTTCATGAAATCATAAAATATAATTTATATAAAATTATAAATTATATGCATTTAAGTTGGTCAACCGACGTCTAGACTCATGTGCAATGCTCGTGTAACTATTCTAGTTAACTGAGGTAACGGACGTTATTGAAAATAACACAAGTTATTAACGGGGTTAACCTGGGAAATTGCCGGTTGTCACATGAATGCTTAGGAAAACTTAGGAAAAGGATGTCCAAAAGCGTTTTCGATCGTAAATAGCATTTTACGATTTTGACAGCCTAGCCTATCGTAATCTCAGTCGCAAACACCTCCGGGTCGTAAACAGAGTCGTAAACCTAATTCTGATCGTAATCTCTGTCGCAAACACCTCCGGGTCGTAAACAAAGTCGTAAACACCTAAAAACTCGATCTTGAACTCGTAAACACCATTTTCTCAATCGTAAACGTCCAAAGATTAAATCTTGAAATCGTAAACACCAAATGGCAGCTCGTAAACACAAGACTGATGAAGAACACCGATCGTGAACACCAGCAGATGTCGTAAACACCAAGAACAGCCCAGAAAACTCGAAAAAACCTGCACTTTTTCAGCCAAACACTCGAATCTAAAATCGTGGAACCTCGAATCAGATGATTTTTTGCTCTGATACCAATTGTTGGTCCAGAAACAACAACTGTTCACAATATCTTTAACACAAACAAGTGCGAAAACCTTGTTTGTGGAGTCGATTAGAAGATGATGAAATAATCTTGATATGAGATGATGACAAAGCAAAACAATCAAATCTTGAATGAAAACCAATCAATCTTCCATTAACTTGTGTTTGCGATCGTGAATACAAAGATGAGCAAGAGAAATCGTGATCATAAAAAGCTTGTTACAATCATAAACTATTGGGTATTTATATTGCCCATACAAATAACCTAGCTAGGATCATAAACCCAACAAGCAAAACCGGTCCATGAAGCTCAATCGTAAACATACCAAGCCCAAATCATGAATGCAAGCCCGCATATCTAATGTTCATGCCTCACAATGTATAGCCCAACAAACAGAACTTACTATCTCTTCTTTATATTCTCAAAAGACATATGTGTCGATATAAAAAAAGGATGTATATATATTTTTTAATTGTGTTGGCCCCTGTAACTCATGTCTTTAACTGTCAAAACAGTTAAAGAAATAAAGCGTTAAGAGCAAAAAAAAATTAAAATAATAAAGATAAAAGTCAATATGTGAGGAAATTTCTTTTAAGCTAAAAGAGTTAAATAACTCAAATCACCGGAACAAAATAATATTTTACTCTTATTGAAATATATAAATCAAGTTTTGTCAGACTTTCGATAACAAGAACCATTTGCAATTATTATTACGATAGTCAAACATTTGTTGATATATTAAAATTATGCATGTAAAGCAAGCCTTTTGATTTTGTTTATTTTTAGGGTTTTTAAACGTTTGTATTTGCATATTCCACTGTAACCGAACACACCAAATGCAGATCCATTTATGGTCATTGTCCCGTTTGTGGTCAACTGTTTGATGATGTCCATATTAGCCTTTAAGAACTGTAATCTTATCGTCATAAATGCATCTAAATACCAAGTATATAAAGAAATTTGTGTCTAACTAGTAGATAATATGAAACCATGGAAAAAAAACACGTTAAAGTGTTGATAAAAATAAAAACATCCCATCGATAAATTGAAAACTTATAAAGAACATATTCAAAATTTGTAAGAGAGGAAAAAACACTGCCAAAAGAATGGAACCTTGAAGTAGCTTAATTTGAGGGCTTGTATGTATGTTTATTCTTCACTGATTTGTACATTATTATGTACAATTTGATTTTGATTTAAATTACATTGAGAAGTAAATAAAAATAAACATGTCGTAAGTAAATGTTGATAAAAATAATTACATCACAACCACTTTAGCAGAAAAAATGAGTGACATAGTTAATAAGTTCAATTAATGTTGATGAGTTATATAATATTTATTTAAAATATAAAATATACAACTTTGTGAGCAAACTTCAAAGTATATAAAATTTATGTGGTCAATTTTTATAGAAAAGGAGAACTATACAAATTTTAATGTCAATAATTTATAGAGCAATTTATAAGATGGTGGGTTTGTGACATTAAGGTCATGAATTCAAGTCGTGACAGTCTTTTGAGTAAAAGTTAGATAAGACAAATAAGGTTGTTGTATTGTGAGCTTGAGGTCACGCGGTTTAAACCGTGAGATAGAGTCTCTTATGCAAAAATATAGGGTAAGGCTGATATATCATATCACGAGGTGATTCGGCCCCTCCCTGAACCCTACACAAACATGAGTTAATCTAACACAGGGTTGGCTCTTTTTAATATTAAAACAAATGTTTGTGGCCAAACTTCAAGTCACAACACTTTTATGGTCAATTCAAAAAAATAAAAGTAAACTATTAATAGTGTGAAATCAAGTTAAATAAATAATTAGTATATTAAAAAATGTGTGGTTTAGCTTGACATTAATCAATATAATCCTTTATTAATTCTTAAGTTATAAGTTATTTGGTCGTTGGATTTAAATATATACATGATGATGCATATATGCATAGTCATTGGTTTCTTTTTATGTCCATTTATATGAAGTCAGTTGTTCTCATCATACCATTCATCTCATCATATTATATATATTTGAAGTAACAAGTCATTTACTCGAAACTTGCAGTGCAAGTAATCGAAGATGCCAAAGATGGAGCATAAGAAAGGATTATGGTCTCCTGATGAGGATCAAAAGCTAAGAGATTATGTAATGAACTATGGTCATGGCTATTGGAGTGCTGTCCCTGCAAAAGCAGGTAACTTAATTATACTCTCATTGTTCTCTTTCTTCAACCGCAAGTAACACAATGCATTTTACTTCCTGTTTTGTTTTGAGCATTTTATAAAGGATGACTATCGATCCTGATGGTTTATACGGGCCGTATAGGGTTGCAAAGGAACGGAAAAAGTTGCAGATTAAGGTGGGTTAATTATCTTAGACCAGGATTAAAGAAAGGAGCATTTTTGATGCAAGAAGAAGAAACTATTCTAACCCTTCATGGCCTTTTAGGCAACAAGTAAGCAACAACCATTTTTCTAATTCTAGGACATTTAATATCACAACATTTATTTTTATCTAAATTATTTATTTATTTTTATCTAAATTATTTTGATTAGATGGTCTCTAATATCACAACATTTACCCGGCCGGACTGATAACGAGATAAAAAATCACTGGCATTCTTATCTGAAAAAGCAAAAAGCAAAATCAGAAATTGTTAGCAGTCAAATCAAACTTGAATGTACAAACTCGAACACGGGACATACAGGATCATCAACATCAGTATCAGCATCAGAATCAGCATCAGGAACAACATACATGAACTCGCTTACACGAAACTCGAGTTTTGATTCATGGGATTGTGCAAAAAATCAAAAATTACCCAAAATTTTATTTGCAGATTGGATTGGGCTAGAAGAATTCCAAGGGCATGAGAGTTTAGTATGCAAGGATGAGATAAGCAATGGGTCAAATGACCAAGAAGCCCCTGTGAATGGTTTGGTAGCAAATGAAGGATCTACAGATAGCAGTGAAACATTCAATTGTCTAAACAATTATTCAAATGGAGATATGTTTGCTACCCAAATGAAAATTGATCAAATTTTCAACTTTAATGGTGGAGATTTCAACATTGAAGACTTATTGTATATGTAAGGAATAAGGATTCTTGAACATGGAAGAGAAGGTAACAGCTAATTCAGTAAGTGATTGTTATCTGGTGTATATTATAACTTGAAAGAATCTTGCATATAACTCTTATGTACATATACAAATCCATAGAATTTTATCATGGTTTCTCAATAATAATCACAACTTTTTGTCTTTTTCCCTATCTTTAATTAGCAGTCTTTTTATTCCATTGAGATAGAGGTAAGGCTTCTTCTCAAAACCTACTGTTTGAGTGGATTTTGCTGAGTTTGTTTGTTTGATTTTGACTTTTCTGAAAAGGTAAGGTTATTTATGCTAAATGTTGAAAGAATAGAAAAAGATGGATGGAACACCAATCTCATTTGTTATGCATATTTTGTGTGTGTAAATGAAGGTGTTCTTGAGGAAAAAATGGTAAAAGTTAATCCTAATTTTGGTTTACATGTGAAGTGGGCTATTGTCTGTGTTTGAGTCTTAGGTTCGGTTTACTTTAAGAGTTTTATTTGGTATTGTTTTATTTGGGGCACAAAGTCTTTATTTAGATGTGATTATGTGTGCACAGTAAGGTTTAAATAACGAGAAAAGTTTCATAGATAAGACTAGAATAGCTTGAGAATGAAGTATTTGTTTTTGTGTGACAGTAGGCATGTATTATATGGTTTTCATCTGATATTATTGAAACGATCTTCACATGTGTGTTTGAGTAATTGATCAAATTAGTGAAGTTTCTCTTCTAATCCAATCCAATATGTTCATTATAGACAAAGTTGTAGACTTTTTTTTTTTTTGGACCAGCACAAATTATATTCAAACAAGGGCTAGCAAGAATCTATAACTCCGGAAACTTACACAAGGCAACGCAAAAAACAAACCCAAAACAATCCAAAGCATCATAGAATAAAAACTTTGGGTAGACAAGATCTTTCTATAAACACAAAACTAGAAAATCATAGAACATAATCATCACATTCAAACATGTTTCTTACATATGGTCCATATACACATAAGTACTATACACACCAAATAATGAAGTCTTAAACAAATATCTCAAAATATAAGCAATCACACATCTAAGAAACCCAAAAGTAGAATTTACAAATGCAACATAGTGGAACTTTGATGAATACACATTTAGCTTGAAAACCATCCTTTCTTAGGGGTGGTTCCAGTAGCCACGCACTTAGCTGCCACCTCTTCGGCTTTCAAGAGATCCTCTCCACGTTTGGCTTCGGTCATCGCCCTCTTTTCTTCTGCGGTTTTGTGGAGTAAAGCTATTTTGTTCTTCATTTTCTCAATGTATTTCCCCTTTTTCTTCTCCAAAGCTTCCTGCTCAGTATCATTTCACAACTCAAAATCACTTTCTTTCAACATATACTCATTTTGTAGGTCGTTAAACTATCATATTATTATCTATGTCCACACGGATAGTTCGGTGACCTAACACAATGATGACGTGTCCCTCGGATTGGGCCTGGACAAGGCCCAAGAATGGCCCAAATTACCAACAAAATGATGGTTGGTTGCCAACTATCAATCTAACCAGACAATGAAAAGGAAGAAGGGTACCTCAATCTTCTTGAGTTCAGCCTCTAAATCTGCTTTCTTGCTGTTCTCCCATGCTCCAATGGCAGATAGCTTCTGCTGAGCCCTATTCAAGATGGCAAATTCAATCATTTTACCAAACAATTATACATTTGCTTTATGAAAAGATATTCAAGATACACATATGCTAAAGTAACTTTTTTCAGGGGTGAGGAAACAAGCTTTGTTCTTACTTGTTCTCTGCTTTGGACTTCTCACTTTCTTCCCAAGCTTTGATCAAAGCTTCTTTCTTCGTTGTTGAAACTCTGGCAAGAACAGCATCTGAAGCAACAATCAGCCAATTAATCTCTTTTTATTCTTTTCTAAATCAAAATCAAAAATCATAATCACATAGAGCCGCTTATATTACCTCTATCAACAGAACCCTCCGAGGGTTTTTCTTCACAAGCCTCTGTTGGTTCTGGCATATAAACAAACACTTAGACTGCAATATTCTTCTTCATCATAAAACAAAAAATACAAAAATAACTAATCAAAATTGGGTTTTTATTTCTTTCCAACCCATAATAACTGATTCAAGATCTAACTTCTACAACAAATCCAATAGAAACAGGTACTAATAATAATAATTAACCTTATCAGAAACAAAATTGCCAAGTATAAATATCTTCAAAAATTAGGGTTTTTAAAACAGGGTTTAGGGGCTTACTTTCAACGACGACGAGGGCTTTGGAATCATCGGCAGGTTTATCTTCGGTAACAGGAGGCTCAACCGGGACTATGGCTTTCTCCTCCACCGGAGCATCGGCGGCAGGTGGTGGCTCCGCCGGGGATTCGAGTTCCACCTCCACTTTCTTGGGTTCTTCAGCTGCCATGTGAAAATCGGGGAGTGATAATGATGATGATGGGGGGTGAAAGAAAAAGATATTATGGTGGGTGGAGTGTCGTATTGGTGGGGAGAAGGTGTGGTGATTGTTATAGATTGCGCGATTTGTATGATTAATTAATGACCTGGCAAATGCCAACCTGCCTTGTTTCGGTTACACCAATTAACAGCGGTTATCACACTGTTTGTTTTTGTTGTTTTTTTTTTCTCCGCCCTTGAAAGAAAAGCTTGTTTCCCAATGTCGACAAAGAATTTTTAAAAGAAAAACAAAAATGTGTTTACAATTTATGTGAAAGTTGGTAACTTTGTAACATGACAAATGTTTTATTTATTGAATTGAATTGAATGGTCGAACCAACATACAGTTTCTGTTGTTGGTGATCGACTTGTGGATATAACTTTTGGAACTTAAAATACTAAATAGTTACATCAATAATAAGTTATCGGTAGTAAATTGAACACAATTACTATAGATGATTATCTTTTGCTATTAAAGTATAGAGTTTCTATTTATAAACAAAGTTAGCTCTCGGGCACCAACTTATTATTGATTGTGAATATCTTCTGTATTGATCATCAAAATAATGGTTACACGTCCTTATATATAACTATACTAGGTTATTAACTCGTGTATTACACGGGTTGAGTTCAATTTAGATACATATAAAAACGGTTAAAATAATCAAATTTATTATTTTTGACAAATTGTTGATTAGTTTTCTTAAAATAATTAAATTATAAAGTTAATTTATCAAATTCACATTAAGTTTGTCAAATTTTTTTTGAAGGGAAATTTAGTTTTGACAAAATTGGTAATTATACTTAATTGATAATTTAATAAATTGATACTTAATGTGGTTTTGACATGTGGCAATGATGATGTGGACCTCCTAGAAATGAGACATGTGGTACCCATTTTAGTGTTTTATTAGGATTAAAGATAAGTTTCATAATAAATCCTGCACTATACAAAATATAACATATGCCTATACACTAATACTTTTCTGCTCATGACCAATCTTGCTACCGATGGTGAAACTTTCACTAGGGGTTTTGCTCTTTGACCCATGTTATCATGGGTGCTGCCTCTCAAACCCTAATGATTTTGGAGGCTTCACCCCCCCCCCCACCCCCCACCCCCCACCCCCCGAACTATCTGGCTATGGTACTTGGTTTTGAAAATTATAATATTATTGTATTAGTGTGCACGTCACACATCTTAGCTCATATCAATGTTTCTTCTAATTTCACATTTGGTCTTAAGCAAAATCCAATTACACCAGGGTGATCTCAATGACACTAAATTCACGAACATTCCTTTCCGTATTAGTGTACTCCTTGGTTCATTTGAAGTAACAATCATAGAAAACAAACTCATTCATATACGAAAATGTTGCGACAACTGAGTTTTCATCTTAGTATGTTACAAATTTCAAATATTTAAATATCGAGGTGTCTCTAAGGATAAAAGCCTTGTTGTTCGTTTGAATACATGAAGAATATACACATATGTTCTTATTTTGACATTGTATTTACTAGCCTTGTCTCTATATCCTTCAGTGGGCATATATAAAGCCATGCCAATCTTTATTCAGAACAGCTAATCTTTGTACACATATAGGTAATTCTTTCCTCTTGCACATGTTATATGATTTTCAAAAACTATAAAGAGGTCATACCTCAACTTCATCTCACTATAGGTCTGAGCACATACCTTGGGATGATATTATACATGTGTTTAATTTCTAGATGTCAATCTTTCCACATTAAATTCGGCACCTAATGTTGTATTAGATGAGAATTGAATATCTTAACATGAGAGATTTAAATGGAATTTAATCTCATCCATAAAGCCGACATATATGTGTTAGATCTAAATGTACAATATCTCTTTGTAACCATTGTGTTAGATGATTGGCTAAATTATATTGTGCATAAACATAAGGTACATATTTCACAACATGCCCAAATCATGCGATGTCTAATCATAGTTTTGGATTCAACTATTTTATAGCCCAAGAAACAAGCCACAAGAAATTTCTTTATTCTAGCATCCTCTGTTTTGTACTTGCGCTCGAACGACTTTCATAACTCTTTGGCAGTTGGTATCTTGCAGTACATGTTATACAAAGCATCTAAGATACGGAAAATTCGTATTGCTTCCACACCTCACCTAAAATCACAGGTTAAGTCTTGGATGGCCCTTCAGCAATTTGAGGAGGAGACTCGGTGAGGAACCTCACAAGAATCATAGTGGCCAAGTAAAACAACTTCTGTTGCCACCTTTTGAAGTTCATATCGAAAAAAGTTCTCCGGTTTCTTGTCATGGTTAGCAACAATTTAGACACAGTTAGTTCGTTGTGATCCTCTCACAAAATAGAACACACACAAGCTACATAATAATTATATTAGTAGCAAATACAAATAATTATTTGTGTGATACATAAGTGAAAAATCACGTTTTTCACTAAAAGTTTCCAAGAAAATATTTGTAAGATAATCTTATAGCACCAAATGTAGACACTCTTTGATGTAATCTGTAAAATAGCAATGTTGTTAACCTTATCACGGAAAAGGGGTTTTCTTTGTGATCACCCTTCAACGTGAGAGTAAGTATTGGTTCTTATATCGGAAGATAACATGTAACTAAGAGTTCTCAGAGAAAGTGCATAACCATTAAACGAGAAATTAAGGCTATAAACAATTTGATATTGACATCTTTATTCTCACTGGTGATCACGTAAACATGCATTCTATGATTGTTCATGATATTTTTCAGGACTGTTAGTTTTAAACGATATTTGTCTTGAAACAATTCATATATATTTCTGATAATATACATGATAGGGTTCACGATATATATATTTCTGATAATATTTCCCAATATGTGTAAAACATTAATGTTGGTAACTTGGATAATCTGGAAAGCGTGATACACTTTCAGATTGAATATTCTCGTGGTTCACTCGAGAAAATCAATCGGATACGATCGAGACGAACATGATGAATTCGAGAATTTTTGCAGAGATAGAAAATATGAACCGTCTTGTTTTCTGATGATCATCGATCTTTTAGGAGGAGGAGCGCAATTGCAGTTATCTGCAATTCGAAAACTGCCCAATTAACACTATTGGTCCCTGCGAAATTTATAATTAAATTTTCGGACAAAATATTTTTCTAGCTCGACCCCAGCCAGGGGCTCTGCCCCTTGGACCCCACCAGGGGCTGCCGCCCCTTGGACCCCGCTCTCTCGGGGGCGCTGCCCCCGAACCCCCGCCAAGGGGGCGTTGCCCCCTTGGATCCCCCTTAACTTTATCGATACGTGCGTGCACTACCCCGCACCACCGAACCCGAACAATAAAAGTTAAAAGTCCGATCAATCAATATTCAATCCCTAATTACACTAAAATAGCAACATTCCTCCCCCATTTTAGTGTAATCCTTGATTAACTAAAACAACTATCATAAACAAACAAAACTAATGCATAAATGAGAATGTCGTGACGATTGAATTCCATCTTAGTACTTTACACATTCCAGAAATTCGAATATTAAGGGTGTCTCTAAGGATTGAACCCTTACTATTACAATGAATACCCGAAGATAAAGTACATATTAGTTTATATTCTCAAATCCAAACTTGACACTTATTTTACTAGCTTGTGTCCCTATCCTTCATAAGCATATCAAAGCTAAGTCCAAAAGCTTCTTGAAGCAGCTAAACTTCATGCTCACATAGGTAATTCTTTTATTCTTGCACCTGCAAATGCAATTTTTCAAAAGAACTATTAAGAAGATAACCTTCAACCTCCTTTAACTCGCAGAACTGAACACATACCTTGGGATGATTCTTTCATGTGTTCCAATCTAAATATACCGAGTTTTCCACATTGAATTCAGCACCTAAAGTCTATTAGGTGGGAATTGGGTATCTCAATATATAAGATTTAGATGGACTTTAATCCCATCCCTTTAACCGCCTTGTGCACAAGATTTCTACTCAACCCTTTGGTTAAAATGATCGGCTAAGTTTTGTTGACTTTTCACAAACTCATGTGATATCACACCATTCATAATGAGCTCCCGAATCATGCTATGTCTAACACCGAAGTGTCTAGACTTTCCATTATACGTTTGACTATAAGCCTTAGCCAATGTAGAAACACTATCACATCTAATAGATATCGGTGATATCGGTTTCGGCCACAATGGAATCTCATAAATCAAGTTCCTTAGCCAATCGGCTTCTTTACCAGCCGCATCTAATGCTACAAACTCAGATTCCATTATCGAGTGAGTAATGCAAGTTTGTTTCTTTGATGCCCAAGATATTGCACCACCACCAAGTAGGAAAACCCATCCACTTGTGGAAGAATGATCTTCCCAATTTGTAATCCAACTCGCATCTGTGTAACCTTCTATAATTGAAGGAAATCCCGAGTAATACAAACCATAATTCTTAGTTCCCTTCAAATACTTAAATACTCGGTTCAGAGCGTTCCAATGATGTGCATTAGGATTGCTAGTATATCTACTAAGCTTCCCAATAGCAAAGGCTATATCAGGCATTGTACTAATCATTGCATACATGAGTGAACCTATAGCTCTCGAGTATTCAAGTTGAGAAACAGCCACACCTTTGTTTGGTAACAATTTCAGATTTGGATCTATAAGTGTGCTAACAGGAGAACAATCATCCAAATGGAACTTCTTTAGCATTTTCTCAATATAATGAGATTGAGAAATTGACAAACTATTGTTCTCTATCTTGATTCTTATTCCAAAAATCACTTCTGCCTCCCCCATGTCTTTCATATCAAAACTAGAAGAGAGAAATTTCTTTGTTTCAACAACTAGTTCTTGACTAGTTCCAAATATCAGCATGTCGTCAACATATAAGCAAATTATGACTCCTTTTCCAGAATCATCAAATTTGCTATATACACATTTATCCGCTTGGTTAAGAACATAATCACTTGACAACACCACATTATCAAATTTTTGATGCCATTGTTTTGGTGCTTGTTTAAGTCCATACAACGATTTAATTAGTTTACATACCTTTTGTTCATTACCAGGCATAACAAAACCCTCAGGTTGTTTCATATAAACCTCCTCATCCAATTCACCATTCAAGAATGTTGTTTTAACATCCATTTGATAAATTACAAGATTGTTGATAGCAGCCAAAGCTATTAACAACCTAATTGTGGATATTCTTGCAACATGAGCATAAGTGTCAAAGAAATCAATACCTTCTTTTTGCCTAAAACCTTGGATAACCAATCTGGCTTTATATTTATCTATGCTTCCATCCACTTTCATCTTCTTTTTGAAGATCCATTTACTACCCAAAGGTTTACATCCAAGAGGTAAATCAGTCAACTTCCAAGTTTGATTATGCATTATAGAATCAATTTCATCTTGGATTGCCTCCTTCCAGAAAGCCACATCTCTAGAAGCCATAGCTTCACTAAATGTCTTTGGATCTTCCTCAACATAATAACAATATTGATATTGAGATTCTATCTCATCTCGTGTTCCTTCAACTAAATATAGTTGAAAATCAGATCCAAAGTCTTTAGGTTTACGTACTCGCAAACCTTTCCTTGGTTGAGATGGACCTGGTTCATCACTAGAACCAGTTAATACATTTCCAGTACTAGTACTAGAAATACTTTGAATCATATCCTTTGGTCTAGGTATTGATGAAAATCTATTTTCATCAAATATTGCATCTCTTGATTCTATGACAGAATTAACTGCCACAAAATCATTTGGTTCAATTACATAGAACCTGTATACTTGAGAATTCTCAGCATACCCGATGAATATACAATCAATACCTCTTTCTCCCAAAGTTTTAATTTTGGGATCAGTTAGTCTCACAACTACTCGACATCCCCAAACTCTAAAGATACTCAAGTTTGGTGTCGTGTTATACCAGAGTTCATATGGGGTTCTTTTATTCTTCTTGTTAGGAATTCTGTTCAATAAATAACAGGTTGTTAGCATAGCCTCACCCCAAAACCCATCACTCAAACCAGAGTAGGACAACATGGCATTTACCATTTCTTTCAAAGTTCTGTTTTTCCTTTCTGCCACACCATTTTGTTGTGGTGTATAAGGAGCCGTGACTTGATGTATTATTCCAGTTGATTGAAAATAAACTGGATCATAATACTCCCCTCCTCTATCGGTCCTAAGAGTATTAATCAAATCCGATTTATGTAATTCTACTTGTTCCTTGTAAATTTTAAATTTATCCAAGGCTTCATCTTTAGCATGTAGTAAGTAAACATAACAAAATCTAGATGCATCATCTATGAATGTTACTACATATTTTTTATTTCCTAAAGATGGAGTAGAATGAAAATCACATAAATCACTATGAATCAAATCTAGAACTTTAGAATCACGTATGACTTGTTGTTTAAAAGGTTTTCTAGTAATTTTTGTTAGCTTGCAAGTATGGCATTTTTCATTGTTTAATTCAAACGCAAGTATTAGACTCATTTTTAGACATTTCCAACAATCTTTTATAATGAACATGGCCTAATCTAGCATGCCATAAATCAGATTTACGAAACTCATTACTAGAACTACACGAAGTCATACAAACAGATTCAGAAGTTAAACATGCAGATTCATTCACAAATGATGGACTTTCAAGATTCAACATTGTAACATCCCAAAAATTTTCATAATTAAATTCCCGTTAACGTCTAGTTAAGTTAAATTTTTGCAGCCCAAAATCATCCACATATTGCTAGAATTGTCAACATATGAAAATAATGGGGTTTTAAGTATAAGCTAGATAAACTGAGATTTATTTTAAATAAATCTCAAGGTTATGTGTGGAATTATAGCATCTCGGTTTTCTTTTAAAGAAAAGAAAAATTAGGGATATACTAAGTAAATAAAAGTTATAAACTAAAAATGGGTTGACTTGGTTACTTGGGGGACTTAAATTGTAATTACACAAAAGTGTAATAAACAAAATAGGAGGAGGTGGGTTGGAGATCGACGTCTTCTTCCCCCTCTGCGATTTCTAGCCTCCCAAACCCCCTCACCCAACTCGAAAATTCTGCTTAAGGGAGGCAAGGGCTGCGAATTTCACACATAAATTTGGAATTAGAAGTGCTCAATCGTCTACATTCATCTCTTGTGTGTCAAGGAGGTAAACCCCAAATCCTTGCATGTGTAGGTGTCAAAAATTGAGTCTAGAAATCTGGAAATTTGTGAATGATGTATGTGTTTTATGTTGTCATAAGCATGCTACTACTTGTAGGAACAAGGATTGATGTGAAATTGGGGTTGAACCACCTAGTTCACTAGATGAATTTTTATATGTTAGATAGCTACCTAAAAGAATAGTGAAATTGGTAGTATAACTTGGATTCTCATATGAATGAGATGAAATATGTTGAATTGATGTCGGGTTGGAGGTGATTCCACCTAAACATGTTAATAAGGGTACCTTGGAATACATAGGTTATAGACATACATGTGTAGTTCATGGTATGCACACTAGGTGTTTGTTGAAATACCTCACTTAGATGGAATGCTTGAATTCATGTCTAAATGTAGGTATGTACACTACTAAGGATCATGAAGTAGGAATGTGCATGAAATGTGAAATCCATGCTTGTTAGATGTGTTAAATGGAATAATGTAAAACCATAAAAATGATAAAAATCTTGTTGTGGGGCTGTTTTGTAAGGGTTGTATAAGATCACTCGTATGTCCGTTTGAGTTGTATGATATACGGTCGAAAAGCTTGTTGTAAATACTATGTTTCGTGTTTGAACACTAGAAGTTGAATCTGATGTATAATGGGTCAAAATGACCCGTTAATATGGTCACTCAATTTTCCAGCTGCTTTGGTTAAAATTATGGTTGCTGTCCTGTTTTTAGAAATATTGTATAAAATAAACCGTAACTCCGAAAAATGTGTATCTTATATGCTCGGAAATCCCTATGAGTCTACTACAATTCATATTTGAACATGAAAGGCTGAATAAAATTATTCAGTGGTCAAAAATGTCGATTTCATCGGCAACGCAGTAAAATCCTGCAAAAAAAAAAGAAGTTTTTATAACCCGTTAAAGTTGGATATGTTAACTTGGATGATTAAAACATAAATGGTCGATTATAATCGATTATGTGCATATAGTTGGGTGTATTAGAAGCATCTGAGGTGCATGGAAATGATTTATACAAATATTATGCACATGTATATTAAACATGGTGGACTTTTAGAAAGTCAAAACAAAACCATGAATTTAACATGAATTGTGTATAGGGCAAATCGTATTGAAGCGGGTAAAGAGGCATGAGGAAGTTATAAATGCCAAGATGCTTTGAGGTAAATGAAGTAAAGGTTAAGCTACCTAAGGAACATAAGCTCAAGCTCACGAGGTAACATCTATGCTATGTTACATATTTTGTTAACGACTCATAGTTACTATAGTCATATGAAATGCAAATTGTCAAGTAAGCGATTGACTTGCCCAATGTGGCAATTCGTAAGGTTGAATAAAACTATGAAGTCTAACAACTAGAGTTAAGCTCTAAGTGATTAAAGATGAATTGAAACGAGGTTACATTATGACATCTTAGATGTGTAATGTTGAATCTCGTATGTAAACTTTACATGGATATTGAAGGGTTGGTAGAAACCATAATCACATGTTAATGTGATGATAGATTGCTAAATGGTTCATGAGAACCATAATCATGTATTAAAATGATAGTTGTTAGCTAATTGGTTCATAGGAACCTTGATAAAGTGTAAATGTGTCAATTGATTTATAAATGATTCATAAGAATCATAATAATGGTCAAATGTTATTGTTAGCTAAAGGTTCATAGGAACCATAACCAAATGCCAATTTGTAATTGATTGATAATGGTCGCAGGAACCAAATCTATGTGTAACATCGTTATTGTTACAAGTATTAGATATGAAAAAGTGTAATTTCATACATATATAACGAACCATGTATTTTAATAAAAGGGTGACGAATGGTTCAAGGAACCATGAAGCCCCAATGCTAAGGGGTTCCCAAACGACTAGATTTGACCATAAGAAAGATTCTGATGAATCAACAGATGAATAATAAGTTACAATGAGCAGAAATGGGTTATAGAATCCATGCTATGTAACAAAGAAAGAAGGATCATAAATGGTTGGAGAACCATAGATCCCCATTGCGTAAAAGCGGTCAAATGAGCCGTTGGGAATTACCAAAGGCAAGAACCCATCTTAATGGGTCAAATGAATTAAATGGGTCACTTGGACATTAACTACAATGGTTATGCAATCCAATGGCAAGTAGATTAATGAAGAATGTAATAATATGACTTGGGTCTAAAATCACAAATAATATAGCATTGCAAAGAACTTGACCCATAATAGATGTGTAAAAACCAATCAAGCTGTGTGCATATAATCATGTTATGTTAACTACTTGCATATGTGAAACTAGTTGCAAAATATATGTTGTGGATCAAACCTGGATCATAACTTTCTGGGTTGCCACAAGGAAATTCCCTTAATGGGTCAAACGGGTCGGGATAACCCGGGGTTGGTTATTGTATCATAACCATGACAAAGGTATGTATTTTTCCTCATAAACATGTTTAGAATGATGTTTTGAAAGCCTGGTGATGTGTTGCAAACACATCCTGTTTTCTTAAGTCTTTTGTTATGTATTTGAGTCTAATTGAGTTGGTTTTTATCAGTTTTATCTGTTTTTAGTTAAGTTGTGTCTGTGAGTCGGTATTTAAGGTTTCACAAGTTTTACAGGTGTTTGGAAGAATCCTGAGGTCAAGAATGAGAATGATAAGTTTTGAAGAAGAAGTGCTGAAAAGGAGTCTCCAGGCGTATCGCCTGGAGAATGAGGAGAAGCAAGCGATACGCTTGTGCCTGGAAAAGTCAAAGGCGGTTTAAAAGTCAAACCCGACTATTTTGTCGAGTAATGCGCTTCAGGCGTATCGCATGGAGAAAGAAAGGCAGCAAGCGATACGCTTGCTGCTCGAAAATCCGAAAACTTAGCCGGTTTGATATAAAAACGATTTTAAGGGTTTCAATTCGAAGAACTCGACTTCCAGACGGCAGAGGGCGATTCAGAGACGATTTTAGGAGCAGGGAAGAGCTAGGATCAAGGGAGAAGACATAGAACCAAGCATTGACTTACAATTCGACATTCGGGTTCTTCGTTTACCTTTTGTTTTTCTAGTTCATTGTTCGTTTACATCATGTTCACTGTGAAAGACTCAAACTTTATTTATTTTTCTGCATTGAATATGATTGTTGGCTAAACTCTTAGAGCCACCTAGACTCGTTTTGATGACTTTGACCTTTTGATGACTTTGTTCGGTTTTTGACTAATTGATTGATGTACTTTCCTATTAAACTCCATGGTTGTTATAACTGAATGCATATGTGAATTGTTGATTGGATTTATAGTTGTTGATTGATACACTTTTTGCCTTCGAATGTCTTTCGGTCTAGGTGAATTGTCTAAAGTAGCTAGCTTTAGGGTTGGTTGCGATAGGGTGGTTTAGGAGACGTCTTGAACTGTTGTGTTAGTTAATAATTATCTTTTTTATTGCAATTTGCTGCCCTAATTAGACAAGCCGGAAGGTGATAATTAGGTAGGTTAGTTGGGTTGCTTAGTGGAATAGGATCACATCGCCATCGGAAGAGGGATGCCCTAGGAAATTAGGTAACTTGCTAATTCTTGTCAGTTGTAGTAATTCATGGTAGCTCCTGCTAGCTTGGGGTGCCTTAGATTGTTTCGAGGGTGGCTAGGTTTAGTTGAGGTTGGATGTACCCATAAGGTGAACTCCTGTTCGAGCGTTAGGATTGTCAGCTAGGAAGAACTTAAAAGGTGAACTAACCACCATCAGATTAGTCATAACCGATTGAAGTTGTCATTAGTGATTAGGATTCTGAGTCTAGGTGGTATCTCTCTCTGTTTCTGAAGGTTGTTTTTAGGTTGCTTGTTGCACTACGTCAAAAAGTGGCTTTGGCCACGGTTTTTTTGATATCGCATAGCCACTGTTTTGTAAAAAACGTGGCCAAAGGTAAGAAATTCTCGTTTTAGCCACATATATTTTGTACCCGTGGCCAAATATATAGCCTTTGGACCCTTTTAGCCACGTATTTTTTTGTTTACGTGACAACAACAATCAGTTGCAGTGGCTTTAGCCACTGTTTTACAAAAACATGTGGCACTTATTTGTCACACTTAAAAAAGAGTGGCGAAATGCACCAAACGGCGACGGAATTTTTATGATTTTTTATTCATGTGACCAAAAAGAAATGTATGGCCACGCTTAAATAATGTTGTGTGACGAAAGAGTAGATTTTATTACTTAGTAAATTAAAAGAAAACAAAACTATTAAGTATATATTATGTGTGGCTAAATGTGAGCAATGGCCACGCTTTTTACTTAGTTATGTGGCTAAAAGCTAGTACATATGGCCACTGTTATTAGGTTGTGTCTTCAGCCGCTTCTTTTCCCTTTAAGTTAGTAGTTTTAAAGTTGTAATTTTATAGATCAATGTATTAATGGAATCATACCCCCTTTGGATTATGTGTATGTAATTGTGTTTGTTAAAGCAACCATGTGAGAAAGCAAAGAGGGATTTGGGTTTTTTAGTTACTTACTCTCTACTCTGCATTTGGGTTTTTTACAGGTGGTCGGAGGTTCACCCTAAAGGTCCATCACTGTGGCGATTTCCACCGGAATGCCGCCGGCCACGAAGTGTGGAAGGGAAAGGTAGATTATGTCGACTATGTCGACATTCGCAAATTTGATTGTAATGATCTGGATCAAATGGTGCAATACCTAAACCACACATCGGTTGGGTATTTCCTCATTTACTGGAGGATCCCGCCTCTGTCCATCAAATACGGGCTTCAGTACGCTGATTTCATCACTCCCGAAATTGTAAGGGATATGAAAATTCATCTCCAGGGACCAGAGGGGAGAGAGAGAGCTGGATGTGTTTTTAATCCGGAACAGGGATTCCACCTACAGAACCTCCGAGTTGGGACCGAGAAAACCCCCTGGTCAAAAGCTGTTTCCTGATGACAGCAGCAACAGCAGCAGCAACAGCAGCTTCTTGGATGATGAAGACTATATGTCGGATGCTAGGTCTTAGCTAGTTAGATAGATTTTTGTATAGGATCTGATGAAAATCTTTGTATAAAGATCAATATATATATATATGAAAGTTTTTGTAAGCTCTTCCTCATGTTTTGTTTTGGTTAACACCATTAATTATATAGACAGATTTTATCTCAATCATTTAAGTTGATTTTATTCTAAATTTGATTGTTGCAAGTAGATTTTACAGTCAACTGATGTGATTTTATCCAATTTAGAAGTAAGATTTATCCTGTTTATAAATCATCTCATCCAACCATATCAAAATGCCAACATATACTAACATAACATATGAATATATACTTCATGTAAGATCACAGTTATGAGTAAAATGGAGTCTGCTATGATTCATTGAAAATGTGTATGTATTTATAATAGAAGAAAACTGGTTAACCATCCTGAAGAACTTTAGAACTCTAGTTTATCCGGTTCATCCTTAAGAACTCTAGTTCATCTTCTCTCAATCCTCATGAACTCTTCTTCCTGAAGAATTGTAGTTCATCCGGTTTTCTCTTCTTCCAATTTACTTAAGAAGTAAAATTTATCCTGTTTATATATCATCTCATCCCACCATATCAAAATGCCAACATATACTACACTAACATAGCATATGAATATATCCTTCATGTAAGATCACAGTTATGAGTGAAATGGAGGTCTGCTATGATTCATTGAAAATGTGTATGTTATTAATTACAGATGAAAAGTGTATGAATAAAACTGTAACAACTATCATGTTAACATACAAACTGGAACAACTTATGCAATTGTACACAAATACAGGGATCAACTCTTCTTCCAGCCAAGTTCATCCGGTTCCCATCTTGTTCTCCTCTTCAATAGCTTGTAACCGAAATTTGGCCTTCTTACATAGGAGACTTTCATGAAAGGTCCGTGTCATTATTCTGCTCTCAGTATCACCAATCCTGACAATATCTCGTATCTCATCTTCAGAAAGCCCATTTAGAGCATCCTGTAAGCTTCTAATTGTCTCACCTTTACTGGTGAAAATGTGATACATGTTTGTTTCTTTCTTATACTCCCAGTTGGTCACCCTTTTTCTCTGAATAAAAACCTGATGAAGCCTGTTACTTGTCATTATTAAATGGATTCGGTCTTTGTCATCCTGGCTCCATTCTGGATCTGGGACTGTACTATGCGTTGTTAATGACCCATCAGCTCTATAGACTACCAAATTTCCATCCTTATCAACTTCAAGTGTCGAAACAGGATTGTCAATGCTGCGTTGTGTGGCTTCGTCTACTTCCCCGTATAACTCATCCAAATACATCCTTATCCTCAGCATTAAGGATTCCTCTTGTGAACACGCACCCTTCATATCAACACGTGACTGTCTAACATCACCCAACTCATGGTCAGTGAGGTTGCACATAGCTTCTTCAGCTGTAAACTTTAGTACCTCACATGAACTGGTTGTGAACAGGTATACTTTCGCTTCATCATCATACCTCCAGGAGATGATTCTTCTCCTTTCAGCATGGACATCTCTGTATTCATCCTCCTCATTGATCACTTTTCCTTTTCCCTTCCTAGCCATTGACTTCATTCTCTTGGTGGGTGGTTTTTCTGGTGACTTGGGTGGAGATGAGGGTTTTCGGGGTTTGTTTAGGTGAGGATGTGGTACAATGGGTGTGAAGTTATCTGCTCTAAACTTTGGTGGAATAGGCTTTAATTTTACAGGTTTAGGATTTTTTTCTGGTCTACTAGTTCTAGCAGCAGGGTTTTTTCTGGGTTGCTGTGAGGCTAGAGTTCTGTTCAGACCAGAAAATGCACCTGGTAATGAGGGAGCAGTCGGTTGTGAGGCTGTGATGGAGGGTTGAGATGATGAGAGATGAGGATCAAAGACAGTGTCAAACATTTCCTTGATAATGTTGATCTTTGGCTTCTTTTGCCGATTAGTTTGCACATGAGCTTTACTCTTCTTTTCTTTGAGGTAGCTGATACCTTCAGGATGTATGGAGTCAAACAGAGCATGCATACCTGGTGGCCTTTTCACACCAGTAACTCTTTCCTTTTCAATTTGGCTCTTCCTGATAGCATCATAGTCTTTTCTCAGCCTTGGCAATTTGCAAGAGTTGATTATTTTTGGGTCCTCCATCATGATTTCCTTGAAGTACCATTTATGAATCAGCAAGTCATCCTCCTCAGATAGAGTTTGATATCTAGTACCTTGCTTCTCTTGTTGATCATGTTCTAATGAGCTATCAACAAATCTATTTACATTCATCTCCTTGGCTTTATCAGCTCTGATGACTAGGATCATGTACATCCACTTGATCAAGTTATCACCCTTCATATCATCAACCCATGCATCAGTGAAACACTCCTTGCTTTTGAGCATTACACTGAACTGACCTAGGAAAATTTTGTTATCTTCATTTCTCTTCACCCGAATGATCCTATACTCATTACATAAGAGCTTTCTGTACATATCAACTCTGTCTGAAAGACCTTTCTTTTCGGCTTTGGCAATTCTTTCTTCTATGTACAGATCAGATCTTCTCCTTGCTTCATTGATGAAGAACACTAGGTCTGCATTGTTGATGACATACTCATAAATACCTTCTTCTAAGAGTAATCGATCCTGTTCTTCAAACTCTGCAATTTCCTTCTGTTCTTGGAACTTCTTTCGTATCTCAGCATTCTCCTTTTCATACTGATCCAACAGAGCCTTTGTAACAGGGTCCATGTCTTCTCTCTGACCTCCTGTGCTCAGATTATCATCATCCTCCATGTCAGTGAAACCAGAGATACTTCTCTCATCAAGAGAATCATCATCAGCAGGTTTTGGAGACTCATGAAGTGAAGTTGCAGCATTAGGACTGGCTTCCGAGATAACTTGCTCAGGAATTTCCTCAGCAGTGATTGGCTTTAAAACAGGAATGATGGGCAGAGATGGAGCACTAGGCTTTAAAAGAGGAATGGTGGGCAGAGATGGAGCACTCCTAAACCAAGTGCAGTTAAGAGTATTCCTAATCATCATTTTTCTCATGAAAGATAGAGCTTCAGGAGCTATATCCACATTTGTGGTTTGCAGATCACTCATCACGCTTGTGATAATCTGATTATCAGCAGTCACTTGCACCTGATGAAGTTGTTCAACCGGATCAACTAGTTCAACCTGATCAACATGGCCTTCTTCCTCCGGATGAAGTTGTTCAACCGGATCAACCAGTTCAACCTGATCAACATGGCCTTCCTCCGGATGAAGTTGTTCAACCGGATCAACATGTTCAACCGGATCAACATGGCCTTCTTCCTCCGGATGAAGTTGTTCAACCGGATCAACTTGTTTAACCGGATCAACATGGCCTTCTTCCTCCGGATGAAGTTGTTCCACTGGATCAACTTGTTCAACTTCATCAACAGCTGAGGAAGACACCCTGTGCAAGATCCTATTTTGAATTAAATCTAGTTTTGCAAGATATCGCCAAACATAGGATAGTTGTCCCTTTTTGATGGTTCCACAAGTTAAGTCACCCCCATACCCAATTGCTTCGTACGTCTTCAAGTACAATTCAGACTTGTAATCAGGATCACCTCCTGCATCATTGAATTTCAGATGCTTCCGTATCATTTCTTCAGTCAAACTAATCTCATTCCCATTGACTCTAGAGTCAATTTTACCAACCCCGTTGCTATCAACAGATTTTTTGGCTGAGTCCCATAATTCAGCAATTCTCTGCTTGCATATTACAGGATTCACAGTTAAAGCAAAATGAGTGTTGGATTTCTCGAGGAAATCGTTCATTTCATCAAATAGCTTTGACTTATCAGACTTCTCGAAGTACGCTACAACATTGTGTTCGGCGAAGAACAGTTGAGTAGCCTTTGATGCAGCCTTTCGATTCAATTTGGGTGCCATTTGGTAGAAATTAGAGAGTAAGGTTTAGGTTTAAATCGCCAATTAGAAACCTGGAGAGAAAATAGAGGGTAACTGTTTTTCGAAAATGCAGTTTTACACTAACGGCAGTTCTTCTGGATCACAATGAACCCTAAGAGTTGATACAGGGGAAGTTATTGGAGTTTGCCAATTTAGTTGAAGTTATTTAAGTTTAGAAATTTTAAAAGATTTGAAGTTTCATTACATTAATTAGAAATTTAAATTTTATTAAATGTAAGGTTCAATTTTATATTTATAAAGTTGAAATAATATATTGAATTTATTTTAAAATTTATATATTAATTTAATCTAGTGTTGACATGATGATGTGGAGGCCCTAGAAAAAGGCCATGTGGCAATCATTTTATTGCTTTATTAGGATTAAAGATTTATTTTAATTGAATCCACATCAATTAGGGTCGATTAAGACCGATGAGGACAAATGAAGATAAAGTAGGACCAATTAGGACCAACGAAGCCACGAGGCCCAATTAGGGTAAATTGGGGTCAATTTGGGTCAATGAGGATCAATTAGGGTCACTGATGAAGACCAGTTATAACTAATTAACGAGGGTCGATTTTGCTCAATGTCCTCCATCATGATTTCCTTGAAGTACCATTTATGAATCAGCAAGTCATCCTCCTCAGATAGAGTTTGATATCTAGTACCTTGCTTCTCTTGTTGATCATGTTCTAAAGAGCTATCAACAAATCTATTTACATTCATCTCCTTGGCTTTATCAGCTCTGATGACTAGGATCATGTACATCCACTTGATCAAGTTATCACCCTTCATATCATCAACCCATGCATCAGTGAAACACTCCTTGCTTTTGAGCATTACACTGAACTGACCTAGGAAAATTTTGTTATCTTCATTTCTCTTCACCCGAATGATCCTATACTCATTACATAAGAGCTTTCTGTACATCTCAACTCTGTCTGAAAGACCTTTCTTTTCGGCTTTGGCAATTCTTTCTTCTATGTACAGATCAGATCTTCTCCTTGCTTCATTGATGAAGAACATTAGGTCTGCATTGTTGATGACATACTCATAAATACCTTCTTCTAAGAGTAATCGTTTATGTTCTTCAAACTCTGCAATTTCCTTCTGTTCTTGGAACTTCTTTCGTATCTCAGCATTCTCCTTTTCATACTGATCCAACAGAGCCTTTGTAACAGGGTCCATGTCTTCTCTCTGACCTCCTGTGCTCAGATTATCATCATCCTCCATGTCAGTGAAACCAGAGATACTTCTCTCATCAAGAGAATCATCATCAGCAGGTTTTGGAGACTCATGAAGTGAAGTTGCAGCATTGGGACTGGCTTCCGAGATAACTTGCTCAGGAATTTCCTCAGCCGTGATTGGCTTTAAAACAGGAATGATGGGCAGAGATGGAGCACTAGGCTTTAAAAGAGGAATGGTGGGCAGAGATGGAGCACTCCTAAACCAAGTGCAGTTAAGAGTATTCCTAATCATCATTTTTCTCATGAAAGATAGAGCTTTAGGAGCTATATCCACATTTGTGGTTTGCAGATCACTCATCACGCTTGTGATAATCTGATTATCAGCAGTCACTTGCACCTGATGAAGTTGTTCAACCGGATCAACTAGTTCAACCTGATCAACATGGCCTTCTTCCTCCGGATGAAGTTGTTCAACCGGATCAACCAGTTCAACCTGATCAACATGGCCTCTCCTCCGGATGAAGTTGTTCAACCGGATCAACCTTTTCAACCGGATCAACATGGCCTTCTTCCTCCGGATGAAGTTGTTCAACCGGATCAACTTGTTCAACCGGATCAACATGGCCTTCTTCCTCCGGATGAAGTTGTTCCACCGGATCAACTTGTTCAACTTCATCAACATCTGAGGAAGACACCCTGTGCAAGATCCTATTTTGAATTAAATCTAGTTTTGCATGTGAATTTCATTTCAACGTATGCATGGTTGACAACCTTACCTATCAGTGGCTTTCACAGATTGTCCTGCCTTTAACCGTTCAATTTCTTCTCCTTGAGCTCTCACAATTGCACGGAGAGCTGCCAATTCATTTTCAAGTTTTGTACATCGAACCTTCAATTCAGTATGTGTCATGCTGCTCTCAACTGGTGTGTTGCCAGTATCTTTGAGCAAAGAAGAGCAAACAAGCCGACCTTGTTCATGCTCAGCACCCATGGTTTCTTGGCACCTGAGATTCCTGTTGTCAATCAAAGGTTCCTGAATAGGTTCCCTGACAGAAACAGTTGCCGTGGATTGGGTCTTAATGATGTTGGCACTGTCCTCAGGGTCCAGTGGGACTTCATGAGTAGTGTCAGCCCTTTCCACCTGACTTGCTTCATCACTACTGCAAGTCACCTTATCACCAGAATGTCGGTTGGGTGATTGAACTAAGTCCAGCAGTATATTCCCTGCAATAAGGGTTGGGGAATCTACTTCACGTGGCCTAGGTGATATACCACCCTCATTCTGAGGTAGTCCTGTGGAGGGTCTAGGTAAAGGAGACCTAGTCCTCTTCCTTCTGGCTGATTGTGGAGTGCGTGTGGTATTTTTGGGTGTGGTTTTTGATGTGGACATCCTCTTCCTTTTGGTGGGAATGGTGGGAATTTGTATATCAGTGGAAGAGGATGGTCGGTCTGGTGTGGGCTCAACACTTGTTGGTGTAACAATGTTGTCACCAGGAGCAGTTTGCTCAGGAGCAGTCCTGGCCTTAGGAATAGGGTGTGATGTGTCTTTACCAAGGAAAACAGTTTTGTTCACTTGCATGTTAGAAAATGTTTTACTTGTAAAAGATTTTAGTTCAAGATGTTGATCAGAGATTTGCAGATTTGGAAATTCACAATTGAGAATGTGTTGGATGAATCTGGGGTACATGTAAAAGATCCTTTTAGGTTTTAGATTTTCCAGCATTCCATCAAATATCATTTTTGAAAAGTTAAAGTTGAGGCCATTTACCAATCCATGAAAAGCGGATGATTGAGGTGCAGCAAGTTCATCCCACGCAGTTTTCTTGTGAGACAGGCAGTGGAGAATGGTATGAGCAAGATATCGCCAAACATAGGGTAGTTGTCCCTTTTTGATGGTCCCACAAGTTAAGTCACCCCCATACCCAATTGCTTCGTACGTCTTCAAGTACAATTCAGACTTGTAATCAGGATCACCTCCTGCATCATTGAATTTCATGATGCTTCCGTATCATTTCTTCAGTCAAACTAATCTCATTCCCATTGACTCTAGAGTCAATTTTACCAACCCCGTTGCTATCAACAGATTTTTTGGCTGAGTCCCAAAATTCAGCAATTCTCTGCTTGCATATTACAGGATTCACAGTTAAAGCAAAATGAGTGTTGGATTTCTCGAGGAAATCGTTCATTTCATCAAATAGCTTTGACTTATCAGACTTCTCGAAGTACGCTACAACATTGTGTTCGGCGAAGAACAGTTGAGTAGCCTTTGATGCAGCCTTTCGATTCAATTTGGGTGCCATTTGGTAGAAATTAGAGAGTAAGGTTTAGGTTTAAATCGCCAATTAGAAACCTGGAGAGAAAATAGAGGGTAACTGTTTTTCGAAAATGCAGTTTTACACTAACGGCAGTTCTTCTGGATCACAATGAACCCTAAGAGTTGATACAGGGGAAGTTATTGGAGTTTGCCCATTTAGTTGAAGTTATTTAAGTTTAGAAATTTTAAAAGATTTGAAGTTTCATTACATTAATTAGAAATTTAAATTTTATTAAATGTAAGGTTCAATTTTATATTTATAAAGTTGAAATAATATATTGAATTTATTTTAAAATTTATATATTAATTTAATCTAGTGTTGACATGTGGACATGATGATGTGGAGGCCCTAGAAAAAGGCCATGTGGCAATCATTTTATTGCTTTATTAGGATTAAAGATTTATTTTAATTGAATCCACATCAATTAGGGTCGATTAAGACCGATGAGGACAAATGAAGATAAAGTAGGACCAATTAGGACCAACGAAGCCACGAGGCCCAATTAGGGTAAATTGGGGTCAATTTGGGTCAATGAGGATCAATTAGGGTCACTGATGAAGACCAGTTATAACTAATTAACGAGGGTCGATTTTGCTCAATGTCGACCCCTTATGAGGACCAAATATGACCAATTAGGGTCTATTAGGCCGATTGAGGGCCAAATTACGCTCAATGAGGACCAGTAGACTGAATTAAGGTCGACCATGGTCATTTATGACAAATGAGTACCAATGAGGGCCAGTGAACACTCAGTTAGGATGAATTAGGGCCAATGAAGGTCAATTATAGTCTATTCGGCTCGGTTAGGTTCAATGAAGATCACTTACGGTCAATTACGATCAATTAGGCTCATTTAGGACCAATTATAATCAATTGGGGTCAATTGGGCCTAATTGACTCAAATTTGTTGTACTACAAAGTAAATGGTAAACGATAAGTCTAGTAGGTCCTTATTGAGGTTAACTGACACTAATTGGTCCTTATTGGTCCATTTTGTTCAAATTGCTCCTCATTAACCCGAATTGAGCCATATTGGTACTTATTCTGTCTAATTGGCCCTCATCGGTCCTAACTGGCCCTAATAAGTCATAATTCATCCTTATTGGTCCTAATCGAGCATATTGACCATCATTGGTCCTAATTGGTCCTCATTGACCCTAATTGAACCTAATTGGTCTTAATCGACGATCACTAACCCTGATTTACCCTTATTGGTATCATTGGTCCTCATTTTAACTAATTGGCCCCAATTAGTCCTAATTGGTCATACTTGATTATCAATCCTCATTAGTCACTTCCTTCATGCTCCGTCCTTATCGGTCCTATGAGCATAATCGACCTTCTCATTGAACTGGTCCTAATTCGTATTCATTGACCATATTAATTGACCATAACTGGTCTTCACTAAAGTATCTTTATAAATGACGCTAATTGTCAGTATTTAGTCCTCATTGAGTCTAGTTGGTCCTAATTGCTCCTCACACATCCTAATTGGACGTCGTTTAATATTTTTGGAAACAAAATTATTATACATGAGAAATTCACAACATGGCGGTACGTCTTTTGGTATTTTTGTTCTGAATTGCATAGTAATTTATCATTTTCATTTTTGAGTTGTGTTTTAGTAATGTATCCGTTTTTTGTAGTTGCGTTATCACGGCCACAAGGCACGTGTTATTAAAATCTTGTTTATTATATCTAAAATAAAATAATAAAGTTAATATATATTAAAACATTATTTTGTTAATTAGGGCTTTTAACTCCGATCGTCATCCAGATCTGCTTAAAGGATCACAGTTATGAATTTCATCTTCAAGAAGAACCCGCTGGAAGAGCCACGTGGAGACATTTAATTAATTAATTAATTATGTTTATGTTTAATTTTAGGTTTAATTATGTTTAATATACATATTGTTTATATTAATTTTGGGTTTTTTTATCAGTTTGAACAATTCCCCCCCCCTTTTAGTTAAAAATTTTCACCAAAAAATTTGAATTTCCCACCATTAGTTCAAACTACACCCAAAATTTCGAACTAAATTTACTTATTATCGATTCATCAGATACTTTTCCCTCTCACTTTATCAGAAAATTTCCAATTAAAAACCTCCAGCGAATAACTAGGTCTTCTTTCTCATCCATATCATTCACATCTTCCATTGGAGCTTCAACAACGAATAGCTTCAACAGCCAGCGCTAGCGATTCTTCAGAAGTGGGATGTGATTTGGGAGACCATGCCATTCAGTCCAGAAAACGGTAATTGTCAAGTTATTCCGTTTCATTACTTACAATCTGTTTTCATAAAATTGTTTCTTTTGTTTATTATTGATACACGTTTAACTTGGGATCCCTGAATTTGTGTACAGTTACAGTTACAGATCGATAAAATTTCGTTTCATACAGAATTGATTAGGAAGGGGTATATATTGCAGATATCCTCTCCATTCATTTCAACCCATTCATTTTATGCTAAATTAGTTATTTACCTTCTTAAATGACTGGGGGAGCATGCTAAATTAGTTATTTTTATGCTAGGAATGTTGAGGTCAAGCATATGCACATGTTTGTAGATTCATGTTACTGGTGAACCTCCTTTCTTCTTTATGTACACTGCTAGAAATGGTGAACTGTTTGTTTAATTATATCCACTGAAGACATGATGTGTTCTGCTCTTCCCTTTGGATGTCTTAAATTTGTGTATAACATATCAAATAATTAGTCAATAGGGTCTTTATGTGATGTATTAATAACTAAGAACTAATTTACGTTACTCTGGTCATTACTAGCTAGGAAATGATCCTAGAGGACATATATAGGAATGTTTCCAACATTTTTTGTAGGTTCATGTTAGAGGGGTACAAAATAAAGAAATTGTAGTTTAAATCCCCTGTAGAAGAATAGAAGAATGTTGATGTCATGCATCTGCTACTCTGCTAGAAATGGTGAACTGTTTGTTTATATCCACTGAAGACATGATGAGTTCCACTCTTCCCTTTAGATGTCTTTAATTTGTGTATAACATATCAAATAATCAATCAATAGGGTCTTTATGTGATATATTAATAATTAAGAACTAACTAAGAGATAATGAATCAATAGGGTCTGCATGCTTTCCTATTTATGTACTTTGTTAAAAAGCATCTAACTACATTCTGTTAATTGTACAAAATTCAAGGATCGATCCAACAACACTGATGGTCAATTGGAAAAACTTGAGTTCGAACTTAAAGAGGAGAGACTTCTTAGGGATGAAAAAAATGAACAGATTAAGGCCCTCTTCTTGAAGATTCAAGAATCGGAGAAAAAACTTGATCTACTTATAGCTCATCTATCTGCAATTGGACCACCGTTACCACACAAACTTAATGCTCCGGCATCTACAGAGGTGAATTCTTTACATCACAACTTAATTAATCATACTATTTTTCAAGTGACCTTATAATCACATACACTCTTGTTCATGAAGAACACAATCCGGATGAACTCTTGTTCCTGAAGAACACAAATAGATGCAAGTTCCTGGTACATAAGAATATATACTTCATGTAAGAACAAAGATATGAGTTAAATGGGGCCCTGCTATTATTCATTGAAAATGTATGTTAATATGAAAAAATAGAGTATATACATAATCTGTATGAATAAAACTGGAACAACTTATGTTAGATTAAAAAAACAGAATAAATACTTTCATGATAGGTCTGCGTCATTATTCTGGTCTAACTTTTTACCAATTCAAAAACATTGTTCTAGGAAAATTCTAAGGAGATTTTTGTTGGATCTAGCCACAGCACTAATCATGCTGACATACACACAACGGTTAGTATTTGTCAAACTCATTATAGGTTTGATTGCTCATTTACATAAAGTAATTAATTGAACTGTAGGGCGTGAAATCGGTGGTCGATCAACCTCGTCTGAAGCGGTTGAAAAGAAAAAGGTAAATATTTGCCAGTCAAGTTTCATTCCGTTCTATATTTTCACAGTAATCTGTTTGGTAATGTCATGTAGTCCCATTTTAAATGTTATTTGGTACCTCAAACACTTGGGCCAGCTAGGGATTGTTGGAACAAATGGTGAGATGTGTAGCAAACAAAGTTCAACTGACTTTGAAGTTGATCTCGAACTTAATTAATGTGATCTTCATCCGGATGTTTTAAGTTCATCTGGATATCTAATGTTCATCTGGAAATCAATTGAACTGTAGGACCTGATGACCCATACTACTTGCAATAAAATGGCACTCCTCAGTCCATATCTATCATGGTGGTAAGTATTTCAAAATTGCTATATATATTATGATCAATTTCCATAACCTAATTATCAATTATATGTTTTTGTATAGGAAGGAATACAATAAAAAATGGTCCTAATTAAGCTCAAATCTGGACAGTTGAAGATGAAGACCACTTACGCGGTAGTGTTGTTGACTTGTAATTGAATTAGATTGAGAATAATGCTTGTATGCAGTGTAATTTTCTTTAATTTTTTATTTGTATTTCATTTGTATTGACTTGTAATTGAATTTTATTTTATTTGTAATTAAATATATGTGTTAAATTTTATTTGATTTGTAATTAAATTTTATTTGATTTGTAATTAAATATAGGGTTCATTGAGATAAAATGTATGATTTCAACTACCCTTTGGCCACTTTCTTTTTCCAAATATATGTGGCTAAAACACAAATATACGTGACCATATAATACCAAAGGTCACGCTTTTTATATCTTAACGTGGCCGTTGCCACCATTTGGCCACGCGTATTGAGACAAAATGTATGATTTCAACTACCCTTTAGCCACTTTTTTTTTTCCAAATATATGTGGCTAAAACACAAATATACGTGACCATATAATACCAAAGGCCACCCTTATTATATCTTAACGTGGCCGTTGCCACCATTTGGCCACGCGTATTGAGACAAAATGTATGATTTCAACTACCCTTTAGCCACTTTTTTTTTTCCAAATATATGTGGCTAAAACACAAATATACGTGACCATATAGTACCAAAGGCCACCCTTATTATATTTTAATGTGGCCGTTGCCACCCTTTGGCCACGCGTATTGGGACAAAATTTATGATTTCAGCAACCCATTTGGCCACGTTATTTCATATCATATGTGGCTAAAACACAAATATACGTGACCATATAATACCAAAGGCCACGCTATTCATATTTTGACGTGGCGGTTGCCAACCTTTGGCCACGCGTATTGGGACAAAAATTATAATTTCAGCAACCCATTTGGCCACGTTTTTTTTATTATATATGTGGCTAAAACACAAATATACGTGACCATATAATACCAAAGGCCACGCCATTCATATTTTAACGTGGCCGTTGCCACCCTTTGGCCACTCGTACTGTGACAAAATGTATGATTTCAGCAACCCTTTGGCCACGTATTTTTATAATGTATGTGGCTAAAACACGAATATACGTGACCATAAAATACCAAAGGCCACGTTAACCAAACACATGTGGCCGTTGGGACCCTTGGGCCACGCTTTTCTGAAGAATTGTTTGATTACAACAACAAATATTAGTACCCTTTAGCCACGCTTATAGGTGGCTTCAGCCACTGATATTGTAACGTGGCCGTAGGGTACATATGGTCACGGCACCTATAGTGTCGGTTGGAATGGAAAAAAAACGTGACAAAACACCTTTTGTCACGGTTTTTTTCCGTTGGCCAAAGGTTAGTTTTGACGTAGTGTTGCTCGTTTGTTGGTTGCGAGATTTAGTCAATTTCAGTTAATCAAATCTCAAATCAAAACCCAAATTACCCAGTATTTCCATTTTCTAGGTCTAGGTTAAATCTTTGTCTTTAGAGTGTCCTTAGGGTTCGATATTCCCGGTCTTCCTTAGCTTTACTACGATCCGATAGGTACACTTGCCTTAGGGTTCGGTTTAGTTTTAGGTTTTTCAGTAAAATTAGGTGTGTCTAGGTCTAGGTTTAGGTCTAGGTTTTAATTGCATTTTTAGGTACGTTCCGAGCACATCAAGTTTTTGGCGTCGTTGCCGGGGACACTTGGCAATAGCAAAATTAACTTAGGTCGTCGTTAGGAAATTTTGAGTTTTTTTTGGTTTTTCCGTGTCTAGAGTCTTAGGATTTCCGTTCTTGAGTCTAGATTTTTAGGTTTATTTTTTCTTTTACTTTCTCTTTGAGTCGTGCCACGTTTTATGCCACACACCCGTTCACGAGGTCCCCCAGAGCTTACACCATTGTCTGATCCCGACGCGGATATTCGTGAGCGGTTTCGCCTTCTACGCATGGAGCTTGAGGCATTTATCATTTCCACTACCCATTGCAAACCATCTTCTTCCACACAAACCACACGCGACACCAAACCCATTCCAATCCCCGATTTATCATCCATGGCGGCACGTCGCACCGTCCACGAGCAGGCTAGCGCCGGAGTCACCGAGGCCCGGTTTGCTATTTCACAGCCTCACATTGCCAACACTGCTAATTGGCAAGTTCCGTCCCACGTCATCAACGCTTTGACGCACTCCATTCAATTTTATGGACGTGAGGACGAAGATGCACCGACGCATATCTCCCGTTTCACTCGTATCTGCAACACGTTCGGACTCACCGGAGTCGCGAACGACACCATCTACTTGCGTCTGTTTCCATTTTCCCTTACGTCTCGAGCCGCCGAGTGGCTCGAGACGCTTCCGCCTAACTCGATCGCCACCTGGGACGATCTGATGTTAAAATTTTCTAAAGAAGTATCATCCCCCAGCCAAGGCTTCACGTATTCGGGAGGAAATCCACTCTTTCAAGATGGACCCCGATGAGCCTTATTCTGTCGCATACGAGAGATTCAACACCCTTCTGAGTAGATTTCCGCAACACGGGTTGACGGACTGGGCGATCATAGAAAAGTTCTATAATGGACTTCCTTATTCTGTTCAGAAGGATTTCAACATCTCGGCTGGAGGACATATGATGGAGAAGCTCACTGTTGACGAATGCAAATCACTTTTCGAGAGCTTCGCACTTGCTGAACAGCAGGCACCCGGAGGTCAGAGAGCCACCTTGGCCCCGACTAGATCACTCGCACCATCTACATCTACCCGGGGTGTAAATCACATTGGCTCAGAAACCATGCCACCTAGGGAGTTAGAGAATATTTACAAAGCTTTAGAAGAAATCAAACTCCATATCAAAGCCAAATGTGAGATGTGCAGAGGCGCTCATGACACTCGAGACTGCCCGCTTTCTCCCGCTGAGCAGGTGGACTACATTGGAAACCGAAACCAGTTCGGTGATTCTTTCCAGACTGGGTGGAGGAGTGGCCAAAATTCAGGATGGCGAGAGGGAGGTAACCCACCTGGTTTTCCACCGAGGAATAACTATGGTGGAGGAGATGATGGGTCTGGTTTAAAGGAGATTAGAGAGCTTATGGCTAACCAGACCTAGATCCTGCAGCAGATTGTGGCGAGAGATGAAGGAACGCAGAAGAAGCTAGCTGAGCATGACACGTTATTGAGAAATCAACAAGCTTCGTTCCTGGATTTGCAGCGTTCGGTGGGTGATATCGCGAAGCAGCTAAAGGAGCTCAATTCCCGTGGGGGTCAGTTTTCTGGTAGTACTTATAAGAACCCCAATGCTAATGTCAATGCGATCACTACTAGGAGCGCGAGAGTTGTAGAGAGACCATCACAGGCGGTAGTTGATGAAGAGCCGGTTGATGAGGAGATCGAGTTGGAGACGCCTGGCGGGAGGGTGCACGAGAGCGTTACGCCAGCAAGTACCGCACCAAACGTCGAGGCTGAGGTAGTGAGAGAGAAGCCGCTGAAGTGGGAGGCTATTAAAGAGAAGAAGAGAGTGAGGTTCGCGCCGAAACCAATCACGGCCGATGATTTGAAGCCTGTGCCTTATCCTGAGAGGTTGGTTCAACAGAAGAATGCGCGTGAGTATGGGCAGTTTTTAGAGCTTCTTAAGCAACTTAGGGTTACATTACCTTTTACTGATGTCATTAAACAAATGCCTAAGTATGCTAAATTTTTAAAAGACATGTTAACAAATAAGAAGAAGCTTGAAAATTTTTCTGATGTTACACTTGATGCCATGTGTTCTGCTGTAGTTCAAAATAAATTGCCTGAAAAATTGACTGATCCTGGTACCTTTACAATTCTGTGCTCTTTTGGTGATTCATCTGTTACTTGTGCTTTAGCTGATCTAGGTGCTAGTATTAATGTTATGCCATATTCTGTTTTCATGCACCTAGGATTAGGCGAGTTAGAGCCAACTAGGATGACGATTTCTTTAGCAGATAGGTTAATTGTTAGACCCAAAGGAATAGTGGAAAATGTGCTTGTTCAAATTGATAAATTTTTGTTCCCTATATGTTTTGGTCAAAAACTGCCTAAGCAATTAGTTGATCAAACTTTGTATGTGAGGTAGCGTGTTTGATGTAAATAAGGATGAAAATGTAACTGCTAGAATAGACACGAGGATATAACGAGGGAAAATCCAAGTATCCTTGAGTATCCTCAAGGAGCCTGGCAAAAAACCTCGGGGGCCGGTTCAAAGTACCTGCCGCCTAAAACTTTTATATAATGAAAGTTCTGATTACAAAGTAAATGAGCTCGAATTCTAAGTGTTGCAGAGAATTGTAATCGAAAAGATTGTGTGTGTGTGTAAGCCTAGAGCTCTGTTTAAATACGAAATACATAGCAACTAATTTTCCTAAAAAATAGCAACTAAGTCCACGTTCGCCAACTAGCCGTTTGAATCCCAACTGACCCACGATTCTATTGATAGACCGAGTCTTTAGGACACGTGATGAATGACCAAGTCAACCTGCGAGTAACAAACAATAGAGAAGCAACCGTTAGTAAGTAAATATTATTCAGGATCCTTACCATGAAGTGCCTACGAGCTGATGCGAGCTGCTCATCGTCTCCTGAATTCTAGTACCAACAATTGCCCCCAAATTTTTGGCAGTTGGTGCATGCGAAACAGCTGTCGAAAATTTGAATTTCTGGCTTATCGCTAAGTAACTATGATTTGATGGGGAGTAATTAGCCCCAACTTCCCAAGCGAAGTTCTCGTCAGATTATCCCTTTATAACCTTCTCACCACTTTAATTCTTCACCACATCTTCTTTTCGGCGAAACCCTAGAGCTCCTCGCATCTTTTCCAGGTTAGTTTCTCATTCCGCCCTTCTCGTTTTCTCTGAGCATGGGAAAAAATCCTGCACCGTCATCGGCCACGGTCTCCGACCAAGTGGCCGACGAGTTTACTGACCAAGGTCTCCTCCCGGCGACGGCGGAGGAAACTTGCAATTTTGACGATCGCAAGATCGCATTGTTGAAACGATCCTGCTGTTTCCCCGCTGGAGCTGAAATTCGTCCCTTCGACCCTTCTTTGAAAGCCGACCACATCTCCGACGAATGGGTTTGTTTTCTGAACTACCCTTTTCTTCTTGGCATGACATTTCCGTTTCCGACACTGGTGAATGATTTCTTTTCTGTCACCGGTCTTGCTTACTCCCAAGTCATGCCAATGGTGTGGCGTATTCTGTTCTCTCTCGAAAGTTTGAACCAGTCCCATAATCTGAATATCGGAGTTGCTGAAATTTGTAAAGTTTACCGGTTGGCCACTCACGGCAACAGTAGATTTGTTTTGAAAATTCGAACTGGAGAAGCTCAGATGATCCCTAGGACTTCTCATAACGACCACGACTGGAAGCGTCAATTTTTCTTTGTGAAACGAAGTAGCCTTGCTGGTTGTGAGAACCTTCCTACCCAGTGGGTCATTAAGGGTAGGAAGAGTTTTAGTAACATTCTAACCCCGTATACTCTTCCATTGCATGTAACTGATATGATTGTGTTTCTGTCTTTGCAGCGCCCAAGTTTGAAGCTTTGATAAAACCAACCCGTGAATCCTCCAAGAAGCTTAAGGATCTTTTCAGCATCCCAGCAGCAGAAAGAAGCTGCCAGCCCGAGGACGTTTCAAGTGCCAGAAGCATTTCTCAGCAATCTCTCAGCCCTTCAAGAACCATGTCGACAGGTACTTTCATTTAATTGTTCCCTTTCCGTCTTTAAATTGTGTTTTATTTCTTCTGAAATTGATCCTTCACTGTCTATGATGAAGCTCCAGGTTCGGCCTCCAACTTCTCCTTCAAGGACATTAAGCTGCTCATTGCCAAAAAGGAGAAAACTGAGGAGACCAGCAGCAAGGCTCCTACTGACACCTCAGCCCCCAAGTTCCGAGCTCCGAGCACTCGTTCCAAGACTTCTTCTGCAAAGAAGCGCAAGGCTCCTGATTCCACTATCAATGTGGACAGCTTCGATGATCTCCCTCCCGTTGCAGCTGCTAACAAGCTGCTCTCACTGCAGGCTGTAGTGAACATTGTAAGTCGTAGTTTAATAATAGGGAAATATGTAAAAATGAAAGTTATAACACTTCCCTTTTTGATTCTGATGTGCAGGGCATTGACAAGCTGAGCCACGAGGTGATTGACCTCGAAGGCAAAGTGGAAGCCCTGGAGCAGAAGCTCGAAGCAGCTGAGCAGAAGCTTGAAGCCTCTGAGCTCAAACTTGATCAGGCCACGCTCCGTCTTGAGAAGCTGAACAAGGCCGCAGCCAGCAATGCTCGCCACTATGAGAAGCAGCTCAAAGAGAAAGATGCTGCGGCTGCTGAAGCTCTGAAGCAGGCCGAACTGAATGCTCAATCTTCAGCCGCCATCAGCGTGCTGGAGTGCATGATTGAGATGGCAACTGCTGCACAGGCTGATGGCTTCACTCCAGAGAGCTGGCCGGTGAAGGACTGGGAGGTGAGCCTTAAGAAGCTGCTGGCTGAGAGGGTAGATGCTCCTGAAAAGGCTGAGAAGGAGGCTGAGCCGGAGGTCGAGAAGGAAGCTGAGAAGGAAAAGGGCAAGGGCAAGGAGGTTGAGCAGGCGGAGGCTGCTGGTGATAAGCTGGGCGATGAAGACGATGCAACGGTCTGAGCCCGCTTTTTTAGTTTGTTTGGTTCATGGTCAGGTTCAGGTTCAGTAAACAATGTTTGTGGTGAAGCTTTTGTAAACAATGGTAGTTTAACTTTTTTTCTTTTTGGGGACTTGGATGGAGGGACCTTGAGTTTCAAGGCGAAGTCCAAGCTCCTTTAGACAATATAGTTGGCCACAGGTGGAGGGATCTTGGGTTCCAAGACGAAGCCTGGGGTCAACTTCTCTAATTTCCTGCATAAATATAACTTAGTGGTATTTTGATCATCATGGTGTGCCGTGTATGCTTTTAATTATTTTGAAAAATGTTTGAATGAGGATCCTACAGGATGCTCAGCATAGTTTAGTTGAAAAACTCAAAAGTTTATTAAAATTTTGCCAATGTTAACAAACCATGATGCCATCTAATACTTGGTAATAAAAATACGTATCAAACGCAGTATCAATATAACCTGTTTGAGAATACTCCAACCGTAGAGGTAGTCAGGATCTCTAAGGATCCTTAGGAATCCTTAAGATAGACTTGATGAAATTCCGATTTTAAGGCATAAAATACCTTAAAAACCTTGAGCACTTGTGAATAAGTTAAACTGGGGTCAAGCCCAATCTCGAGAGACACGAATATGTCTAAAGCTTTAGTTAATGTGAAAACATTAAAAACCTTTGCTAATCTGAGGACAAGCTCAAAAATACTTGGGACTAAGCCAACTGGGGTCAAGCCCAAAACTTGAGAGACATGAATATGTCTAAACCTTTGTTGACATGAAAATGCCAAAAACCTTAGAATCTTTGAGATGACACGTCTGCCATCCATTTTGAAGTGCACTTTATGGCCAACAGTGATGAAATTATCAGCCACCCTTAGATGGACTGGTCGCACCACCTTGAACCACAGGTCACCATCATGCGCTCCTGGCGAGGGTCTTGCGCTCCTGGCGATTCCCATTAGTGAACGAGAAGGTGAAAACCTCCTAAACCTTTTGACAGCATTCAGAATGCTTTAGACTTAGAAGAGGTGATCAGCCTCTAGCTTATGGCAGGACGCTCGGAGCACCTACAAAATACTCCAAGGCTCGGTGAGGGGTGGGTGTTAGTTTTGCTAACACCCCTCCGATGCCTAAGTCAGTACATATTTCAAAAATAATAATGTGAAAATGAAATAAGGGTAAAAATCATACCTGAGGTTCTCGAAGTATGGACAAGGATTCTCTGATATGCTTAAAAGATCCAGAGAGTACTTACATAAAATATAACTTCAAGTGAATTGCATTCCAAGCTCTTGGGAGCAGCTCACCTTCCATAGTAACTAACCTGTATGCTCCTTTTCCAGCTTCTGAATCCACCAGGTAGGGTCCTTCCCATTTAGGCGCGAGTTTCCCATGTGCCGGATTGGTTGTATTTTGAAAAGCTTTCCTGAGTACCAGATCTCCTACTTGAAATCTTCTGATCCTGAGATTCCTGTTATAAGACTTGGCTATCTTTTGCTGGTATGCTGCCATCCTAAATTTTGCGAGGTCTCTGATTTCTTCAATTGTTTCAAGATCTTCAAGGAGCTCTTGTTTGTTTGCTTCAAAATCCTGGTGGCTTGTTCTCGCAGTTGGCATCACCATCTCAGTAGGAATTACAGCTTCGGATCCAAACACTAAGGAAAATGGTGTTCGACCAGTAGCATTCTTGGAGGTCGTTCTGTCAGCCCATAATACGAAAGGTAGCTCTTCAGCCCACTTTCCTTTCTTGTCTCCTAGCTTCTTCTTGAGGTTATTGATGATAATCTTATTGCTCGATTCTGCTTGGCCGTTAGCTTGTGGATGTATGGGAGTTGAAGTTACCATCTTGATGCCCCATGCCTCACAAAAACTTGTTGTCCTTTTTCCAATAAATTGAGATCCATTGTCGCACACTATTTCTGATGGAATTCCAAATCTTGTTAAGATATTCCTTTTGATAAAGGAAATTACTTCCTTTTCTCTAACTTGAACAAAAGCTTCGGCTTCAATCCATTTAGAAAAGTAGTCCGTCATAGCCAGCATGAAGACTTTTCCTCCAGGTGCTACAGGCAGCTTACCAACTATATCCATTCCCCATTTCATGAACGGCCATGGAGATGATATTGAATGGAGCGGCTCAGCAGGCTGATGGAGGATGTTGCCGTGCCGCTGACATGCATCACACTTTTGAACAAAGGCCATAGCATCCTTCTTCATGGTGGGCCAGTAGTATCCTGTTCTTAATACTTTTGAATATAGTGATCTGCCCCCAGTGTGATTGCCACAATCACCTTCATGAATATCCTGAAGTACCGCATGTGCTTCAGGCTGCTCGAGGCATCTCAAGTATGGTCCTGCAAGAGATTTCTTGTATAAGATACCATTTATTATTGAATATGGAATTACCTTTGTTCGGAAGAGTCTGGAGTTCTCGTTTTTTGGGATTTCTCCTTCTTGGATAAATCTCCTAATAGGGTAAGTCCAGGATTCTTGAGGATCCTGGGAGTCTGTCATTTCTTGATCTTTATCTGTTGTAACATCATTAACTTCTTGTTCTTCAATTGCTGGTGTCAGGATGTGAGTTATGGGAATCTTGACACCTTCTGGGATCCTTAAAGATGATGCTAAATTTGCCAAAGCATCAGCTTCTGCGTTTTCTTCTCTGGGTACCTGTGATATGCTGCAATTTTCAAAAGATAATGCTAATTGTTTTACAAGGTCCAGATATTTGGTTAGCCTTTCGCCTTTCACTGCATAGGATCCATTAAATTGGTTAGTTAATAACAAGGAGTCAATAAAAACTTGAATGTGTTGGATACCCATATCTTTAGCGAGTTGTAATCCCGCAATTAAAGCTTCGTATTCGGCTTCATTATTAGTAGCCTTGAATTCACAGTGGATAGATAGAGGGATAATGTCCCCCTGTGGCGATTTCAGTAGCGCACCCAATCCTGTACCTCTAACATTAGATGCTCCATCTGTATACAAGACCCAGCTGCCTGAAGCTTCTTCGAGCTGCTTGACCTCAAGTTCAACTTCTGGCAGTATGTCGCTGCTGAAATCAGCCACAAAGTCTGCTAAGGCTTGTGACTTGATCGCTGTTCTTGGTTCATATATGATTTCATAGGCACTTAATTTAACTGCCCATTTCGCCATTCTTCCAGACATCTCTGGCTTTCTTAAAACACACTTAATAGGATAGTTAGTTTTCACATAAATAACATGAGTTTCAAAATAATGTCTTAACTTTTGAGAAGCCATGACAAGGGCTAAAATCAATTTTTCTAAATAAGAATACCTGGTTTCAGCATCTAGCAATGTTTTGCTTACATAGTATACTGGATGTTGCTGCCCCTCATGATCCTTCACAAGCACAGCACTTACCGAGCTGCCTGAAACCGCTAGATAGAGAGACAGTGGCTCGCCTTTAACTGGTTGCATCAGAAGCGGGGCGGATGACAAATATTCTTTCAAAGAGTTCAGAGCTGCTTCATGCTTCTCACCCCATTCGAACTTTTTGTTTTTCTTCAGTATGTCATAGAATTCTTTGCTCTTTTCGGAAGATCTTGATATGAATCTGTTAAGTGCTGCTACTCTTCCAGTCAATCTTTGAACTTCTTTAACATTTGTTGGAGACTTCAAGTTTATAATAGCTTGTATCTGCTCAGGGCTGGCTTCTATTCCTCTTTCAGTAACCATGAAGCCCAAGAATTTGCCGGCTCTTACTCCGAAATGGCACTTGGAAGGATTCAATTTCATGTTGAACTGGTCCAGGATATCAAATGCGGCTTCAAGATCTTTGGGATGATCTTCTGCTTTCTTCGATTTCACCACCATATCATCTATGTATACTTCCATGGTGTCCCCCAGCTTGTCTTTAAACATCATGTTGACTAGCCTTTGGTATGTAGCACCTGCATTTCGTAAACCAAAAGGCATTGCAATATAACAATAAATACCTGTGGGAGTCATGAAGGCCGTGTCTTCCTGATCTGATGGTTCCATTTGAATTTGTTGAAAGCCCGAAGATGCATCCATAAAAGTCAACATCTCGTGCCCGGCAGTCGCGTCCACCATAGAATCAATATGTGGTAGAGGGAATGGGTCTTTTGGACAGGCCTTGTTTAGGTCTGTGTAGTCTACACATACCCTCCACTTACCATTCTTCTTTTGGACTACCACCACATTAGCCAACCAGCGAGGATACTTAACTTCTCTGATCATCTTTGATTTGAGCAGCCTGTCAACTTCCTCTTGGATTATGACGTTTCTCTCAGGAGCGAACTTCCTTCTCTTCTGATGTATTGGCCTGAAAGATTCATCTATACCAAGTTTATGAGTAATAATATCTTTAGATATACCTGTCATGTCTTCATGTTTCCATGCAAATGTTGTGACTCTGGACTTTAAGAGGCTCACGAGCTGCTCCTCAGTATCCTCAGGAATATTTGTTCCTACCAGCACTTTGATTTCAGGATCTTCAGGATTGAGTTGAATTTCTTTGGTCTCCAATTCCTTTGTCATCTGAACTCTTCGTGCTGGTTTCTTTAATTGCTATGCTGGCCTTGACTTGATAGTGTTCTTCATAGCAGAAGTGTAGCAGTCTTTGGCTTCTTGTTGATCACTTAGTATTCTTACAACTCCCCAAGGTGTGGGAAGCTTCACACATTGATGATAGGTAGATGGAACTGCTTTCATGTCATGGATCCATGGCCTTCCCAAGATTACATTGCAACAAGGCAGGGAATCAATAACGCAGAATTTCTGCATGGAATTGACCCCTTCTACGTAAACAGGAAGTCTGATGTCTCCAACCGTATGCTTGGTTTCTCCGCTAAATCCTACTAATACTGAGGATCTTGGAATTATCTCTTCTTCGGGAATGCTCATCTTCTTAAGCACGTCCAATTGAATAATGTTGACTGAGCTGCCATTGTCTATCAGGATCCTGCGAACATAATGGTTAGCAATACATAATGTAATTACCAGACTGTCATGATGAGGATCCTGGATGTCCTGCTTATCAGTTTCGTCAAAAGAAATGACTTTGTCTTCAGTCAATATTGCATTCTTCTTTGGTCGACTGCCTTGATCCATTTTGGCCTCCTTGGCATGTCTTTTTGCTGATGAGAAAGAGGCCCCACATATGTCAGATCCTCCAGAGATGAAGTTGATCACCTTTGCATCTGCTGGTGGCGACTGAGCTCTTTTGGGCAGCTCAGCAGCTTCTTGAGTTTTGCTTCTCTTTCTACCGAACAATTCCTTGAGATGCCCCTTGCTGAGCAGGTAACTGATCTCTTTCCGAAGGGCTATGCAATCATCTGTTAAGTGCCCAAAGTCTTCGTGGTAGGCACACCATTTAGACTTATCTTTCCATGATCCTTGTTTATCCGATTTTCTTGGCCACCTGGCTTTATCACCTAGATCCTGCAAGGCACATAACAAACCACTTGTGTCAACCGAAAAGCAATAATCAGATACCTTTGGGAAGTTCTCTTCGTCGTCTTCCTCTTCCACTTCGTTGACCCTTGGATTATCATTACGATAATAGGGTTTGTTTCTTTGTTGTTTCCCGGGAGAGTTTGTCCTTCTGCCCGACGTTTCTTCACCTCTTTTTTGGATCTTCTTATCGTCTTCTAACCTGATGAACCTCAGTGCCCTTGTTCTGACCTCATCAAGGTTCCTGCAAGGAGTCATAACCAAATCATCATAAAATCGGGAATCCCCTCTAATCCCCATTTTGAAGGCTTCTACAGCAGCTGCCATATCCAAGTTAGGGATATCTAGAGCTTCTCGACCAAATCTGGCCACGTAATCCCTTAGGGATTCACTGGGTTTCTGAACTATCCTGTACAAATCACCAGTGAGCTTCTCAAAGCTCCTGCTGCAAGAAAACTGGTTATTAAACAAGTTAACCAAGTGGGGAAAAGAAGTAATAGTGTTAGGAGGGATACTGAGTAGCCATTTCAAGGCTGGTCCTGTCAGTGTTGAACCGAATCCCTTGCATAAGCAAGCTTCTTTGATGTTTGCAGGAATGGGGTTGATCTCCATTCGCTCCCTGTATTGTGCCACGTGCTCCTCAGGATCTGTGGTTCCATCGTAGAGTTTCATGTTGGGGGTCTGAAATCTTTTCGGTATCTCTACGTCACAGATGGGCCATGCAAATCTGGATATCCTGTGGCTGCCCGCTGGCACTTCGGGAATTGGGCGAATAACACCAGGAACACTTGAGATCATGTCTTTCAATCTCTGAAGTTCCCTGGCGATGACGGGGTCAATACCTGCATCCTGCACAATTCCTTGGTTAGGGTTAGTGTAATAATTATCAAAGTTGTTACCAGCCCTGGAAGTTTGTAGAGGGATTTGAGGTCCATATCCAGTATCTCTAATGACGGTTGGCTCAGTCATAGTCTCCACTTGCATGGGGATGAAGTCTCCCTCATGCATCTCCTGAGATGAACCTGGGAATGTGCCTGCAGAGACAGTAGGGTTAGAAAATAAGGATCCTTGAGGATCCTGAGCTGCTCGGAAGCGGCTTCGATATGGTTGGAATGGCTGAGATGAGGATCCCTGTGGCATCTGTGGAGTAGGCATTGCTGATTGCTGACTCCAAGGCTCATGTAGGTTTGCTGCCGCGAATTGTTGTGGTCGAGATGCGGATTGATGCATTGAGACTGCTGGCACCCGATGGTTTAAAAACCCGGCTGGTTGCTGACTTGAGCATCTCGGCGGCTGCTGACTTCCATATTCGCTGTAGTAAGATTCTGGGGGTTGCTCAGAGTAGAACCCAGAGTATTCCAGATCCATCATCCTGGAAGTCTTCTGATGCTGAGTGCCTGAGGATCCTGCAGTGGTAACTGTTGCAATACCTGACTTTTGAACAGTAGAGGGATTTACTTTCAGTTTCGGCTGCTCCGATATTTCCGGAGAGTTGAACCCGAATGATTTTGGGATCAAAGGGCTGATTTCCTCTACTGGTTTCTTAGATTTCTTCAATTCCATGATCTCCTTCATCATTCTCTCGTTGGTTTTGGTTTGTTCATCCGCGTGGGCCTTCATTTGCCTGATCAAAACATAGAGATCATTATTAGAAATAGTAGAGTCAGTGGACGTACCTTGAGATCCAGTAAAAGTGGGGTATTCCACTCCTTTAGCATTAGTATCAGCCACTTTCTTCATCATTGGGGGAAGACCAGCATTGACGATCGGTTTAGTGGATGAAACGGATTTCGAAGTAATCTTTTGTTGGCTCGACATTTTCAAGAATTGGTTATGGGAAGAAGATCAAGGCTTTTAGCTGAATTCAAACACCGTTTGCCCCACGGTGGGCGCCAAATTGTTTTGGTCAAAAACTGCCTAAGCAATTAGTTGATCAAACTTTGTATGTGAGGTAGCGTGTTTGATGTAAATAAGGATGAAAATGTAACTGCTAGAATAGACACGAGGATATAACGAGGGAAAATCCAAGTATCCTTGAGTATCCTCAAGGAGCCTGGCAAAAAACCTCGGGGGCCGGTTCAAAGTACCTGCCGCCTAAAACTTTTATATAATGAAAGTTCTGATTACAAAGTAAATGAGCTCGAATTCTAAGTGTTTGCAGAGAATTGTAATCGAAAAGATTGTGTGTGTGTGTAAGCCTAGAGCTCTGTTTAAATACGAAATACATAGCAACTAATTTTCCTAAAAAATAGCAACTAAGTCCACGTTCGCCAACTAGCCGTTTGAATCCCAACTGACCCACGATTCTATTGATAGACCGAGTCTTTAGGACACGTGATGAATGACCAAGTCAACCTGCGAGTAACAAACAATAGAGAAGCAACCGTTAGTAAGTAAATATTATTCAGGATCCTTACCATGAAGTGCCTACGAGCTGATGCGAGCTGCTCATCGTCTCCTGAATTCTAGTACCAACACTATAGACTTTGTGGTAGTTGACAGTGCATATGATGCTAGTTGCCCTTTGATTTTAGGTAGGCCTTTCCTTAGGACCGCCCGGGCGCTAGTTGATGTTTTTGCGGGCACGATTACTTTGAGGGTTGACCATGAGAGTGTAGTGTTTGAAGTGGGTAGACGTGAGGATAGGGGCACCGAATCGGTGTGTTTGATAGGTACTTTTATGTCCTTCATAGATCTTGTGGTTGTAGGAAATCGGTTGGATGAGGATGAGTTTGAAGAGGATAAGTGTGGGGAGAACACCGGTGAGGTAGTTGAGAAGGTAGGTGAGGTAGTTGAGGATAAAGTTGTGATAGAGGATAAGTGTGGGGAAGATATCGGGGGGTTAGAGATTTTATTTGATAAGAATGAGAATTTTGACCCGTTAGAAGAACCCGAGGAGTTGATGAGTGTAGAGAGTGAATTGGTGGTTGAAGAGGTAGTTAGAAAGGTCACACTTGGTGATTTAGGTATCCTGAATGATGAGGTAGAGTTTAGACCAAGTGTGGGGAGGTTGCATGTGATTGTTACTACACATGACCCGGAAATGAGTTTTCTAGGTAAAGTTGGTTTTCTTCCGGGTCGGTTCAAGCATTGGAAGGTTAAGATGTTGTTTAGAGAAGGAAAGTTAGTTGCTTTATGGACTAAGAAGTTAGTTAGTGGTTTTGTTGATAGGAACCGGGTGCAATCCGGTAGTTTTGTGCCCAAAGATGTGAAATCGAAGCCTCCGGATGGTTGGGAGGTTGTGGTTCAGTTTTGTGCTAATTGATTAATGCCGGTTTGTATATTATGTAGTTTTGTTTTAATTTCTGCAATTTTTAGTTTTAGTGCCTTTTGCATCTTTTCGTTTTGTGTTTTTTTGTTAGCAGGTAATTCTGGAAATTTGGAAATTGGCAAATGTGGATTGTGCAGGTCCTGGGTGCAGGTTGCTGGAAAATTTCGATTATGAGACCTGGTGGGACAAGGAAAAAGAGATAGAAAATTTTTGGGGTCAAATTCCAAAAATTCTCTGGAAATCACGTTCCAAGCGTATCGCTTGGAAGTTGGTAGGTTATAGGCGATACGCCTGGAGGAGGTAAGTCAGAAAAAAAAATTCAATTTTAAATTTTTATCATTTTTGGTTACCGAGTTTGCGGTGGTGCGTTTGCGGTCGAGGTTCTGAGTCTCTGGAGTTTCAGGTGAACACGTTTCAACTTATCTTGTTTTATTTTTAGTTTTATTTATTTTTCTTTTTCGTGTTTTTATTTCTGCTTTGTTTTATTCCATTCCACATTGAGGGCAATGTGTGATTCAAGTGTGGGGATGGGAGACTTGCGTCTTGAGTCAGTTTTTATTTTTAGTGTGTTTAATTGAGTCACAAAAAAAAATTAATTGAAAAATTGTTCAAAAATGTCCAAGATTCTGGCTGCAATTTAAATGGAAAATGATAGGTAAAACTGGGAATTGACTGTCCAATTGTGTGCTTAATTGTTAAATTTTTGAATAAATAATATGGAAATGTGTTAAGTTTGGTTGAATGGCTATGAGTAGCTTAAATTGCCTATGTGTTTATTTGTTGTATAAATATGCTAATCAGTCTGCTAGTGGGTTCCCATTTTAGGAGTGATAGGAATTCTGAATCTGATGATTAGGAAGGAAGAGACCGCTTTAGGCTAGATACTCCTATGTCCTTAGAATATCAAATGAGCATGTAGTTAATAATTTGGTTAATGAATTAGAGTGAAGGGGCAAAATACTCATGTACGAACTGAGGATAGTATCCCGTGGTAAGTACCTCTGATGATGTTCCGGATCTCGCGGGCAAAATACTCACGTATGATTTCGGGGGTAAGACCTTGTGAAAGAATACCTCTGATGATGTCTGTTGGTAAGTTAGGTAAAATTGACCAATTATACTTTCCTATTAAAAAAAATAAAAAATTTTAAAAAAATGAGAAAAGAAAAAAAATGATAAGTTAGAGAATAAATGCTCAATAATTTGCATTTAAATGATTAGTTATTCTTTGGACATCTTAGTATCTGGTTTAAGGGGGGTTGGAGAAAATATATAAATTTAAATCAATTATACCCTTTGCTTTGACTGAATATGATTCGGTAATAGGTTGAACTAGAGCTTTCTTTAGTGGGATCCATAGGCGACTGAACTTTTATCTGGTAATTTTATAAACACATGGGGGCGAAAGAAAAGGTTGGTGGTTGGGTTTAATCGGATAGAAATATCGGCAATCGTAGTTAGGGTGCTAGTACATCATGGTATGTGGAATTGTATGGTGGCTGTGAATTTAAATGTTTAATGTTTAGAAGTCAATTTCTTGGTTATGATTTCATTGCAGTATTTTTCGAGGACGAAAAAAGAGTCAGTGTGGGGATATTTGATGTGTTGCAAACACATCCTGTTTTCTTAAGTCTTTTGTTGTGTATTTGAGTCTAATTGAGTCGGTTTTTATCAGTTTTATCTGTTTTTAGATAAGTTGTGTCTGTGAGTCGGTATTTAAGGTTTCACAAGTTTTACAGGTGTTTGGAAGAATCCTGAGGTCAAGAATGAGAATGATAAGTTTTCAAGAAGAAGTGCTGAAAAGGAGTCTCCAGGCGTATCGCCTGGAGAATGAGGAGAAGCAAGCGATACGCTTGTGCCTGGAAAAGTCAAAGGCGGTTTAAAAGTCAAACCCGACTATTTTGTCGAGTAATGCGCTTCAGGCGTATCGCATGGAGAAAGAAAGGCAGCAAGTGATACGCTTGCTGCCCGAAAATCCGGAAACTTAGCCGGTTTGATATAAAAAAGATTTTAAGGGTTTCAATTCGAAGAACTCGACTTCCAGACGGCAGAGGGCGATTCAGAGACGATTTTAGGAGCAGGGAAGAGCTAGGATCAAGGGAGAAGACATAGAACCAAGCATTGACTTACAATTCGACATTCGGGTTCTTCGTTTACCTTTTGTTTTTCTAGTTCATTGTTTGTTTACATCATGTTCACTGTGAAAGACTCAAACTTTATTTATTTTTCTGCATTGAATATGATTGTTGGCTAAACTCTTAGAGCCACCTAGACTCGTTTTGATGACTTTGACCTTTTGATGACTTTGTTCGGTTTTTGACTAATTGATTGATGTACTTTCCTATTAAACTCCATGGTTGTTATAATTGAATGCATATGTGAATTGTTGATTGATACACTTTTTGCCTTCGAATGTCTTTCGGTCTAGGTGAATTGTCTAAAGTAGCTAGCTTTAGGGTTGGTTGCGATAGGGTGGTTTAGGAGACGTCTTGAACTGTTGTGTTAGTTAATAATTATCTTTTTTATTGCAATTTGCTGCCCTAATTAGACAAGCCGGAAGGTGATAATTAGGTAGGTTAGTTGGGTTGCTTAGTGGAATAGGATCACATCGCCATCGGAAGAGGGATGCCCTAGGAAATTAGGTAACTTGCTAATTCTTGTCAGTTGTAGTAATTCATGGTAACTCCTGCTAGCTTGGGGTGCCTTAGATTGTTTCGAGGGTGGCTAGGTTTAGTTGAGGTTGGATGTACCCACAAGGTGAACTCCTGTTCGAGCGTTAGGATTGTCAGCTAGGAAGAACTTAAAAGGTGAACTAGCCACCATCAGATTAGTCATAACCGATTGAAGTTGTCATTAGTGATTAGGATTCTGAGTCTAGGTGGTATCTCTCTCTGTTTCCTGAAGGTTGTTTTTAGGTTGCTTGTTGCTCGTTTGTTGGTTGCGAGATTTAGTCAATTTAAGTTAATCAAATCTCAAATCAAAACCCAAATTACTCAGTATTTCCATTTTCTAGGTCTAGGTTAAATCTTTGTCTTTAGAGTGTCCTTAGGGTTCGATATTCCCGGTCTTCCTTAGCTTTACTACGATCCGACATGTACATTTGCCTTAGGGTTCGGTTTAGTTTTAGGTTTTTCGGTAAAATTAGGTGTGTCTAGGTCTAGGTTTTAATTGCATTTTTAGGTACGTTCCGAGCACATCACCTGGAATGGTTGGGAGAAGTCCCCTAAGAACCTGGATGAAGTTGCCAAAATTTGTGAGAAACTGTCAAAATATTCTAAGTTTAAAACTGGGCAAAATCGGCTTGGAAATAATGAAGATCTAGGCGATACGCCTAGGAATCCTTTTTCTGAATTTATTTGTTATTTATCATTGTTAATGATGTTTATACATGTTTATGCAATAGAAACTCACTATTGAAAGTGAGTGAATTGCAGGTAAATGGAAGGCTTATCGGGGGATACTCATCAAGACTTCGTGGAGCCGATCACATCAAGCACGAACTACCCGTCATGTATTTTGGTGGAAGGAACTTATATATATTAAGTCAATGACCACTTTAGAATGTCAAACTCATTACTAGTATATTTCATAAATGGGAACCACAATGATGGTGTTTATGATTGTTAAATCATAAGTTTTGTAAAGAAATTTTCTGGGACCGGTTTTTATAACATTAAACGTTAAAGTTTGACACTAAATTGTATACGGGTGTTACAATTTGGTATCAGAGCCATGGTTTGAGGGAATTAAGTACTTGAGAGTACTTGAACTCAAACCTTGAGCTCAGGGGAAACGGGAAAGGTGATCGGTTCAAGCTTGATGAAGTGTCCAGGTAAGGTTCATAACCATGAAAAAAAAATTTGATTATTGATATTTGTGTTTGAAAGGAATAGTAATTCCTATATGCCGGTAAAGGCAGAGTTATTAGCTATCACTCGGGGAAACGCACGGGGAGGTGTTTACACACCTGAACCGGAAAGTGCGTGAGTGAAGTGTCCCAGGTAGAAACGGGGTAATGCTACGGCTAGAAACCTCGTATAAACCTGTGGGGAAATATTGGCTATGACCAATATGATAAATAAAACCTTGCTGCGGTAAGGTAAATAAAAGCTGTTGAGCTAATGAAAATTTCAATTCTGTAGATCAATGACGGGCCATGATGGCGGTGATCTTACAGGGAAACAAAGAAAGGAGGCTTTGAGAGCCCAAGTGTCAATGAGGCAGGTAGAAATGGGGTAAAGCCTAGGCGAGAAACGTCGTATAAACCTGTGGAAAGTTATTGGCCATGACCAATAAAACTTAGAAAACCTTGCCGAGGCAAAGGAAATCTGAAATTGATAGGTAATCTTTGAATCCTACTATGTTAGGATCACGTTTTTGCTTTGTAAGAACCATATAATGGTCAAGCATGAAACAATGGGTGAAAGAGGTTCTGGGGGGCCACCACCATGTATCATGCGGTATATTATCATAAATGGTTCATCGGAACCATAGATCATAAATGAAATGAAAATCTATAATGGCAACAAGATAACATTATGACAAGTAATTGTGCAATGTGGTATCTTGAATGGAAATGTGTAACAAGTTAGCATTGTGATATATAATTCGGCAATGTCGTATCTTGAAGCATGCGGATAGTTATGTTTATATGGGTAACCTTGCTATAGGTAAGGAAAACCCTAAAAGTGGTCAAATGTGACACGTTGATTTTGCAGGAAAAGTGTACTCGAGCAAGTGGAAGAATGATGACACATATGACTTCAAAATGCATTGGGCTAGGACTCGAATGCATAATGGGCATTGTGCTAAGGTACAACCAGGTGGGACTACCCAACCTGGATTACACTTTGATAAATGGTAATGCATACACACGTGTCTAAATAGAGTCAAAATAAGAGTTTGGACCCATGAGGTCATAATTTGAATTTGGAATATAATGAAATAGAGATTGGTGAAGAACGACTCTGTAGGAGCCGTGAAACCAATGTAATGAATATGGAAATTGGTGAAGAACGACTCTGTAGGAGCCGTGAAGCCAATATAATGAAATGGAAATTGGTGAAGAACGACTCTGTAGGAGCCGTGAAACCAACATAATGAATGTGGTAATTGGTGAAGAACAACCCAAGAGGGGGTCGTGAAGCCAAAAATTTTGAAACAAGGTTACGATTGGGACATCTACGGATGTACAAATGTTGAATCTTATATTGAAATGTCATAAAAGAAAGATTAACGAATAACCATGGACCTAATGAGTCGAAGTGGTCATATGCTCTAATCGACAAAACCGTTGAGACGGTTGAATCATGTTTATTATGCGATGTCATAAATGGCTAAAAGATGTCGAATTTATATAATGCGAATGATTTTAAAGTGACTCGGGATAAAACCCAAGTCTAGAATTGATTAAAATTTGAAACGGAAATTAAGAATAGGGAGAAACGGGTTATTGCGTATGCTAGAAAACCCGTAACCCTATGAAATGACTAGACGTTTAACAAAAGGTGAGAAGTAACCTTGTTAAACGCAGTAAAACTCATGTTGTTGAATCATGTTGGTTTCCGTGTAAGTTTTGTATAACTATAGGGAATTGAAGCTATTAGGTGGGTGATCGACCCAACTTCATGGGTGAGACCCACAAGCATAGATGAGTGTGAAAGTAGGAAGGACGCTGGAAGCGACCGTTCCTGAAGAAACACAGAGGATTGCCATGCAAGTAAGTATCCTCAAAATATTCTAAATACATGTTAAATGAATGATAAACGTTAGCTAAATGGTTCATAGAAACCATAGCATAGTTAAATTGTGTTATAAATGAGTCAAATGGTTCGTAGGAACCATAGATCATTAGGGGGAAAACGGGTTGAAATAAATAAATGGTTCGTAGGAACCATACTAAAATGTGAAGTGTTGCCTAATGATTCAGTTAATTAGTTGAAACCCATGCTAATGGGTCAAATAGGGTAAACGGCTCTAAGAAGCCGCAACTGTGAAATTTATATATTGTAGGATTACATGGCAAATTAAAACAAATTAAATGGTTTGAAAAGTCAAGATATATGAAATCCTGAGGTGTAACTATAAATGATTTGAGGGAACCATAGATCAATATTAGTCAAATAGTTATACCGAACACGTAAGATTATGGTAATCTAGATATGAAACTCATAATAGTGGGTTAAATGGGTTGGATGACTCTAAAGAGTCAAAATGGTATGGTATGTTTATTTGTTGTAGTGTTATATGAGGACTTCACTTGTTGAATACTCGAACCATAAATGTTATGGTCATAAAAAAAATTAAAAAAAAAATTAAAAAAAAAGCAAAAGTCCTATGCGGACGAAAGGCCAATAGCGATTCTTAATCGCAAGGTGAAGCGGCTAGAAAATAAAGAAATGAACCAAGTGTTGGTTCAATGGGAGCATTGAAAAGGCTCCGACTTGACGTGGGAAAATGAAGAGGAGATGCAACTATACTACCCTCACTTATTCGGTATGTAAATCGTTTCGAGGACGAAACCCCTTTAAGGGGGGTGGAGTTGTAACATCCCAAAAATTTTCATAATTAAAATTCCCGTTAACGTCTAGTTAAGTTAAACTTTTTGCAGCCCAAAATCATCCACATATTGCTATTATTGTCAACATATGAAAATAATGGGGTTTTAAGTATAAGCTAGATAAACTGAGATTTATTTTAAATAAATCTCAAGGTTATGTGTGGAATTGTAGCATCTCGGTTTTCTTTTAAAGAAAAGAAAAATTAGGGATATACTAAGTAAATAAAAGTTATAAACTAAAAATGGGTTGACTTGGTTACTTGGGGGACTTAAATTGTAATTACACAAAAGTGTAATAAACAAAATAGGAGGAGGTGGGTTGGAGATCGACGTCTCCTTCCCCCTCTGCGATTTCTACCCTCCCAAACCCCCTCACCCAACTCGAAAATTCTGCTTAAGGGAGGCAAGGGCTGCGAATTTCACACATAAATTTGGAATTAGAAGTGCTCAATCATCTACATTCATCTCTTGTGTGTCAAGGAGGTAAACCCCAAATCCTTGCATGTGTAGGTGTCAAAAATTGAGTCTAGAAATCTAGAAATTTGTGAATGATGTATGTGTTTTATGTTGTCATAAGCATGCTACTACTTGTAGGAACAAAGATTGATGTGAAATTGGGGTTGAACCACCTAGTTCACTAGATGAATTTTTATATGTTAGATAGCTACCTAAAAGAATAGTGAAATTGGTAGTATAACTTGGATTCTCATATGAATGAGATGAAATATGTTGAATTGATTTCGGGTTGGAGGTGATTCCACCTAAACATGTTAATAAGGGTACCTTGGAATACATAGGTTATAGACATAAATGTGTAATTCATGGTATGCACACTAGGTGTTTGTTGAAATGCCTCACTTATATGGAATGCTTGAATTCATGACTAAATGTAGGTATGTACACTACTAAGGATCATGAAGTAGGAATGTGCATGAAATGTAAAATCCATGCTTGTTAGATGTGTTAAATGGAATAATGTAAAACCATAAAATTGATAAAAATCTTGTTGTGGGGCTGTTTTGTAAGGGTTGTATAAGATCACTCGTATGTCCGTTTGGGATGTATGATATACGGTTGAAAAGCTTGTTGTGAATACTATGTTTCGTGTTTGAACACTAGAAGCTGAATCTGATGTATAATGGGTCAAAATGACCCGTTAATATGGTCACTCAATTTTCCAGCATGCTGTTTGGTTAAAATTATGGTTGCTGTCCTGTTTTTAGAAAAATTGTATAAAATAAACCGTAACTCCGAAAAAAGTGTATCTTATATGCTCGGAAAGCCCTATGAGTCTACTACAATTCATATATGAACATGAAAGGCTGAATAAAATTATTCAGTGGTCAAAAATGTCGATTTCAGCGGCAACGCAGTAAAATCCTGCAAAAAAAAAAGAAGTTTTTATAACCCGTTAAAGTTGGATATGTTAACTTGGATGATTAAAACATAAATGGTCGATTATAATCGATTATGTGCATATAGTTGGGTGTATTAGAAGCATCTGAGGTGCATGGAAATGATTTATACAAATATTATGCACATGTATATTAAACATGGTGGACTTTTAGAAAGTCAAAACAAAACCATGAATTTAACATGAATTGTGTATAGGGAAAATCGTATTGAAGCGGGTAAAGAGGCATGATGAAGTTATAAATGCCAAGATGCTTTGAGGTAAATGAAGTAAGGGTTAAGCTACCTAAGGAACATAAGCTCAAGCTCACGAGGTAACATCTATGCTATGTTACATATTTTGTTAACGACTCATAGTTACTATAGTCATATGAAATGCAAATTGCCAAGTAAGCGATTGACTTGCCCAATGTGGCAATTCGTAAGGTTGAATAAAACTATGAAGTCTAACAACTAGAGTTAAGCTCTAAGTGATTAAAGATGAATTGAAACGAGGTTACATTATGACATCTTAGATGTGTAATGTTGAATCTCGTATGTAAACTTTACATGGATATTGAAGGGTTGGTAGAAACCATAATCACATGTTAATGTGATGATAGATTGCTAAATGGTTCATGAGAACCATAATCATGTATTAAAATGATAGTTGTTAGCTAATTGGTTCATAGGAACCTTGATAAAGTGTAAATGTGTCAATTGATTTATAAATGATTCATAAGAATCATAATAATGGTCAAATGTTATTGTTAGCTAAAGGTTCATAGGAACCATAACCAACGAAAATCCTTGCAAACATGACTTGTTGCTCCTGAATCGACCCACCAGGAAATATGATCATCCTGCACATAAAATGCTTCACAAATAAATGATACATAATTCTCAACCGAATTAAGATTGTGAACAAAATCCAAACCTTGGTTCTTAGCAGCAGGATCCTTAGATCCTCCACCGCTGCTACCAGCACCTTTACCAGCACCATTTCATTTGCCTTTGCCTACACGACAATCCCTTTTGAAGTGATCTGCTTGACCATACTTCCAGCAAACCAGTTTTTGCTTCTTGTTAGGATCATTGTTTGATCCATTGTTTCCACCACTGTTCATAGGCCTTTTTCCCTTGTTCTTGAAACCAGTACTTTGTTTGGAACCACCAGTTTCTTCAACCATAATGACTGAAGATTCAGCCACAGACTTGCCTTTTCCCTTGTCAACATCTTTAGCCCTTAGAGATTCCTCAATTCTGAGGTGACTCCCGAGTTGACCCAGACTTAAGTCTTCTGGTTTATGCTTTAAATCGTGTTTAAAGTCCTTCCAACTAGGGGGAAATTTGTCTATGATACTAGACACAGCAATAGCCTCATCCATCTTGAGATCATGTTGTTGAAACTGACCCAGAATCCGCAAAAGTTCATTGTACTGTTCCATGATCGGACGTGTCTCGACCATCTTGTAATTATTGAAATTACTTACAAGAAACTTTTTGCTTGAGGCATCCTCAGACAAATACTTAGATTCCAAACCATTCCATAGTAACTGAGCGGATTCAATATTCTGATATATGTCAAACAAAGAATTAGACATACTATTTAGGATGTACCCACGACAGAGAAAATCATCTTGTATCCACTTGATGCGCTTGCTCGTCTGTTCCAGAGTTTCGTTTTCAACTTCAACAGGTTTGGGAGTGGACAGAACGTACGCACACTTCATGGTAGTCAAGTAAAATTGCATCTTTTTCTGCCATCGACGAAAGTCTTGGCCTTCAAACTTATCAAGTTTATCAAACTTCACACACATCTCTTTGCCAGAATTCGAATTCGCCATTCTTCAAAAGTTAATAACTCGAAAGCGTGATACACTTTCAGATTGAATATTCTCAGATTGAATATTCTCGTGGTTCACTTGGATAATCTCAAAAGCGTGATACACTTTCAGATTGAATATTCTCATGGTTCACTTGAGAAAATCAATCGGATACGATCGAGACGAACATGATGAATTCGAGAATTTTTGCAGAGATAGAAAATTTGAACCGTCTTGTTTTCTGATGATCATCGATCTTTTAGGAGGAGGAGCGCAATTGCAGTTATCTGCAATTCGAAAACTGCCCAATTAACACTATTGGTCCCTGCGAAATTTATAATTAAATTTCCGGACAAAATATTTTTCTAGCTCGACCCCAGCCAGGGGCTCTGCCCCTTGGACCCCGCCAGGGGCTGCCGCCCCTTGGACCCCGCTCTCTCGGGGGCGCTGCCCCCGAACCCCCGCCAAGGGGACGTTGCCCCCTTGGATCCCCCTTAACTTTATCGATACGGGCGTGCACTACCCCACACCACCGACCCCCGACCAATAAAAGTTAAAAGTCCGATCAATCAATAATCAATCCCTAATTACACTAAAATAGCAACAATTAACATGATTGGGAGTGATTTCTATAGGAAGGTCATTGTAACATCCTAAATTTTTCACAAGGTTTTGGCTAGCCTTATTATACCAAGAGTAAAATGGGCCAATGAAGAGGGAAATAGGGGCTCACGTTCGCAAAAAAGACGGGATAAATGGAAACATGGCCGGTTCACCCATTGCTCTTAGAGGTGCAAATTTAAAACCTGTTTATCGATTCCAAGCCGGTTTCAAACCGAAATCGAAACCTGTCCAAATCGGTTTCATCCGAACCAATTCTCGAACCGATACAAACCGAACCGGTTCAAAGCGGTTTCCCCTCTTCGCGTACAAACCGGTTTAGGAACCGGTTTTGCTCAACCCGGTTTGAAACCGGTTTGTACGCATCAATTTTAAAACCTTTAATATAGTCATTTTAACCATAATCCTTTGTATATATAGCTCCATGGTGTGTTAAAAACATTACCCCACTTCTCTATCTCTAAAAAAACTCAAACACACTATCACTCCAAATGACAAGTTTTAGTGCTCAAAGTAATGCCAACGTTGTTTGGTCTAATTTCGACTTGGTTGAATTGAAAAATGGTCTCAAAACAACTTGTGTTTGTAACCTATCTATCCGAACAACTTGTTGTGTTTGTAATGTTTTAAGTTTGAATTCAAAAAAAAATCTTTTATTAGTTTATATAATGATTTAAAAAAATGAAGCGGAGGAACCGATCCAAACCGGTTTGGGCCAAGAACCGGTTTCGGTTCCAAACAGTAATCGGTTTGGGTGGTTTGACTTCTATCCCCCGAAAAACTGGTTCTCAAACCAAAGTGGTTCATATTTAAAACCGGTTTTACACCTCTAATTGCTCTTATGGTAACACTTATGCGATAAGAAAGAGAGAAAATAGAGAGCGAGAGTGAGAGTGTGTGCACGTGAACAACCAAGTCGGGCGGATCGTGTGAGAGTTGGAGCTTTGATCATCAAGCCGAGACCAAAAAAGAAAGAAACAAGTTGTTGGTGTTTTAAGGCTCAAAAATAGTTATTGACTTTTTGTAAATGCGTTTTTAACTTTATATTATAAGTGCTTATTTTTTATCTCGTTTAGGGTTTAATTTTTTTTAAGTTCTCGAAGCCGCCCCTAAGATGTCGATTATTAAGAAGGGTGTTGTTGGTGACCTGTCGTGATGAAACTCACATCATGGTTCTAGACGATCCACCATGGATACATTTCAATGACGACCATTTTGATCGAGGAATCATTGACGGAATTGTTTGTGTCTAAAAATCATCTCTCTCTATTAGTTAATACTAAAGTAATCATGAACCATCATAAAGTCTCTCATGCACCATCGTCATTCATGATGAACTTCATCATGAACCATCACTAATAATATGTGTACTTTTTGGCTGGAAGCATACTAAGGCTATATATGGAGTTTGGAGCCCCTCCTCACTTGATTTGATTATTTTATGACACGTGTCAGTCCAGTCATCAAAAGGCTGTATTACTAAAAAAAGTAAAAATGATATAGTAATAACATATTACTAAAAAGTAAAAATGATATTGTGACGCACACTCCCAGACTTGGCACCAGGAGGGGTCACTCATCGGATTTACTCATGAACACATGGCACAACAGAGATAAGCAGCGGAAAATTTAAAACTTTTATTTATATAAAGCCAAGTACGTAAAGTAACTGAGATAATTTACAATCTATATAGTGACTAACTATATCCGTCTTTATTTATCTACAACTAGCCAGCACCTCCAACCACTCCTCTAATAGCTTGCCCGATCAGTCTCTTATCACGAGGGCTCCGCCCTTGCTCCCAGACGTCTCTCCTAAACCTGACATACATATGGTTTTGGGAAAAGGTCAGCTTACGCTGGTGAGTTCTACATTTTAAAAACATTACCTCGTTCGTGAGGTTAAAACCTTTGAACCTGCAAAATCCCTTTTTACAACATTTATCAAGTATAACACATAACAAGTCATACATAACATAACATCATAATCATACACGTCTCTCTAGAAAGCATCTACCTTTAACTCCTACGACCGGAATTCCATACATCTCTATACCCTCTGGTCTCGAATACTGCTCGGGTGACTTTATCGGAAGCCGCCAACCTCAGTACCGACAACCGCTCCATTTCTTCTATACCTTCCCGGTCTCGAAGACTGCTCAGGTGACTTCATCTGGAAGCCCCCAACCATTCAGCAACGACAACTGTTCTACTTCTTCTATACCTTCCCGGTCTCGAAGACTGCTCAGGTAACTTCATCTGGAAGTCCCCAACCATTCAGCAACGACAACCGTTCACGTAACCTTGACCCTTTTTAGACGTTCCATTCTATCGAACATCTCCTTAACCACCAGAGTACTACTACCCGCCCCTAGTTAGATATCCAGGTGACTCACGTGTGCTAATAAACATGATAATGTACTCATATACTGCAACAGCTGAACATCCCCCAATTTACCTAGGTGTATGTATACAGGATGTACCAGCGGCGTATCCTCCACACTTCGATATACCAGGTAACTATACTACTATGCTTGTATACAGGATGTACCAGCGGCGTATCCTCCACACTTCGATATACCAGGTAACTATACTACTATGCTTGTATACAGGATGTACCAGCGGCGTATCCACCACATAATAATATAGCAAATGTATCACCTGTTCTCATATAATCATACATTCTCACTTGTGCGTTTATTAACAAATCCTTATCATTTGGATACCTAGTTTCAAAGCAAATATAGCACATAACTCTAACAATCATTTCATATGCATTATTCTATTATCATCATTTCATATACAATACTAACACGTATAATGATTCATAAGCATTTTCATAACATAACACGTATCACTTTAAACAGTTCATCAATTCATCAGTTAAGATAATCAAACTTTCAGATAAAAGCATTTCAAATACTTTTTAAGTAAACAGTTGAACATTGTATGTATATCAGCCCGAAAACATTAAAGCTTTTAAAACATTTAAAAGTGGGCTCGGAGAACTCACCTTATCTCTTTACTCGTTAAACTCGGACAGAACCTCCGACAGAATCCTTGGTTAACCTAATTCGCGTATCATATGGCATTAACGCAAGGTTTAACATTATAAACATATCCTATGTTTATTTATCTCTTACATTATCTTAATAATATCTAATTATTAAGGTTTACTTCTTTTAAGGTCAAAGTGACCAAAATACCCCTATAGGTATATTATCTTCTTTTTATTGATAATTATGAAGACGCGCATTCCTATAAGTAGACACTCACTCCGGGATCGCCCAGTATTGGGATGCCATTGCCCAGATGGGATGGCGCCACCCCCGCTATTGCCAGAAACCCCAGTGTACAGGTGTCTACCCTTCCGGTCCGCACGAACTTCTAAATATCCGATTAACTCGGTATCTTTTATATACTTTATCATTTATCTATTTTAACCCCATATATACTTATTATATATATAAACATAGTTCCATACCAAAATTCAAGTACCCATTCCCTCCAGATTATTTTATATTAAATAATCATAATTCAAAACCCTAATTTCACATTTTTCTTGTTTTATTATCAAAACTCATTTTCTTTCAAAACCAAATTAGGGAATTATCCATTATAACATTTTATAATATCCTTTAAAATAGCAAAGCTTAATTCAAAACCGTTTGCTCAATTTGGGCAGAGTAACGTTATGAAAATCCTAATTTTTTGACCCGTTAACAAAACCTTCACCAAACCTTTTCCAATTGTGAAATAAACTTAGGGCTTTCTTAAAACACATTAAATTAGGATTACCTACAAAAATTCAGACCCTAATTCCCACCCGATCACCCGATTTGAGCAGAATAACATCAAGAACCCTAATTTTACATCATTTTAGAAAGCATATTTAGAAATCGAATTAGCCAAAACTGAAAGAGGTTATTGTTAAGCATACCAAATAAGGGGTGACTGCAGAAATTCAGCTCCGGAAGCCTCACCGTTTGCTCTAATTTCTCCGACGAAGTTGCTGGTTCGGAAATGGGGTTTTCGGGTTATAATTTGTGAATTGGCGATTTGTTATGGCCGATTACGGCCCCTATTTATACCCAACAGGGTCGTGGGATGTTCCTCCAGGTGTTATGATGACTGGTTGCTCCGAAATTGACACGAATTCGCGAAATCTTGGGCTGCAAGGTGACTAACATGGCTAAAAACGGACCTGGATCAATTCTGCTGCGAACCACCCTCCTCGCGTATCGCGCCGTGTGTAGGGCTGTGGCTCGCGATACGCGAGCCACACATATCCGGCCAGAATTTTGATTTTAACTCTTTTGGTCCCTCTACTTAGGTTTAATGCATTTTAGCCCCCTATACTTCTATCCTTTTATCATTTTATGTACTAAAACATTAAGGGACATATTTCTAACAATTTATAAGGTTTATAAGGCTCGGGATTTGTACGATAACATATATATACATTTATATATATTTTCTTTATTAATTGCTAAATTACGTTTTAGCCCCTCAAACTTTACAATACTTATCATTTCACCTTATAAATCATATTAGGATATATTTTTACTATATTCTAAGCCTCGGGATACTTATAATAATCATAGATACGTATAATATCCGTATACGTTTATAACTTTACAATAATTACACTTTTAGTCCTTTTACTTTTCCGTTAACTATTACACACGTAATTATACTTATATATCCATCAATTCACACATGTCTCATTATGTTATTCATATAAACATATATCCATCTCATACTTTACCTTCGTTAGCATTTAAGACATCCGATTATGCACATTTCATCATATAGGCCATTAAACACGTATTTCTAACACATGCAATTTATCACTACGTCAAAAAGTGGCTTTGGCCACGGTTTTTTTGATATCGCATAGCCACTGTTTTGTAAAAAACGTGGCCAAAGGTAAGAAATTCTCGTTTTAGCCACATATATTTTGTACCCGTGGCCAAATATATAGCCTTTGGACCCTTTTAGCCACGTATTTTTTTGTTTACGTGACAACAACAATCAGTTGCAGTGGCTTTAGCCACTGTTTTACAAAAACATGTGGCACTTATTTGTCACACTTAAAAAAGAGTGGCGAAATGCACCAAACGGCGACGGAATATTTATGATTTTTTATTCGTGTGACCAAAAAGGAATGTATGGCCACGCTTAAATAATGTTGTGTGACGAAAGAGTAGATTTTATTACTTAGTAAAGTAAAAGAAAACAAAACTATTAAGTATATATTATGTGTGGCTAAATGTGAGCAATGGCCACGCTTTTTACTTAGTTATGTGGCTAAAAGCTAGTACATATGGCCACTGTTATTAGGTTGTGTCTTCAGCCGCTTCTTTTCCCTTTAAGTTAGTAGTTTTAAAGTTATAATTTATAGATCAATGTATTAATGGAATCATACCCCCTTTGGATTATGTGTATGTAATTGTGTTTGTTAAAGCAACCATGTGAGAAAG
>JBCNJP010000007.1:21851731-21905664 GCA_039602395.1 Deinandra increscens subsp. villosa
CACGAACGATTTTCCTACATAACTTTGCTATGAATGAGATTTTATCGAATACGTTTGTTTGTTTATGTTTGTTTCACGAACATCAAGTTTCTGCATGATGGAAAAGAATAATGATTGAAAAAACATGAAGTTGTCACTAAACTTTTTGCTGTAAGATGATATACAAACACAAAAACAATGTGTTGTTATTGGTGGCTCATGTTGTGTGGTGTAATATCCAAACACAATACAAGTTGTAACCTATATCATTTATCTGTCCATATCTGTTACAATTTTATGCATCAAGCATCTACAAGAATGTTATTTCTTTTTACCGTTTCGCAGATTACGTAACGCCATTACCAGTTCCTGTCTTTCACCTTCCACCTCAGCAAATCTAAGGCTTACTTCTGAATATTTTTCTTGCATCTCTTTCAGCTCATTATCCATGTGTCTATTCCTTTCATTCAATGAAGATATTTCACTTAATAATTTGTTGACCTCATTGCTGGAAAACACAAGATAAACAACACTTAGTTTAGTCTATATATATCCATCAAAATGGGTTCAAATCAAAACGGGTCATTTTATTTGGGTTGACCTGGAAACTTTTTGTCCAAAACCGGTCATTTTAGATAAGCAACGTGTTAAATATAAAATGATTTAGAAGGTCTTATGCATAAAAATAACATTTTAGGCTACTTTCTATCAATTTGACCCGTTAGAGATAAAGTGTACCAAGATCGACCCATTTATAAGTAAACGGGCCTAAACGCCACTGGATGCTAAACACAATAACTGAGATTATGAACAGAAGCATGTGAAGAGAAGAATTGAAATTGATTTAAGTTAACTGTGTGTACCTTTTTCTTGATTCCATGATAGATCTGCTTTCATCATGCTTGCTAGTAGTGACATTAGAGGCTACTTTATTTTCCTGCAGATTGAAGATTAATCATGCTGTGAGTTAACCTCTTTAAAGCCCATATATTGTGCATATTTGGTGTTTAATTAGAAATATGATTAATTTTCAAGAACACTGTCTGTGCAATATCCAACCCCTCATATCAACTCTAGATTACTGCTACCAATATGCCCAAAATGCGTTTGGTGATATTTTAGCCCGACATTCATTATGAACCCGACATCACTCATGTGTTGGGTTGATTTGGGATATGCTTAAAGTGTTATACTCTAAAAGTATTGTTTTTACAGAAAGCTGGCACTCCTTTTTTAAATCTGTATATATATATTTACAGTTTACATACATTTGCATATGTATATATCTTTTATACACCTGTCTGAAAGCTGAAACTGAATATTTATTTACCTTGACCAAATGCAGATTTTCTTGATCTAATCTAAAAACTTCTTTCTGCAAGTTATCTTTCTCTGACTGAATTACCAACAATCTTTGTTGCAGCTCATTGTAATCGCCTCTCAACACTTTCAACTCTGACTTCAAAGTTCTAATCACCACATTCTTTTCACTCGTCAAACTCGTCCAACTTGCCGATTCCTTCTTCAGCGAATCAAATTCCACCACCAAATCACTGTTATTTTCACGAATGCTTTTACAAGATTCAAGCTCCAGTGACATTTGATCAATTTGGTCATAGAGCTTCTGTACTTCTTGCTTATGTGCATCTATGACCAATAACAGTTCTTGATTACACTTCTCGATAGTGGCAGCGTTGACCAACGTTGACTTTCTCAAAGCGTTTTCTGCCTGTACAACCCTTTCCTCTTGCTCTATTTTAGCTTTCATTAAATCTTGTACATCATCTTCAAAATCATGTCCTTGTTTCTCTAACTCTTTCTCTAATCTCTGAATATGAGTTTCGAATTCCGCATTTGTATCCAACAATTTCGAGATTTCCAAAGCTTGATTCGCTATCTTTTCCTCTAACCTCTTCACCTGGAGTTCATATTCTCTGATTGATGTTGTAGATTTTGACAATATATCATCGTTTTCCTGTAGTAAAAACTTATAATCGAGCGAGATATCTTCAATATGGATCTTCAACTCCTCTTTCTCTTTCTTTTCAAGCTCTAATTCAGCACAAATGCTCTCAATATCTTCAGAAAGATGAGATATTTCTTTATCTTTTTCCACCATCTTTCTTTCGAAATCTCTAACCGAAATAACCAATTCAGAGTTCGATTTGCTTAACTCATTGCATTCGACTTCCAATGCTTCTTTCTCTTCGTTAATTTCACTAACCTTTCTACACAAATCTTGTGATCTTATATTCTCTTTCGATATTTGCTTACGAAGAGATTCTAATTCCAGTTCAGCTAATTCTGCTTGTCTTTCCAACCTGGCAACTTCACTTTTTAACGAGTTTGATTCGTCTTTCGATCCTGCAGCATAGTTTTCCTCCGGGCTGTGTAACAAATCAGCTATACTTCTGTCTGAAAGAGAACCCATTGACCAATCAGTTAGTGATCTTTGTTTTACAATGTTTTCTCCACCGGTGTTACCTACAGGATTTGAGTTCCCATTTTCACTGCAGTCACTTGCTTGATTCCTTGATCTGACTGATTCAGACTGTAGAGACTCACTCTCTTCCAAATCTCTGAAACTCGAATACTCGGATATTAGATCAGTCAACATTCAATCCAGAAAAAATGATAACAAATACTCGAAAACAGATTAATTAACCACACTTCTTATACCTCGATTCATCGCTTCGTTGCATCTTTTGTATAAAAACCTGTCCCATGATGTATAATCATCAGCAAAAACTAAAAACACCTCACATTTAATACCATCATTCTTGACCAAGACCAATAACACTTGTAACTTTCACTTTCAAGAAAATTCCAAACTTCAAAATTTGGGTATGAAATTATGGTTTGACTAAGATTTCAATCAAGCATATCATCATTTTGGGCGTGTCGAAAATTGGGCGAAATAATAAATATTTGCCGGGAGATTAACTTTGATAACGAAAGTGAAAGTTATAGAGTGTCATCGGTCAAATTGTCGACTATCCGCTAATGGGTCATAGTTTGAATTATTTATATTCTAAAGTTAACAAAAAACAATAAGATCATTATTATCATCTTACATGTAGAATTGCACCAGAGCTTGAGGTTGTAAGAGGGAGAGAAAGCTGAAATGGTTCAGTTGTCTCAGCAAAATTAGCAAAATCAACTCCCACTTCTCCTACAAACCCTGATTTTGAAGATCCCTGTGAGAATCCACACACACATTACACACATATTACACCAAAATTACAACTTTCAGACAGAACTTTCTTACTGTTTGCACATTAAAGTAATAAACTTTCTCTTTATATGCATCTGTCTTGTGATGTTTAACCAACTTAACCATCTCATAAATAGGTTCAGCCCAGGTGCAACTTCCATCAACAACTGGAGTTTTCTCTAATTTGGCTATGGGTTTCCCAGTATCTGCTGGAATCAAAGCTACCATCAAACCCTTTCCTTTCATCTTTGGCACCTGCAGTTTTTGCACAAATAAATTATAAATTATAAGAAAAAAAAAGAACATTTAGTTTCATTAAAAATCATTCGAAAATTCAGTAATTTCTTTCAAGATTCAAACCTGGGTTGCTTGGAATTGCAGCTGGAACATGACATTGATCTTGCTGTTTTGCCCCTTCCATCTTCCTGATTTGAACATCTTTGATCTGTTTCTTTTTCTTTTTCTTTTTCTTTTTCTTGTTGTTACATTCGGATCAACATTTGCAGAAGGGTGTTGTGTTGTTTTGTAACCTTTGGGGTATAGCTGTCATAGATGCAGGACCATAAATGAAGGTAAGAAGCCTTTTTCTTTATTAGCCTTTATTAAGACATTAAAAAATATATACATATTTATAAAAAAATTGGAAATGAATTGATTAAAAAGAATTTACTTTAATTAGACAAGAAGGTAGGTAGCAAATGGTAGAATATTATTTGTCTGCATCTCAGAGTAACGTTCACATATTACAAAACCCAAAGACTAATACGGTTGTAGAATCGGATAAGACTTTTGTGAAATGGCGTTAATAAATACTTAGTGAAAAGCTCTAACAATATTTCTATGAAAATTTATATATTTTCACTTGATTCACCCATTGGTCATTACTATGGTGGTTAATTTTTGTTTTTATTGGGGAATCCATTATTGAAGAATGAGTTGATGGAGGGACAGTTCTATCCATTATATTACACTAAAGTCTAACCTTCCAGCCCTGATAATCCATGAGTGCCATGCCATGTGAGGGCATGTGCCTCTCTCTCTCTCTCACACACACACTAAAACACACACAATAGGTGTCAAGGAGTTGATTCTTCACTTCTGAAATATTGTGAAGAATATTAAGAATCATCGTGTTAAGATGTATGTAACGGTTAAATCTCACAGCAATCAAGACCGAATAGAATACAAAAGAATCATTAAATAGCAAATAACATATAATTAATGGAGCGCTAGAGAAATCATTTAATATATAAGTATATATAACTAAGGTGATAATGGGCGCGTTAAGCGGTGGATATACCCTTACCTTTCAACGTGGAGGTTAAAGGTTCAAATCTCACCTGACACAAAAAAATGAATGAAAAATTATAGAGATGAGTCAGATGTTTTATCATAGTAGGCATTTGGGCGGTGGGTTTTCTCTGGGATGAATGAGGGCGCCAGGTCACCACACTTTCAGACTACTGGGTAGAAGGGAGAACCATTTGGTATTGGGGGACCCTGGTGACTGGGGGATTTGCTGTTCAAAAATAAAATAAAATAAAATAAATATTTTACAAAAGCAAACATCATTCAAATACAGATAGCCATTGCCACAAAGCCTCATAACACCCCAAACACCACTACACCCTCTTAATATAGCGCTCTGACCCCCCTCTTAGCGTTATAATTATAGCACCGCCCAACCCCACACCCCGCTTGTGATTGGTTCAGTTTGAAGGCTGTGATATTTTATGGGTTTTATCTACTACACCACTAATGCATATGGAGCTCCTTTGCTGATTGGATCGTTACATGTCAAAAAACGTTTAAAGGTGGAGCTCTACCACTACACATAGCCTAGATGTTAATGAGAATGAGTGAATGACACACAATATTTACCGAAATCTATTAATAATCCAACTGTATATTGACATGTTAAATAGTGTCTTTTCTCCCGAGTGGTGAGATTTCATGTTTCGTTGTACACTATGAAATATAATGAGAAGCAATTAGATGGATTGTGTGTTCTCGCTTAAAAAATATTAATGAAGCACTTGGTTGTGATATTATTATTATTATTATTATTATTATTTAATAAAAAATATAGAATAAATATATTAACTTAAATGCAGAAAGTTTTATAACATACTTTACATGATATAAGTTACTATGATCGTTATATTATTTTTTCCAACGGTTTAAATCATGGGTTAAATATTACAAAAATAATGTATTATGTCGTAAATAACAAAAATGAGTATATTTGAGATTATGATATTTAATATTTTATTGAGCAACTATGATTATTGTTAAAGTTATGAGTTGGATACAATAGATCATTGTTAAATAATTTGCTCGAATTAAAAAATTTAGAAAAACATGTTTAGTTGGACAAGGAATAGAATTATATTGAAAAAAAGCTCTTAATTAATAAATTAATCACATTCAACCTTATAGCGGTGGAATCAATCAATGAAATTATAATCACTCTTTTTTCAACACCATCGCTACCACCATCAACACCATCATTATCATACTTAAACTTCTTTAACAAATTCATAAACACAACATGATTATTTGTCAATCATATAATGTACGATATTAGGGCCGTCTTAGATTGATGTATAGAGTGAGTGATCGATTACACATAACGCATGTTTTAAAGGAGCTAAAAAGAGGTTAGTATGTCTTGATTCTCAAGTCTTAAAAAACTTTTTTTTGTAACTTCAAGCTTACATTGTAATTAAAGAAAAAATACTCTAATATAATAAAGTGAAGAGCCATATGAAATGCATTTTTTTAGTAGACACTTAAAATTTTACGGGAACATATATAGGTTATAGTTCTTTAGATAGGTTATATTTTGATTACAGAGGAAATGTTATACTTTCTTTAGGAAAATTGGCGACCTGTTAAAGAAGTGTTGTAAACAAAAAAAATTTCTTTCCTAATTTATATATTTTAAAAGTTAAAGTAAGTGGGTATAAAGGGCAGTATTATTTTCTAGGGATTAGAATTGGATAGGTGTATGGAGAAAGAATGTGATTCTTTTGAAAACTTTTAATTATGGCCCACTTGAATAAAGTCATTAATTGACCTTTCTACATGTTTTACATTTTGTCATTGATCTATTTACCACCTAACCATATATCATCGTTAATTACAACGACTTCTACAAACAAGTTGCTTTCAACTTGCTTTTCTACAAGCCAATGTATCCCAACCATATGTTCTTTTGTTTTAGTTTTGAGAAATTTAAAATACAGAAAGAGTCTATTGGTTAACATGTTTTTGAAGAAAAGCTTGTAGATCACTTAATACTGGTCCACGAGGAAACTCACCATTATCAAAAACTTTTAGAGTTAGGATATAATCTGTAACCTCAAGACTCAAGAGGCCCAATCTCTAACCCTTATTCTCTGTGTCACAAACCAAGAGGCTAACAGTTTTTATGTAGTTAATCATAGTTGGTTATTACTAACGATCAAAGTATAATCATGTTGATAGTTATACGGTTTAATGTTTATGACATATGTTTTGTTTGTTATATTTTAAAGTAAGTGTTATCTGACTATCATGTTTGGTTCTAAAATTTTGACATCCAAACTAATATAGTCTAGTCGGTGTTTAGAGTGTTTTAGAGTGTAACATTTGAGCGTTTTGTTATCATGAACCACCTCAAATTGATATCATGTTGGATTTTGTCGGAAAATAGTGGGGGAACTTTAGGAGTATCTTTAAATGCTGGTCAAAGTTACGCAAAAGAGCGGGAAGAGGCCTCTCCTGGGAGCCTTCAGGAGGCCGGGAACACCGTTCTGGCGTTCTGGTTCCGGGCGATAGGGCCGATCTCAAAACCCCTAATGTGAGTCTTTATTATGATAATTTAAGAACATAAAAAAGATAGAAATTTTGATAATTTGTTTAAAACCACAACATATTTGGAAAAAATTCCACTCATAATAGCATGGCACTCTTGTCTAGTAATAAAAGAGGTTGATGGTGTTTTAACTTTTCATCAATTCATCGTCAGCAAAGCAGGTGTGGTTTTTGGTAGGTTGGGGAGTGTGGACCATAAGCTCTCTGGGTGGTGGTTGGGAAATCAAACCTTTCTGGCTTCAGGTTAGGGCCTCATTTTCTTTAATGTTTCTTCAATAATTTTAATCTTAAATTATTACTTGTATTATATAGATAGATGAAAGATCTGATACAAATGGGATTTTGCATGTGAAGTGTGCGAAGGGTTCTCAGAGTCTGACACGTGTAGTTGAGCCTTATTGTCATTTTACATGTTTTATATGGTGTGTCTTGCGTGATTTCTTCCACGCTAATAGTCAGGGACAATTATTTTTATATTAGTTCATGTATAAATAGCTTATTAGATTGAGATTTTCGATAAAACTAGTTTTGATTTGCAAAGCATAGTACTTTGATTCCAGTGGCGGAACCAGAGTCTTTTAACCGGAGGGTCACAATATATATAAGTAAAAGTTAAAATTAAAAAAATGTGTTTTGCATATAAATGGTACGAAGTAGCCACCCAGCGTGATTTGAGACACATTTATGATTGAAAAAAAGAGTTTATCATGCATAGATGTGTAATACGACTACATGATCAATTCCTTTGTAACTTTTACATTAAAAACGAAATTCATAAAATAAATTCACCTTATATTGTATATTATATATAACTAGCATTGTGCCCGCGCGTTGCGGCGGCGGAAGTTCATAGGGCGTTATTTGTCTCATGTTCGCGTGTTATGGCAGCGCAACAATTACATCGTTGTATTCGTTTATGTTAGCATAATGCGGCCCGATAGCAATTTATAATGCAGCTCATGTGTGTTCAGCGGCTGCAACAGTTAAGATAGAAGTCATTCGTATCATTGACTTAATTTATCAAAACTTGTACTACTTCAAATGCAATATATCCTAAATAGTGAATACACCAAAAATAAAATGTAAACAGGTTTAGAACATGATAAAGCAGATATCAATGTCCAAAACATATTTAAAACACGATAAACCAGATTTCATTGTCTACATTCTTGAAGTCCAAGATTTGAAAAAGAACACAACCTATTGAAATGCATTTTTAGGGTTTGGGACAATGTAGTTTGAATATTTGTATCTAATGGTCTATTCATGGAATGAAATTGTCACGGGTGTACGTGGGTATACAAAAAATTACCTTAGTATGTTAAAATCAAAACCTGAGTATACGATTGAAATGCACCTTTTTTTAATTTTTATCAAAACCTTTAATAGTTTCTTACATCATCATAACTCATTAGTAACAAATGGAGTACTCGATGAGTTCAGATCTTATATGTGTGGACTGTGGTGAAGTTGTAAAAACATTATTAGTATTCAAGGCGCACAGTTTACTTTGATAGACAATAGGTTATGTGGATTAAAATCTGCTTTTTTAGATTGGTACTAAAAAATCCTATCCACTTACGTGGATTAAAATTGGGTAATTGAGCGTGATTTTACATCTAAATGGCACAGAGTTTTACTTCTAAAAAGTCAAGAGCGTTTAATATTTTACTTAACTTTCTCAAACAAAGGGTAAGTTCAAACCAAATAAAAATGTAAGTAAAGTGTCAGTTTCATTGCAGAAACATATACCATCTCTCTTAACAGTTTAAAATTGGCACCGGAGTTGATTCTTTGAAAGTCAACATCCTTATTTTTTATGAACCACATTTCTATATTATTTGCAAAGTCAATATGTTACAACACTAAAAAATCATATCCAGTTATGTGGATTGAAATTGTCAAATTGAGTTTGCCACTGAAAAGTCAACATTTTTACCTATAAAAAAGTCAACATTGTTTAATATTGTATTCCTAAACATTCTCAAATCAAAGAGAAAGTTCAGACAAAACAATAATCTAAGCAAAATAAGAGCAAAAACATGAACAATATACAACGTGAAACAACCAGTAGGTTTAGGCTACGTAAATTTCATATACAGAATCTAAATGTTCATCATAAGAAGCTACCCAGCTGTATCAATTTCATATACAGCTGTTTGTGAAGATTTTCTTTATAGCTAGTAAGAAAGGCGAGGGATATTCACATAATAGCTAGCGGAGGCAACAAACTAATAACCCCAGAAGCAAAGCTGAAAGGAACCAACATATCAGTATAAGCAACTAAATTGAAGCCAACAACTAACTACTAAACTAAAAACAATCAATTTGTTTTAAGGCTTTTAATGTAAAATCAATCAAAACTAACTCCTAAGATAAGAAAATTCTCTATACGAAAATTTGGGTATTACATATAAACAATTAAAAATACTTTCCACGTTTATAGAAATAGATTTCAACTGAAATAGAACATCTATTGAAGATAAAAAATTTGAAACAAATCTCATTCAACAACTGCAAAATAAAACATATCAGACGGTGTCACAAAATATTTTTACCAAACCTTCATAGCCTAAACCTACTGGTTGTTTCACGTTTTATATTGTTCATGTTTTTGCTCTTATTTTGCTTAGATTATTGGTTTGTCTGAACTTTCAACAACTGCAATGAAAGGAATTCCTCATGCTATAGAAATGAAGTGATGTCGGTTAGTTTCCCCTGCCAGCCAACTGATGAATATTACAAAATATTTTTACCAAACCTTCATATCTTGAAAAATAATCATTTTCCAGTGACACCAATATTTTTGTAAGCCGTCATATCTTGAAAAATAATCATTGTTTAATGACACCACGAGTGCAACAGTTACAGCTCTCTCAGACGGTGTCACAAAATATTTTTACCAAACCTTCATACCTTCAAATCTTCAACCTATGAAACAATAAAATCATACACAAATCAAAGTCACAAATGTGCAGGCTGAAATAAAAATATCACATACACATGTTTTATGTTTACGTACTAAAAAATTGATATGGAAAATACCAGTAGGGAGTTCTTGACATCAAGTACTACATATATTTAAACAAGTTCAAGTATTAAGGAGTGTAGAGCTGATGTCTTTGTTTAGGTACTTGCTTCTATTTTCATTACGTTGGAATATTTGAAAAACAAACCAACAACCAGTACAAATTGAAAATCAAACTCACAAATGTGCATGCTGAAATAAAAATATTACCTCCCAGGTTTGAATATACCACTGACATCATGGAGGATTCATAATGGTATTTTTCTACTGAGAACAATATGTAGGTAGATCTCTAAAGATTAAAAAAAATAAAATTTATATTAAGCTAAAATGTGATTTTCAGATTTATATTTAGGGGTATACACAGAAATTAGAGTAACCTCTAGGATGTTAAGCACACAGTTAAGTATGGTAGGCAGTGCCCTGCCTCCAACATATGTTTGTGCATCAATGTTCAAATGCTCGAAACAGACCTCGATAGTTAAAAGTTGAAGCATGACTATGCATCAATGTTCAAATGCTCGAAACATACCTCAATATGCCACAATGAACACAAGCTTACCGAAACATCCGCAATAACTCGGATGATAGCACATTAGCACTGCAAGCTCCTGCTGCTGCATTTTAGAACAATTAAATAAACAAGGTGAAATCATTTAATAAACCTGACCCGTTTTATAAATCTGTCATGCTTTACAGTTCTCAATATATGGTATGTTTCTCTACGTTAATGGAGTGGCCATGACATCAAAGCACTTCTCGGTATCTGGTCTCTTTGCTTGAAATCCAAACGGGGTCACCTTTTTCCGTCCACTTATTTTTAACAATACAAATGTTAGAATTTTCGGGGCGGGTCAAGAAGTCGGTCGGGTTGCCAAGAACAATTGTTAAATTTCCTCCTAAAATCTTATGTATTTACAAGTGGAAAAACTCCAATACAACACTAAATCCTAGCTCTTAGGTATTTTATGGTTATCTTCACGAAGATTTTTATATATGTTCTTATCTTTTAAAACCCGTTTTCTGCCATAAAAAATTTCCCAATCAGTTGTTGACCAAAAACCTAGCAGAGACTAAAATGCATAAGAAATCAATTCATAAATGTATAACTGCCAAGAATCCCAAACTTAAATCAGTTCCTTATCTAAGTATTCAATCCTAATTTTTCATGTCCACAATAAAGCATGAAAGTTGTAATATATAGATAGAATCCAACATAAAAGGATTAAGTTGTGCTGTTGTGCAACCTTCACAAAATAAAATGAAAGCGGCACACTGGATCTCACTTAACCTGTGCCACGTTAGTGTGAAAGATAAAGTAATAAAACTCATTTGGAAGTAGCAAAATTAGCTGATTTAACTAATATGAGACTGAACTTTCTTATGTTGCATATTTTGGTCCAAAATTAGCAAAAGATCACCATCAGATATGGTGCTTGATGGCTGATCCATGATTAGCAACCAGGTTTAAACGTCAAAAAATTAATTAATTTAATTTAAAAAGATACTGCACTTAGCAAATCAGGCGAAAAGAAACATTATAAAAACACTTACCATCAGGTCTTTAAGGAGCATCTTGACAACAAAATGACCTGCAAAAGGAATCTATTACAAACATAAAAGAATTAGGGTTTCACCCAAACATAATAAACTGAAGTAATCTATAATCTATAACAAACAAAAAGAAAGAAAAAAAAATCAAGGTTTAACTATGAAGAAAAAGAACCTTGGTTACAAAATCGCAAATATTTGACTGAAAGTGAACAAACCCTAAAACGAAAAATCAAGAAATCTATTCAAAAGTACAATCATACCTCGCTACAACCAATTTGTGTGAAAAAATCACAAGTGTTTGATTTCACTGATTTCTTGATTGGCTTACGACCGTTACGATTCTTGTCTTTGTGCCAGCTACAATGAAGAGCAAAAATGTATAGAGAGAGAGAGAGAGAAAGAGTAATATGAAAGAGATTTGATGATCTGCCTTTGTGCCTCTTTCAAATTTCAAAATGACTTTTTTCCAAATTCATCATAGCTGTGACTTTAAAGAACAAAAGAATGGGAAGAACTACCTGAAAGAAGAGATTAACTTTCTGAAAATCAAAAAGGACGAATTTCCTCCGATTTTGGTATCTATGTGTCTGCCCCTTTTCCATCGACGTTTCAATTAGGGCTCAAAATAGACTCAAGTGGCGCCTGGTTTCCGATCTAAAATACATTGATGGTTTAGAAAATGATTCACCTTGGCGAAATTAGGGTTTCGTACTTTGGATCGGATAACATAGCTACATCACACCTTTCGTTTGAATCAGAGGTACGGATTGATAGAGGTAGGGATTAGGGTTTGAGAAACGGAAGAGAACAGAGATGGTATGAAAGACAAATCGAGAGAGTGAGATCTGAAATTTGAAATATTCATAGAAAAAAGGAAGCGTGGTGAAGGAGGGTGGAAATGAGTGGTTCACAAAGGCGGTGCCAGACTTTTGTGGTTATTCGATGGAAGCGTGAGGAAGGAGATTCATGCTTTAATTTGATGCTCAATCTAAGGGAGAGAGAGTTAAAGACCTGTCAAAAATGACTTGGTTATTTACCTTTTCAACCCTAATGCTTCAACATGTGCAGTTAATGACCATTTACTTGTAATTACTTTTTATGCTTTAGAGGCTTGTAAATGTTGCACAACTACTTGTACGCGTCTTAAGGATTAAGCATTTTTCATGACGGAAATGCCCTTTAGGGCAATATGTATTATATATAGTAATAGATTATAGACATATATATTATCATTAACGAGCATAAAGTAGTATTCTTTTACCAATGCATCATAAATAAAAAAAATTATTAAACATAAAATAACTAAAATCCTACATTATAACTTGATTAAACAAAATAATAATATACAAGTTTAACGAAAATAACTCACAATTTTGTGGATAATATATTTTGACAAAATGTTTGAAAGGACTATACCTGGCATCTCCTAAAAAGGTGAGAAAAGATTAGACAAGAGGTAATAAAATATTACTTTACTTTTTGAGAAACATAATTTACGATTCTTTCATTCTCCACTTATTTTTCTTTCCCTTCGTCTTCATCATATGCTCTGTTTCTCGTATGTAATTGATTCAACTTTACAGTAAAAAAAACTTTGAGATCCATAGTTGTCCATTTTTTTTTGCTTCAATTTAGGTATTTTACTTGAAATCTGAGGGGTCAAACACCAAAAAGACCATCAGAGTTGGCATCCATCGTGAATAAAAGCTAGTTGGCCGGAGGGTCAACGGACCCTCCGGACCCTCCCTTGGTTCCGCCAATGTTTGATTCGGATTTTGACATAATGGAAGAAGCGTACGATAAGATCTCTAATTGATTTTGACGAGATCATATGTTATATACTCATAACAATTATCGATAGATATATATTTTATGTGAGTTAGATTAAATTTTTGAATTCGACGACATTAATTTGTCGATTTTAGGTGCGTTTTTTCTTAGTTCGTTTATCCACAATATCTGATTGTAGTTGTTTTTAACATTACGTGTGCGTGATTATGTTATTAACTTTTTGCATGAATATATATTCTTATTTTTAAAGTTCGCGTTATTTTTTTCAGAGAACTTACATGAGGAACGTTTTGTTCCATCCGTTTGTTTAACAATCAAACTAGCTGAACACATGATTTATTCGTCATTAGATGAAGGTTATTACTTCTATTTGGAATATACAAAAGAGTTTGGGTTTTTCAGTTAGGAAATGTTTACAATACGAGCTTAGCGGTGTTAATAAAGGGAAGCATTATGTATGTTCTAAGGAGGCACATAAACCATTTAAGAAATTTGATTCAGAAGATTATTCTGCTTAGAGTGGTAATAAAAAAAAGGTGAAGAGCTTGAATAAACGACTTGGTTTGAACGTGTTACGATGTAACGTAATGTTTTGAAAATGTAAGATGAATATTTTATATTCCTTATTATTAAAATTCCACAAAATTATATCTTATGAAACTTCTTGTTATTGAAGTTCCAGTTTGTATAAACGTAGAACTTTGTGAATGATTTCCATTACGGGTACGGGTTGCCAGACCTAGTTTGTCTATGTTGGCACGCAAGTTCACTTAATTTGAATAAATTAACCGTAATGCACATAGAAAATCAGATAATTGCACATAAATATAATATTAAAGTTAACCTGAAACGTACGGGTTGTCACATTAAACCTGTGAGCTCACCAACAATTCTGTTGATTTTTTTAAACTATTGAATACTTTGGTAAATAGCGATGCATTTCAGTGAAGTCTATCTAAGGATCCTGCATGTCATTTCATGGTCTGCCTGCCGCATGTTCATGTTGGGTTTCACAGTGGGTATCCGGGTTGCCCGTTTTAATTATTTACCGAATAAATATACGGGTTAATTAATCAGAATTAATTACGCAGCCGAAAGAAGTTTTACAATGCGAATTTTTAGTAAAACCGTAGACGGGATCTGATCACTGTGTACGCGTAAATACATAAATTAATTAAATTGATTTAAACATCTAAACAATTTAGATATACCTTGGCGGAGTCCGAACAACCGTTCGACACACTGGGGATCGACGAACTGGCGCTAGGATTAATGGTAACGCCTGAATCGAACCGGCGAGTCAAGTCTTCAACCGACTTTGAAGACGGGGCCTCAGGCACCACGGGCGCGTTCATCTCATGAACCGGCGGTGGTGGTGGTAACGAAACGATGCTATGCACCATAGCATTCCAATCGAATGATTCCGCCGTGCTTGACGACGAATCCGTTTTAGAAATGATTTCGTCCATCACGCGTGGAGGCGGCGGAGGAAGTGGCGTAACGGCGACGGCAAACAATGACACCGACCACTTAGGCTTTTCACCCGATTCGACCGGGGCTATAACACCCGAGAATTTCAAGGTTAACTTCCGTTAGACAAACCCGTTAGTTACGTTATAAGTGTTAACTTAAGTAGCTAATGCTTAACTAGGCCGAATACGTCCACGACCTTTGGTTGATCACCGAACCCGTCCATATGTGTTATGTGTTCATCATTGATTGTCTTTATGTGCAATGTGATTTAAATACATGACTTATTATTGTGAATAGCATGATTAATTGTAAATACTCGATTATGTGAAAATTGACCTGTTTTGGTAGCCAGCGAAACTAACGGGCGAAACTATAGTGTCGCCCGGTAGCCAGCTAAGATAATCCAATGACACGAGACCAGAGCTAGTTTCGCCTGGCCAGCGAAACTGCCAGCGAAACTGGCTCCTGATATAAATAATCTTGATAAACCCTAGTTTCTCCATTTGCCTCATTTCATCACAAACACACACACACAATTCTCTGGAAACTGGTCAGCCGAGAAAACCATCAAGAAACCGAGACCTCAGCCTCAAGACCATCACCTCATCTCATCTATCGATCCTAGAACCAACCGTGAGTCCCAAAACTATGTTTTCTTGCTTCTTCTATGTGTTTCTTTATAAAGTATGCTCAAACCTTCATGAAAACTTGTATGCTTCTGGGATAGTGCTTAGGGATGCTAGATCTACCATAAAGTCAGCAACTTTACGTTTAAAAACAAACCATGATGATGATTTATGCAATTTTGGCCATTTTAGGGTTTAGAAGTGTTTTTAGAGATTTGATGATTAAAATGCATGTTAAACATGATAAAGCTGCTTGATTTATGTTGGTAAATGCCTATGGATGCTAAATAATGAATTGCATGTAAGATCAGAAGCTGTTAGGTTGATTTTTAAGCAAATCCGTATGTTTTTCGCGACCAGCGAAACTGCGTGTTCTCTGGGCGAAACTAAGTAGCGAAATTATATCTCCTTCCAGCGACACTGACCAGCGAAACTATAGTGTCGCCGGGTAACCAGACCAGACCAGCTCGAGCGAAACTACCGAGCGAAATACCTGAACGAAAGTTCAAACCAGTTTCCCTGCGAAACTAGGCTAGCGAAACTGCGTCAGCAGTTTCGGGCGAAACTAGCCTAGCGAAACTGTGTCACCGGGCATTGCCTAGCGAAAGTGCTGCCCGTGCACCTAGCGAAACTGCCTAGCGAAACTGTGCTAGCGAAACTAAGACCTGACCTAAAAACCAAACTTGTGAAATTTGCTTAAGTGTTATGCCATGACTTACATGATTATACCATGATGAAGCATGCTTGATATCTGATTTATATGAACCCTTGTTTATGATCAACCATTGGTGTCGTGTGTCGGTATGTCGAGTCATAGTTGCAACGTGCTATGTTATGGGCCATAGTGACGTTAAGTAAAGATTAGACACGAAACTAATACTTAAGACCTAAACGTGTTCTAGGTCTTCGTTAAGCAAACATAAATTGGATTACTTGAAGTGTAGCAGTGCAACCAAAGGTGAGTGTCACTAACTTGTTTACCGTGAGCCTGTTTGGGCCACACCGAATAACTTAACGAAAAACAATGCTGATAAACTCTAGAGTGCTAGGCACCTACCAATGAACAAGAAAACTCGGGATGCTTGGCACCCACTTGATGAACTGAAGTGTTTTATGGGAAACACTTGTGAACTATGAACAAACTATTTTTCTGAAACAAAACTGAAAACGTTTTAATATGGCTAGTGTAGGTTAAAGTCTGAACCACATGATATCACATGTTTTCTAAGGATGCCTTATAACTTAAAAGTCCTCAACTTAATTGTGCCATTAATTTGTGAAAGCGAGGGGATGTTGGGTAGATCTACTGGAGTTTGACAAACTCCGCCCCGTGGCACGGGGAGTGCACGGAGGAACAATATCAGCCTATTTGACCGTGGTCCCGAGAGGACACGGGGGAGGCAAAAACCGCGATGACGTATGTCCGCACCGTACGGGATGGCTCGGCCCCCACAAAATAAGTCAGCTTTGGTACAAACTTCCTTAGAGCATGGAACAACGGATTAGCTACCCGCGATATCGGTTGAGTCCTTTAACTTTACGGAACTAGTACATACCCGATGACGTAGGTCACGGACAAACCATTTATAAACTGAGATTTAATTACGAGCATTGCTTTTCACAAATAAATAACTTGTAAGTATACCTTGACACGAATTATGATTATGAGACCGGGCCAATGCACGACAAGCCCACTGTGAACTCACCAACCGTTAGGTTGACACTTGCGTGGTTTAAACTTTTGCAGATCGCTAAGGAGTATCCACCAGAGGTTGGCATGGCACGTGAAGACTCTTATTTTTGATTTAACTTAAGTTGGGGATTTATAAAACAATGAATTTGTAAGGCACGTGGTTAGTGCCAGGATAATTATTTCCGCTGCGTGTATTTAAGACTCTGATTTATAACTTGTGTTGAACTAACCCTGATTCGTTTAGTATTTGTAACTATGGTTGTGGATCCTGGTCTAGTCGCGCCCCTTAACGGTATAAACTCCGTTAGTGGTATTTTGGGGGTGTGACAGATTGGTATCAGAGCCATAAGTTGCAGAGAACTGGAATCATTTTTGAAAACGATTTGGAAACTGCGACTTGAAAACCTTGGTTACAAAACGAACAAACAAATTCCCAAAGACAAAATTTTTACGTGCCAACCTGGGATACTCGCTCTGCTGTGTAAGTAAAAGCTTAGTACGTACAGATATATGTATATATATATATATATAAAAAATATATATATATATGTATAGACCGTGTCTAAGTAGTCTAACGGAAGACCTTAGGAAATTTTCACACACGAATACGAAATGCGACCGCGAATACGCACACTACTCTGGGGAAAGCGACAACGAAACGACGCTACACGCTACGTCCTGATTTCTACTACGACGACTACGCCGACGGTGACTTTATGGGAAGCCGACCTTCGACGATAGCACTTACGACGTTCTCCGACGACGCCTCGATTTTGCACAAAATTTTCTGGACTAATAGTGGGATGACGGGAACTGACTAATATACATATTATGGGATATGTATGAAATATAACTGCGACTGAACACTGGCTACTTTAACTGTTCAGCAAGATGTCTGGAAGAGGAAACGGAAGAGGCGGCATAAACATGACGCCTGCACAGCTGCAAGCGATGATTAATGAACATGTGCAAGCCGCGGTGGCAGCCGTCCAAGCTGCATATGCCGCACAGGGTAACTATTATGCCAGTTAAGGCACAAAGCAATTGTATTATGACCTGTTTAATTTTAAAATCCGAACTGTTTATGCATCAGGAAACCACCACCACTGCACGTTCAAGTCCTTCATGGACTGTAAGCCGATGACATTTTCCGGCGAAGAAGGAGCTGTAGGACTCCTCAGGTGGATTGAGAAGTCCGAAAAGGTTTTCTCCATGTGTAACTGCCCAGCTGAAAGCAAGGTGAAGTTTGCTACTGGTACCTTCGAAGGAGCCGCACTCTCCTGGTGGAACGCTGAAATTCAGATGGTTGGGCTAGACGCGGCTAATAACATGCAGTGGGCAGCGTTTAAGGAGCTGATCATGGAAGAATACTGTCCACGTGACCAAGTCAAGAAGCTTGAGGGTGAATTCCTGAATTTGAAGATGTCTGGGTCTGAAGTTGAACAGTACACTGCACGATATCATGAGTATGAGGTCCTATGCCCCACAATGGTCGATGCTGAGTTCAAACGCATTGAGCGTTATCTGGAAGGCCTCGCGCCTCAAATCAAAGGATTGGTGACTGCCAGCAACCCCGCGACCGTACAACAAGCCATCCGTTTGGCTCACAAACTTACTGATCAAGAGGTCGAGAAAGGTACTCTACCTGCGAAAGCCACCGAGAAGACTGCCTTGAGTGGCAAGAGAAAAGCTGACGATGAAGCTCCTGAGAACTCGATGAATGTTCAGAGTGTTGGGAACAGCACTGGGAGGTCTTATAACTCCCAAGGCCAAAGCAAGAGGTCCGGGAATAACAGTGGTAACTACCGCCAGGGCGGAAATGGTCAGAGCAACTACAGGGGTAACCTACCCATGTGCAACAGATGCGGGAAACATCATGCTGGGATTTGCAGAAAGAGTCTGAGCTGTGAAAGGTGTGGTAAGGGAGGCCACGAAGCAAAGGACTGTTGGGCAACTTTACCCGAGCAGCAAAACCGCCCCAGAAGGAACAGCAACAATCAAGGGAACAACTATGGGAACAATCGGGGCAATGGAAACAACGGTCAGAACCGCAACAATGAAGCTCCCAGGGGAAACGGTAACGGGAATTGTTATGAATGTGGTGCTCCAGGCCACATTAAAAGAGACTGCCCTCAGCTAAGAAGACAAGGGAACGGAAATCAGGGAAATAACGGTGGGAATGGTAACGGTGGAGGTAATGGTAATGGGAATGGCAATGGTAATGGTGGAAACGGAAATGGTGGAAATGGTAGAGGTCGAGCTTTCGTCATGGGCCAGGGTGAAGCTCGCAATGACGCCAACGTGATTAATGGTAAATTTATTTTGAACGGTTTCTTTGCTACTGTTTTATTTGATTCTGGTGCTGAAAGAAGCTTTATTTCCACTAAATTTGCTAGACTAATTAATGCTAAACCGATCGACTTAGATGCTAAATATGTGGTAGAACTAGCAAATGGTAAACTTCATGATACGACTCAGATAGTTAAGGGCTGTAAGTTAGAACTAGCTGGCCATACCCTAGGAATTGACCTTATGCCTTTCCCGATTGGTAGTTTCGACGTTATAGTAGGAATGGATTGGTTATCCGAAAACCGTGCCGAAATTCTATGCCAAGAAAAAGTGGTTCGTATCCCACTCGAAGACGGTAAAGTATTAACGGTTCAAGGTGAGAAAGGTGGAACAGTCACCGGCATTATTTCATTCCTTAAAGCTCAGAAATGCCTCCGTAAGGGTCACTTCGCGATTCTTGCAAACGTCACTGACACGACACATCCCGAGCGCAAAATTGACGATTACCCGATAGTTCGCGACTTCCAAGATGTATTTCCTGAAGATCTGCCTGGCTTGCCTCCATTTCGACAAGTTGAGTTTGGGATTGATTTGGCTCCAGGTGCCGCTCCGATTGCACGCGCTCCGTATCGTTTGGCTGTAAGCGAACTCAACGAACTCTCCGCGCAACTACAAGAGCTACTCGACAAGGGGTTTATTCGTCCAAGTTCGTCTCCATGGGGAGCTCCGGTACTGTTTGTTAAGAAGAAGGATGGAACGTTCCGCATGTGCATTGACTACCGAGAGCTTAACAAAGTTACGATCAAGAATCGGTATCCACTTCCTCGAATCGACGATCTCTTCGATCAACTACAGGGTTCAAGCTACTTTTCAAAGATTGATCTACGGTCTGGATATCACCAGCTTCGCGTTCGTGATGAGGATGTACCCAAGACAGCTTTCAGAACTCGGTATGGTCACTACGAGTTCCTGGTTATGCCGTTTGGGCTAACCAATGCACCTGCCGTATTTATGGATCTGATGAACCGAGTGTGCAAGCCGTACCTCGATAAGTTTGTGATAGTCTTCATCGACGACATTTTGATCTACTCTAAGACCAAGGAAGAACACGAGGAACATCTGCGTCTTATTTTGGAATTGCTTCGCAAGGAACAGCTCTACGCCAAGTTTTCAAAGTGCGACTTTTGGATCCGCGAAGTCCAGTTTCTTGGACACATTGTTAATAAGGAAGGAATTCATGTCGATCCAGCTAAAGTGGAAGCAATAAAGAACTGGTCTACCCCAAGAGCGCCAACAGAAATCCGACAATTTTTAGGACTTGCCGGATATTATCGAAGGTTTATTAAGGGTTTCTCTCAATTGGCTCAACCCTTAACAGCCTTAACGCACAAAGGAGTGCAATACAGATGGGGTGAAAAAGAAGAGCGCGCGTTCCAAACGCTTAAAGATATGTTATGTTCGGCTCCAATTCTTGCGTTACCCGATGGAGTTGACGACTTTGTGGTTTATTGCGATGCATCAATCCAAGGACTCGGTTGCGTGTTGATGCAACGAGATAAAGTGATTGCCTATGGGTCCAGGCAACTAAAAGATACTGAAAAGAATTATACAACGCATGATTTGGAAATGGGAGCCGTTGTTCATGCACTCAAGATTTGGAGACATTACCTATATGGAACAAAGTGCACAATATTCACCGATCATAAAAGTTTACAGCACATCTTTGATCAGAAAGACCTCAACATGCGGCAAAGAAGGTGGGTTGAATTACTGAACGATTATGATTTGGCAATTAAATATCATCCGGGAAAAGCAAATGTGGTGGCGGATGCCCTAAGCAGAAAAGAGTACGAGAAGCCTCGTCGGGTACGAGCGCTTCAACTTACAATACATTCAGGATTACCGGATCGGATCCGTGACTGCCAACGAGAAGCTTTGAAAGCAGAAAACTTCGCAGCTGAAGCACTGCGTGGTGTAGATGGCCATTCTGAAGTTAAGTCCGATGGACTCACGTACTATAATGACAGAATCTGGGTTCCTTTGTTTGGAAATCTCCGTGAGCTCGTGATGGACGAGGCTCACAAGTCAAGATACTCGGTACACCCCGGATCAGATAAAATGTATCAGGACTTGAAGAATCTTTATTGGTGGCCGAATATGAAAGCCGACATTGCTCGATATGTGGCTAAGTGTTTAACATGTTCAAGGGTCAAGGTTGAATACCAAAAGCCTTCTGGTTTGCTACAACAACCAAAGATCCCAGAATGGAAATGGGAGGACATCTCCATGGATTTTGTGACGGGATTACCTCATCGATCAAATCAACCGGATGCGATTTGGGTTGTCATCGATCGATTAACCAAATCTGCACATTTTATCCCGATGAAGGAAAGTGATAATATGGACAAATTGACAAAGCTGTACGTTGATAAAATTGTGAAGCTTCACGGTGTGCCTAAGACTATCATTTCTGATCGAGATCCTCGATTTACTTCCCGGTTATGGCAATCAATGCAGGAAGCATTGGGAACCCGACTAGACATGAGTACAGCTTATCACCCGCAGACTGACGGTCAGACGGAACGAACGATTCAAACCTTAGAAGATATGCTCCGAGCTTGCGTCCTTGACTTTGGGAAAGATTGGGAGACTCACCTTCCACTGGTGGAGTTCTCTTACAACAATAGTTATCATTCAAGTATAGGTGCTGCACCTTTTGAAGCACTTTATGGCAGGAAATGTAGATCGCCCGTGTGTTGGGCTGAAACGGGTGAGAAAGGGCTCACTGGACCGGAAGTTATCCATGATATGACCGAGCAAATTATTCAAATCAGACAACGGCTAGCTGCAGCGCGCGATCGACAAAAGAGTTACGCCGACAAACGCCGAAAACCTCTAAAGTTTGAGGTAGGCGACAAAGTATTGTTGAAGGTATCTCCCTGGAAGGGAGTGATACGCTTCGGGAAGCGTGGAAAGTTAAATCCTCGCTACATCGGTCCGTTTGAAATTATTGGGGAAGTAGGACCGGTGGCCTATCGATTGCAACTCCCTGCTGAACTCGATGGAGTTCACAACGTGTTTCACGTTTCTAATCTAAAGAAATGTCTGGCTGAAGACATCGAAATAATTCCCTTGGAGGAATTGGAAATTGACGAACATCTGAGATTTATTGAGCAACCAGTAGAAATCATGGGACGCGAGGAGAAAGCCCTCAAACGTAGCAAGATTCCGATCGTCAAGGTGCGATGGAACTCAAGGCGTGGACCTGAATATACTTGGGAGCGTGAGGATCAGATGAAGAAAAAGTATCCTCACTTGTTTGAGCAAACGTCCACAGAAACTCAAGGTATAATTTAATTTTGGGGACCAAAATTCCTTAACAGGAGGAGGATGTGACAACCCTAAAACTTTTTGCTTTCTTTCCCCAGCGACGACAGCAACGACGACAGCTGATGCTGCGAACGCTACGACACAAGAATAATTTTCGGGACGAAAATTCCAATTTCAGGGGAATGATGTGACACCCGAGAATTTCAAGGTTAACTTCCGTTAGACAAACCCGTTAGTTACGTTATAAGTGTTAACTTAAGTAGCTAATGCTTAACTAGGCCGAATACGTCCACGACCTTTGGTTGATCACCGAACCCGTCCATATGTGTTATGTGTTCATCATTGATTGTCTTTATGTGCAATGTGATTTAAATACATGACTTATTATTGTGAATAGCATGATTAATTGTAAATACTCGATTATGTGAAAATTGACCTGTTTTGGTAGCCAGCGAAACTAACGGGCGAAACTATAGTGTCGCCCGGTAGCCAGCTAAGATAATCCAATGACACGAGACCAGAGCTAGTTTCGCCTGGCCAGCGAAACTGGCTCCTGATATAAATAATCTTGATAAACCCTAGTTTCTCCATTTGCCTCATTTCATCACAAACACACACACACAATTCTCTGGAAACTGGTCAGCCGAGAAAACCATCAAGAAACCGAGACCTCAGCCTCAAGACCATCACCTCATCTCATCTATCGATCCTAGAACCAACCGTGAGTCCCAAAACTATGTTTTCTTGCTTCTTCTATGTGTTTCTTTATAAAGTATGCTCAAACCTTCATGAAAACTTGTATGCTTCTGGGATAGTGCTTAGGGATGCTAGATCTACCATAAAGTCAGCAACTTTACGTTTAAAAACAAACCATGATGATGATTTATGCAATTTTGGCCATTTTAGGGTTTAGAAGTGTTTTTAGAGATTTGATGATTAAAATGCATGTTAAACATGATAAAGCTGCTTGATTTATGTTGGTAAATGCCTATGGATGCTAAATAATGAATTGCATGTAAGATCAGAAGCTGTTAGGTTGATTTTTAAGCAAATCCGTATGTTTTTCGCGACCAGCGAAACTGCGTGTTCTCTGGGCGAAACTAAGTAGCGAAATTATATCTCCTTCCAGCGACACTGACCAGTGAAACTATAGTGTCGCCGGGTAACCAGACCAGACCAGCTCGAGCGAAACTACCGAGCGAAATACCTGAACGAAAGTTCAAACCAGTTTCCCTGCGAAACTAGGCTAGCGAAACTGCGTCAGCAGTTTCGGGCGAAACTAGCCTAGCGAAACTGTGTCACCGGGCATTGCCTAGCGAAAGTGCTGCCCGTGCACCTAGCGAAACTGCCTAGCGAAACTGTGCTAGCGAAACTAAGACCTGACCTAAAAACCAAACTTGTGAAATTTGCTTAAGTGTTATGCCATGACTTACATGATTATACCATGATGAAGCATGCTTGATATCTGATTTATATGAACCCTTGTTTATGATCAACCATTGGTGTCGTGTGTCGGTATGTCGAGTCATAGTTGCAACGTGCTATGTTATGGGCCATAGTGACGTTAAGTAAAGATTAGACACGAAACTAATACTTAAGACCTAAACGTGTTCTAGGTCTTCGTTAAGCAAACATAAATTGGATTACTTGAAGTGTAGCAGTGCAACCAAAGGTGAGTGTCACTAACTTGTTTACCGTGAGCCTGTTTGGGCCACACCGAATAACTTAACGAAAAACAATGCTGATAAACTCTAGAGTGCTAGGCACCTACCAATGAACAAGAAAACTCGGGATGCTTGGCACCCACTTGATGAACTGAAGTGTTTTATGGGAAACACTTGTGAACTATGAACAAACTATTTTTCTGAAACAAAACTGAAAACGTTTTAATATGGCTAGTGTAGGTTAAAGTCTGAACCACATGATATCACATGTTTTCTAAGGATGCCTTATAACTTAAAAGTCCTCAACTTAATTGTGCCATTAATTTGTGAAAGCGAGGGGATGTTGGGTAGATTTACTGGAGTTTGACAAACTCCGCCCCGTGGCACGGGGAGTGCACGGAGGAACAATATCAGCCTATTTGACCGTGGTCCCGAGAGGACACGGGGGAGGCAAAAACCGCGATGACGTATGTCCGCACCGTACGGGATGGCTCGGCCCCCACAAAATAAGTCAGCTTTGGTACAAACTTCCTTAGAGCATGGAACAACGGATTAGCTACCCGCGATATCGGTTGAGTCCTTTAACTTTACGGAACTAGTACATACCCGATGACGTAGGTCACGGACAAACCATTTATAAACTGAGATTTAATTACGAGCATTGCTTTTCACAAATAAATAACTTGTAAGTATACCTTGACACGAATTATGATTATGAGACCGGGCCAATGCACGACAAGCCCACTGTGAACTCACCAACCGTTAGGTTGACACTTGCGTGGTTTAAACTTTTGCAGATCGCTAAGGAGTATCCACCAGAGGTTGGCATGGCACGTGAAGACTCTTATTTTTGATTTAACTTAAGTTGGGGATTTATAAAACAATGAATTTGTAAGGCACGTGGTTAGTGCCAGGATAATTATTTCCGCTGCGTGTATTTAAGACTCTGATTTATAACTTGTGTTGAACTAACCCTGATTCGTTTAGTATTTGTAACTATGGTTGTGGATCCTGGTCTAGTCGCGCCCCTTAACGGTATAAACTCCGTTAGTGGTATTTTGGGGGTGTGACAAAGTATGTCATGGTTGTCATGTCTGTCATGTCTTTCATTTGGCATAAACATTAACGTAAGGCCTGGGGTAACAAAGGTAGATCTATCGGTTGACAACCCACTCAACTTGACCGATTCGGCGTTGGGTGTTTGGAGCCTATTTCATTATTTCATATAGTCTAACCTGCGGGTTAGGGAATCTATCATATGTCATTGATGTTTGTTTATGCCTAGTCTTTCATGTTGTCATTTTATACTAGCAATTTTGGTTATGCCTAGTCTTTCATGTTGTCAATATCTTCTAGCATGTTATATTTCACTTATTCTATCGTATGACACGTAACACATGTTTTTCAAATATACGTGCATGTGTCAAACTTGTGGTTACTCACCAACTATTCATAGTTGACCCCATTTATTTTATACATGCTGCAGGCTATGATGTCGATGTTTCAAGATGCTATCACATAGGGCTTTTGGACCTAGTTTAATAAAGAAATCGTATTTGTTATCAATATGTGGTGTATTGTTTTATTTTCAATGCTGTCAATGAAATTCATTATTTATCAACTATTATCACTAAGTTAGTTGTCATGAGCTTATGGGCAATCTAATCATGCACCGACGTTTCCGCCGTCGGTTGGGGTGTGACAGGGGCGGCACACGAGGGCTCAAACATTGGCCTCGGTGGCGCGGGTAAAGCGAGAACCACCTCGCGGTGGTCCTCGTCGAAGACAGCGACGACGTCGACAACATGTGCCGTGGCGGCGACGACGGTGGTGGTGGCGGCCCGCTCTTCAGTGGCGGCAGTGGTCTCGAGTTTCATCGCGGCGGCAATCAAGCGAGGATATCTTTTCACCATTGTATCAGTCGGAAAAAGGCGACGGAGATGGTGGTGTTGGTTGCGCCGAAATCGAGAAGGAGAGGGAGGGGGTTGGCGGACGACGACGAGGAGGGGAGAGGGAGAGAGAGGCTCCGAAAATCGATTAGGGTTTCGACCCCTAATCTCCTCCTTTTAATTCTTTTCGATGGGCTTTAGGCAAGCTAAGCCCATCCCGCGGTCCGACACTTTAAACACAACGAAATAACTAGTGCGTTAATCAGTAATGGCTAGATAATATCCCGCTGACAATTCTCGTAAACTATTTTACGATAACTTTGTTTCGTTACATTTAATTAAATAAATAACAAGTATTTATTTATTTTAACCGTTTGAATTAATTAATTAACAAGTAATTACTTATATAGTTCGTTGACTCCGGTGTAACTCTTCCGGGTTGAAACCGGGTCGGTTAGGTTAAATGTCGGGTCAAGACATTTAATATCCAACAGTTCATGCATCTTTTGGAGAGTTATTAGCACTACACCAATAGGATGTTATGTCTTTGAATCTCAAAAGAATGTCTTTTGAAACTAACTTTCGTATTTCCACTACTACTTTTCGCTGCTACAATTAAATGTTTTTGAATTAAATATTTATGACTAAGCTTCAAAGACAATGGCTTTTCTAAATGTTCATTTAGAGGTCGTTCGTTCATAACCATGACCATGATGTCTATTAGCCACATGCCTACGTTTCGTCGATTCCAGGGTGTGACAACCTCCCCCCCCCCCCCCCCTTAAAGCCTAGGATTTTCTCCTTGCTATCCCCTTTGATATGACAGACAGATAAAAAGCCATTTTTAAATAACTCCAAGCTCCATATGCCTAGGATTTTCTCCTTGCTATCCCCATTGATGGGTTAGGTCAGCATATATCACCGATGGAGTACCGTTCTATCCTTAAATACTGCCTCATGAGCCCCCTATTTCCTTTTGATGAGATATACCTTGTTTGTCGCAAGACATGTTTGTACTCTTTCGCAGAGCATGCGGTTCATTGTAAGGATCTCCCGGGGTTCAAATACCGATACGATTTGGTTAGGGATGTTCTCTTTGACATTTTCAAGTGTGTTGGGATTTCTGCAAAAAAGGAGGCCCTCGTGAATTTCCTGACCGATCCGCTGGAAGGAAGATCAACTCTTAGACCAGCTGACATTTTGGTCTTTGGATGGATTGGGGGGAAACATGCATGTCATGACACCTAGATCTATAATTGTACTTTTTAAACGGCTTGGTTTTGCTATACAAAAGGGTTTAATGACACAACTTTTTGTCCGTTTGCCTTCTATCTCCTTGTAAGTTCTAAATATTGTTGAAATTTAACTTAAATGTTTGTTTCTTAAAAATACATTCTCTGTTTGAATCTAAAATCAAAAGACCTTTATTCTCATCCCAAATAGTTAACCATCTACCTCTTATTGAATCAATTCCGTTGACAACTGATTGTAATATAAAAAGGCTGATCAATTTCTCTAAAATAGAAACAATTAGAATCATCCCAAATAATTTATATGAAAAAGAATTCATGTGAAAAGTCTCTGTTTTATGAAAAAAAACTTCACTAAGACCACCCACATCGGTGGTATGTGGGAGTGGTACGTGGCCACGTACCTGATGTGGTGGTATGTGGCATTGAGGTACGTACGTGGGGAAGTACCCTCACGTACCTACTTTTTTTTTTTTTTTTTAAATTTTTTCCCCTCACATAATTTGTAGTGTTATTATTTTAATAGGGTGGTATGTGGGGAAGTACGGGTATTTTATTGATGTGGAAAAAAGTGGGTTTTGTGGTATGTGGGAAAAACGTGACGTGGCAGACGTATGTACCTCAACCGATGTGGGTGGTCTAATATGTTTCCAGTCCTTAGAAAAAATCTATTAAAAAACTTTGTACTAATAAGGGTGTACGTAACAAATAGTCAAATATTCAAAAAATCACCAACATTCAATCACAGGTCGAAGGTTTCTTTAATCTCGGGGGTCAATGTTTAGTGATTTCGGAGGAAGTTGCAAGTTGTGATGGTATGATTTATCAAAAAGTTCGGGTGTTTACAAGCGCCACATGCCCAAGATTTCCTCCGGGTTATCCCTATCGAGGGGTTGGGCCAGCACATGTCTCCGGTAGAATATCGTGCCATTCTTAAATACCGCCTCATGATTCCTATTTTCCCGTCAGATGAGAGATGTCCCGTTTGTCGCAAAGCGTGTTTGGATTCGTTTGGGGAACATGCTGTTCATTGCAAAGAACTCCCGGGGTTTAAATATCGACACGATTTGGTTAGGGATGTTTTATTTGACATATTCAAGCGCGCGGGGATTTCAGCGAAGAAGGAAGCTCCGGTCAACTTCCTGACGGACCCAGCTGATGGGCGATCGACTCTTAGACCGGCAGACATCTTGGTCTTTGGGTGGATAGGAGGGAAGGCATGCATGCCTGGATCTCACTGGGGTCTCCCCTCTGGTGGGCTTGGGACTTGGGGAGTTCAAAGTGGGGCAGGCGGCTTCTAAGGCTGCGATGGGAAAAGTGAACAAGCATGAGAAAGCGTGCATTCGAAAATCAACACGTGTTTGTTCCTTTTGCCTTTGACACTTTTGGGGTCCTCGCCTCTGAGGCCGTGGAAACTCTGAGTAGAGTTCAACGGGTCATGCATGGTAATGTTATGACCTCTGGTGCTAGGGATGTTGTTTTCACGAGACTTAGTTTTGCTATTCAGAAAGGCTTGGTGGCGCAGCTTGTTGCCCGCCTCCCTTGCCCGCCGGGGTGATTGTTCTCTTGTATTTCAATTCGGTTAATAAAAATCTTATTTTTAAGAAACACCATTTTGATAAATACTTAAAAAAAAAAAAAAACCATTTTAATAAATATTTTTCTACCAAAACTAATTTGGTATAAGAAACTCAAATAAAATAGGTCAAAAAAAGAGTTTTGGGCTTAAAAAAGTTTATCGCATAATTAAGCTACTTAGTACTAAAGTTGACAACTTGAAATGGTAAGATCGTGCACAATTTTGGAACAAGAGAAAGATAAAGGGTGTAACTTGTAGTTACGTTTTTGTTCGAGGTTGGTGTTCTAAATTAAACCCACGGAATCTTTATCGAATCTGCACCTCTGTGTGTTCGCTTGCAACCTTTCGCTTGATGAGTTGTTGACAGTTATTTTTGACATATATATTTTTAGAAATTTAATTAATTAATTTTTGAACATATTTTGTAATTTTTTTAACGCAGTTTGAAATTACTTGTAATCTCTAATATCGAGTGAGACTTTTTGAGATGTGATTGTAACCGTCATACTGAATTTAAAACTTTAGGCTTGACTCATCTATAAACACTATTAAAGAGGAAATCCATCACTTAAGAAAAACTTCCGTAAGTTAGGTTTACACATGAGACCTCAAAGTTATTAAGCTCTACCATCATCCTCATACAATTACGTCAAATGCCTTTTGATACATATTTTGAAAATAGTTGTTTTTTTTTAACAGCAATATATTAAGAACGCGGAACCCGCTAGCAAGGCGCTAGAGGCCGCAAAAGGAAAGAAACATTACATTTTGAAAGACGAGCACTCCGACCAACTAATAGAATGACTTCTACACCGATTAGAATACCACAAAAAACTCAAAATTTTGATATCTCCGATCACCCTATGCAGCGAGGGAGGCCGATGGTTGAACGTCGCCTTGTTTCTCTCTAGCCAAATGCACCACATACCGGTTAGAAAGATGACATTAATCGCCGAAGCCTTCTGTTCCGAACAAGCATAGAAGTTGTGTATGTTTATGATGTCCTCGACAGAGAAAACGAACACTCCAGGGATGCGGCACCACGAAGCAAGAACCTGCCAGACCTGATCGGAAAAATGGCAAGCAGTGAAGAGGTGAACTGTATCCTCCTGCCCTTCCCTGCAAAGAACACAAACAGTCGAAGGCAGGGAGATGTTCCGGCGACATAAAGCAAGTCTGGTGGGCATACGATCATGAAGCGCTCTCCAAGCAAGAAGGTTGACTTTCAACGGGACAAGCTTGCACCACTTGAAGCTGAACGAGGGGGAATCCGGACGCAAACTGTTGATCAAACGACGGATTGAACCAGTCGAAAAACACCCAGTCGAATCACCTGACCATCGCCAGCCTTCCGCATCGTTCACCAGGTAGTCCTGGATGTTGACACCCTCCTCAGTTAAAACCTGTAACGACGTAACAATGTTCCTCTAAGTGCCCCTCGATCTGGATCCAAGAGGGAGTAAAGCATTCGAACCCAGTCTGTTGTGTAATCCATCGATAACATTTTTCCACAGCTTGTTGTCTTCGGTCTTGTGTCGCCATGCCCACTTAGCGAGTAAGCACAGATTAGTTTCCTTAAGAGAGAGCAATCCTAGCCCACCTTTCTCTTTTGATCTCATGATTTTGTCTTGACTAATCCAATGGATCTTGCGTTTCTCCAAATCACCGCCCCATAAAAAGTTCAACCGGATACTTTTAAGAGTCTTCAACACAACCTTGGGCACTCGAAAAATGGAAAAGAAAAAGGTTGGTAAACTATCGAGTACCGATTTAACAAGAACCAATCTCCCACCCATTGAAAGGTGTTTACCCTTCCTGTGACAGAATCAGCGGAATTTGACAAAACAATCGGAAATACAAACGAACAAGAAATTGAGAAATTCGATCAAATAGAACAGAAATTGACACTTTTATTCATAAGGATCGATTGACGATCTTATTACAAAACTAGAAATGGAATGAATTCGAAAACTAACTTGAAACCGAAAGATGCCTAAACTGATGATCACGAACCCTAATATCAGCTCCTCCAACTAGCCGTTGAATTCTGTTTCTTGTAACCGGAAATAAACGAAACTTGTTTCGTTTATTACACTTTCACCCCTTGACCTCTAAGAATGGTGAACTTGTCAATTTCTGCCCAAAAGTTTATATGAACCAGAATTCACTCAACAAATGAATTCTGTCTGATTTAGCTAACTCCTAAACTCATTATCAACGTACTAACATGCACAAGCCACAACGGTTCGATGAACTTGAGAACTTAGTGAGTCAACACACTAATAACAAGTCTAAAAGCTAACTAAGATTAGTCTATGAACACTAATAAACTCACAATCTCCACCTTAGTGTGAAAAGACTGTGCACCAGAAAACATACTAGCAACTACTCAACATTAAGTAGCTCCAAACATTTCTTGAACTTCCCTCATGGAACTGACTTTGTCAGGTAATCAGCAGCATTAAGATCAGTCCTCACATACTCCACCTTTACTTCATCAGTGGCCAAAACATCCCTTATAAAATGGAGTTTTACATTAATATGCTTTGACTTCTCATGGAAAACCTAGTGCTTAGATAACTGTATAGCACCAGTATTGTCACACTTGATTAAGATTGTTCCAGGATCATAGCCAATTTCAGTTAAGAAACCTCTCAACCAAATTGCTTCCTTTACTGCCTCGGTAAGAGCAATAAATTCTGATTCAGTAGTTGATAAAGCAACTACCTTTTGCAAAGATACTTTCCAGCTTATTGTACCTCCTCCAACCTGAAAAGCATAACCCGATAGTGACCTATCCCTGTCTAAATCTTTTGCAAAGTCACTATCAACATAGCCCATAACAAGAGGCTGAGTAATACAGGATTTTCCAAAAACCAACCCATGATCAACAGTACCACATAGATATCTGAAAATCCATTTAACCCCTTCCCAGTGAGCTTTACCTGGGTTACTCATATATTTGGCTACCATGCTTACTGCATTTCCAATATCAGGTCGAGTACAGATCATGAGATACATTAAGCTTCCTACAGCATTTGAATAAGGGACTTTACTCATGTATTTTATCTCATCATCAGATGTGGGACAATCCTGCAATGAGAACCTAAAATGCATTGCCAAAGGTGTAGTAACTGACTTACTTTTATCCATATTAAAGTTTGCTAAAACTTTCTTCAAGTAGCCAGTTTGAGACAGCTTTAAAGTACCCTCCTTTCTGTTTCTATTGATTTCCATACCCAGAATTTTCTTAGCAACTCCCATATCTTTCATTTCAAATTCTGCACTCAAAAGAGCTTTTGTATCATTTATCACTTTCCTGCTCTTGCTCATTAGTAGAATATCATCTACATATAACAGTAGATAGACAAAATCACCATGACCCAAATTTTTGAAATAAACACATACATCATAGTTGCTTCTCTGAAACCCCTGAGATACCACATATAAATCAAACCTCTGGTACCACATCCTTGGGCTTTGTTTCAAACCATATAAACTTATTTGAAGGAAACAAACTTTATCTTCAGATCCCTTTTCAATGTACCCCTTTGGCTGTCTCATATATATTTTTTCCTCTAAGTTCCCATGCAAAAAAGCTGTTTTAACATCCATTTGATCTAATTCCAGATCATGCATTGCAGTAAGAGATAGCATGATCCTAATAGATGTGTGTTTTACAACTGGTGAATAAATCTCATTGTAATCCACCCCAGCCTTTTGAGTAAAACCCTTTGCTACTAACCTTGCTTTAAATCTTGGTGGCTCACCTTCTAACCCTTCTTTAACTTTGTAAAGCCATTTACAATCCACCAACTTCTGATTCTTTGGGGGATCTACCAGAACCCATGTTTTATTTTTCATTAATGAAGACATCTCTTCATTCATTGTTGTTACCCATTTCTCTTTATCCTGTGAGTTCATTGCTTCATTAAAAGTCACAGGATCATGAGTACCTTCCTGTTCAGCCACATGAAATACAAAAGCATTCAATTCATCACTATCACTAAATCTTCTAGGCTTAGTGATATTTCTTCTGGTTCTATGCTGAGCTATACTATACTCCTGAGTTTCTTGAATATTTTCCTCATTATTTCCCATAATACCCTCATTTTCTATTATCTTTTCTGCTTCTTGTGGTGCACTAGACTCCACCTCTATTTGAACTCCACCTGAATTTGAATTATTTCCCTTTAACAGATCCTTGTAATACATCTTTTCATTAAAGGTCACATCCCTACTTATGATTACTTTAGGACTGCCATCTTCCATTCTCCACAACCTATAACCTTTTACTCCTGTGGGATAACCAAGTAGAACACACCTCACTGCCCTTGGTTCTAATTTTCCCTGACTTTGATGAGCATAACACACAGTCCCAAAAACTCTTATCATATCATAAGAAGGTCTTTCTCCTGTCCAAACCTCTTGAGGACACTTCATCTCAATGGCTGATGAAGGTGACAGGTTTACCAAATAGGTGGCAGTTGCTAGAGCTTCTGCCCAAAAAGATTTGGGCATTCCAGCACTTAATAGCATACATCTTACTTTATTAAGTAATGTTCTATTCATCCTCTCAACAAGGCCATTTTGTTGAGGGGTATAGGCAACTGAATGATGTCTAGCTATGCCATGTTTTATGCAAAATTGTTCAAACAATGTGTTACAAAATTCTAACCCATTATCGGTCCTCAATTTTTTAACTTTTCTTTCACATTGATTTTCTACCAAAACTTTCCATTCTTGAAATTTTTTGAAAGTTTCATCCTTGGATTTTAATGGATAAGTCCATACTTTCCTAGAAAAATCATCAATTAAGCTAAGAAAGTACCTTGCCCCTCCCTTAGATTCATTTTTAGCTGGGCCCCATAAGTCTGCATGTATGTAATCCAGTCTTGCTCTAGTCTTTGACTTGCTTCTATTGAACTTCACTCTATGAGCTTTGCCCAATACACAATCCTCACAAAAACTGGTCTCACAACTTGTTAACTTTCCAAGAGCTTGGGTCTTATTTAATTCACTCAAGCCTTGGCTGTGCCATAACATAGCTTTTGACTCATCCTGCATATCTTCTGAAACAGCTACTAACCCATCAAGAACATTCCCATCTAAGAAGTATATCTGATTCTCCTTCCTTGTACCTGACAGAATGACCAAATTACCCTTGGTAACCTTAGCTTTACCATTCTTCAAATTGACTTGACATCCTTCATTTTCCAAGGTTCCCAATGAGATAAGATTTCTTTTCAAGGATGGAATATACCTCACATCCCTGAGATCAAACCTTGTACCATTATCCAACTTCAAAGTAATGGTTCCTATACCTTGAATAGAACATGGTCTATCATCACCAAGTCTTACAGGACCAAGATCTTTGTATTTTAAATCTTTAAAAATACTCTTTAATTGGAGACATATGGTAAGAGCAACCTGAGTCCATCACCCATTCTTTCTTACCACAGTTGACTGAAACATTTAAGACATAAGCACTGTCATACCCTTCTTGAGAATCATCTGTTGAGTTAGCTCCACCATAGGACTTGTTTTTCTGATACTCAGCTTTCCTTCTTTTCCATTCAGGGCATTCTCTTTTTAAATGCTTTTCTGAATGACACACAAAGCATTTCAACTTTGTCTTTGACTTTGATCTTCCTGCACTCATTCCCTTAAACTTGTTAGGCCTTGATTATGACCTTCCCCTAACAACCAAAACTTCTCCCGTTTCACCTGATTCATTTCTTTTCTGCAACTCTTTAGCATTCATTGCAGAGAGTACTTCTTCCATGGACAAACTATCTCTACCATAAAGCAATGTGTCAACAAAATGTTCATAGCTTTGTGGTAGAGTTGATAGGAACAAGATTGCCCTATCTTCATCTTCAATTTCAACCTCTATATTTTCAAGATCAAGCAATATCTTGTTGAACTCATCAATGTGATCTTCCATTGATTTTCCAGTTCCCATCTTGAATGTATAAAGCCTAGTCTTCAAGTATAGCCTATTGGTTAGTGACTTTGTCATATAAAGACTCTCCAGTTTGATCCAAACAGCCGCTGCAGTCTTTTCTTTTGACACCTCACGAAGAACCCTGTCGCCCAAACTTAGAATTATGGCACTATGTGCCTTCTCGAGCTGCTCCTTCTTCTCTTTCTCCGTTAACTCTTCTGGCATGTACGGTTCACCGAGAAGAGCATCAGCCAAACCTTGATGAACAAGCAGGGCTTTCATCTTTAGACGCCAGAGACTAAAATAATTTCGACCATCGAATTTTTCGATGTCGAATTTGGCTGTTGACACCATGATTGATTGATTAGTTGAATCGAATACCTTCGTTTGAATCACCGATCACGAGCCAAAGAGGCTCTGATACCAATTGTGACAGAATCAGCGGAATTTGACAAAACAATCGGAAATACAAACGAACAAGAAATTGAGAAATTCAATCAAATAGAACAGAAATTGACACTTTTATTCATAAGGATCGATTGACGATCTTATTACAAAACTAGAAATGGAATGAATTCGAAAACTAACTTGAAACCGAAAGATGCCTAAACTGATGATCACGAACCCTAATATCAGCTCCTCCAACTAGCCGTTGAATTCTGTTTCTTGTAACCGGAAATAAACGAAACTTGTTTCGTTTATTACACTTTCACCCCTTGACCTCTAAGAATGGTGAACTTGTCAATTTCTGCCCAAAAGTTTATATGAACCAGAATTCACTCAACAAATGAATTCTGTCTGATTTAGCTAACTCCTAAACTCATTATCAACGTACTAACATGCACAAGCCACAGCGGTTCGATGAACTTGAGAACTTAGTGAGTCAACACACTAATAACAAGTCTAAAAGCTAACTAAGATTAGTCTATGAACACTAATAAACTCACACTTCCAACCCGAAAGCTTCCTACGGAAGGAGTCAATAATCTTGTTCCAACTACTTTTGAGATTCATATTAGCCCCCACGGGGAGTCCAAGATAGTCGAAAGGTAAATCACCAATCTTACAACCAAGAAGCGAGGCCTTTTCTTCAATCTCGGACCGGTTATAACTAATCCCCACTAAAGCACACTTGTTTAAATTAACGCGCAGCCCGGAAACCATAAAGAAACCCCATAAGAGTCTTCTAAGGTTTATACAATTCAAAGAAGACCATTCTCCAATCACCATAGCGTCGTCGGCAAAAACAAGATGAGACAATTTGGGGCCCCCATTTGGGAGTTGAATCCCATTGAAAATACCAATCCGCTCCGCTTTCACCATCATCCAACGGAAAGCCTCCATCGCAATGATAAAGAGAAACGGGGATAAAGGGTCCCCTTGACGCACACCTTTAAAGCCATAGAACTCATCGGACGGAGACCCGTTAATTAAAACGGAAGACCTTGAAGCCATAAGAATCCCCCTAGTCCACTTCCTCCAACGGTCCGGGAATCTCATTTGAGAGAGGATAGCATCCAAAAAATCCCAATCAAGGCTATCATAAGCCTTATTAAAATCGACCTTGAAAAACAAACATTCCAATTTTCTCTTCTTTAACCAAGATAGAATTTCATTCACCATTAGAGGACCATCAATAATATTTCTACCCGCCACGAATGCCATTTGGTTCTCCGATATTATCGAGTTCATCACCCCTTTAATTCTATTTGCTAAGACCTTCGACACAACTTTTGGGATACAAACCAAAAGGGTGATTGGTCGAAAATCGTTAAAGACTTGAGGATCAGCAATTTTTGGGATGAGGCAAATAAAGGAAGAAATACAACATTTGCTGAGCTCTCCTGTTTCATAAAACCAGTCCAAAACATTTTTAAAATCCTTAGCCAAATGACCCCAAAAGTGCTTCAAAAATTTAAAGTTATCCGGGCCCGATGCTTTGTCATCTCCGCAGTCCCAAACCGCCCTTTTGATTTCCTCAAAGGAAAAGGATTAACTAAGCACAGCGCCTCCTGTTCCGATAAGTGGTTAATGCCCTGGCATAACATTCGAGGTTTCCTCCTGGCATCCGATCGAAATTTCTCCTCAAAGAACTGCTTCGCAGCCGACTTAATTTCAATAGGATCAGAAGTCCAAATATTGTTAATCATAATTCCGTTAATTCGATTCGAAGCTAACCGAGATCTCATAACGCCATGAAAGAACGAGGAATTTTCGTCTCCATGAATCGCCCAACGGACCCGGGCTTTCTGCGCTAAATCAGCCCGGCGCTTTTCATCCAACAAAGAGAGCTCCTTCTTAGCCTCATTCCAACCTTTGATTTCAGCATCAACCAAAGGTCTGTTTTCAGAAAGAGCCTCCCAATTATTAATTTCCGGGGTGAGTTCATTCCAACGTCTATTTTCGTTCTCTTTTAGCGACCTACTCCAGCTCTTTATCACCTCCTTGATTTTTTAAGCTTACCATGCAAAGCCTGACAAGGATTGCCCATAGGAATCCAGTCCCTGCACACACCTTCAACCACCCTATCGAACTCCGGGTGATCCAACCAAGATGAAAAAAAACGAAAAGGAGAAGGTCGAAAATCAATCACAGAAGACTTGAGCATGATGGGATTGTGATCAGACCAAATACGCGGCAAAACCGACAAGGAAGCATTGGGCCATTTATGAAAAAAAATTGCTACAAACCAGGCATCTGTCAATCTTGCTGAAATTTCTTCCATGGCCATACGAGAACGTAAATCTGCCCCCACCCATGTTGTATTCCTCAAGCCCAGCCTCAGCAATAAAATTGTTAAACCTCTCAGCACCGCGAGCATTGAACATCGAAAACTGTCTATCCTCCGGACATCTCACTTCATTAAAGTCTCCAATAATCATCCACAAGCCCGATTTCCGTCTCATCATCTCCAAAATCGAGTTCCACAAAGTAGTTTTAGCCGACCCAGATTGTGGTCCATAAATATTGCCCACATTAATCTCGACATTCAATCCCACCAGAATACCGGAAGTCACTAGCAGATTGTCGAGACGCACCGACGACTTGCACACAAAGGTATCCGGGTTCCAAACAGAAATGATACGACCAGAGTTACCTCTCGCAGGGACACAATCCCATTCAAATTTACCTTTACCCCAAAGACTAGACACCGGAAGACGAGATGAATCGCTACACTTACTTTCTTGAATACAGAGGAAAGAGATTTTATTAGATATCCTCAGCTGAGAAACATTGCTTTTTCTTTTAATAAAATATTCATGATTTTATATTCTGAAATGGTAATATTTTTCTTCAATAATAACACAACCGGAAAGATTTGATATAACGCAAGTACATAATTATAAATTACACACGTTTTTCTTCAAGAATAACGCAGATATTTTTAGTAATCACACAATATAAAATAATCCTCTTTTACATTATTTGTATCTCATTTACACATATCACACAACTTATAATACATAATCACGCACCTAATCACGCACCTAGTCATATCAAAATTACTTAAGTGATATGCATATAGAGTATACATAATCACGCATCTAGGATAAGAATTTTTGTTAACATATGCATATTCATATAAACGATATTTTTTTAAAATTATATAATAACGCAAATACTAATACTCTGATAAAATATAAAACATATACTAAAAACTATAAGACGCAAAGGATACTAGAAACGTTAACCATAATACATAATCACGCATCTAGTTGTGTTAAAACAATCAACAAATACATCTCCTGAGTTAATTAACATATTCGAATTAGTGTTAAAACAACTAATCTACTAATATCCCATACTCTTCAAATCTCTTTAAAGGTTTTGAAATTCACTAATCTAATCTGCTTTTGATGGGTGGCCATTCGACTTTGGTTTCTTTCGTATTGGGTTCGTTGGGATCTTTTTTTTTTCTCTTTTCGTGTTCCTATGAAAATATTGAAGCTTCTGGAATATATTAGATCAAAATTCCTTTGGGGTGGGGACGGGGAGCAGAAAATGTTGGTTTAGATCAAATGGAATTCGGTTCCTTCGGATAAAAAACATGGTGGGTTGGGGAAAGTCTCGATGCTAGCCCTATTGTATAAGTGGCGTTTGAGGTTTCTAAATAATCATGATTCTACAAGGGTTAAAGTGATCAAGAAAATTCATGGTCATAGTTTTGATCTAGATAGTGTGGGTAATGGTGGTGGTGTTTGGCTACGTATTTGTAGGTCGTCCGCTTCCCTTCATGTAAAAGGAGATTATCTGCCCGTCTTCTATTCGCAGGTAGTTAGGGGATGGTAAATCATGTCGTTTTTTGTTGGATCCTTGGTTAGATAACATTCTCCTTGCTGCTAGAATCAAACGACTTTTTAATTTGGATCGGGATAAGTTTTGTTTAGTGGCGGAAAGAAGAGGTATTCTCAATTGGTCTTGGTGCTGGCGTCGTCCTCTTAGAGGCGGTATTGAGGAGTCTCAGTTGCATGACCTAAGTTCTATGCTCGAGGCCGTTTCTTTCTCGGTCAACAATGACTCTTAGGTTTGGAACTTTGATGGTGATTGAGAATTTATAGCGAGATCGGCTAGGAAAGCTATTAATGGTGCCATTCTTCCCGTTCGCCCGCTTTCTACGAGATGGAATAGATTCGTTCCTAAAAAGGTTAATATTCTTGCTTGGTGAATCCTCCTTGAAAAACTGCCCACTCGATTCAATTTGAGTCTAAGAGGTTTGGATATCCCTTATATTCAGTATCCAATTTGTGGGGTTCAGGCGGAAATGTCGTCTCATATATTTGGTTCGTGTTTTATTACTGAGAAGACTTGGACTTTGATCGCTGCTTGGTTGGAGGTGGATTGCATTCTACCATGTTCCCCGAATACGTAGATGTCTTAGTTAGATGATTCGCGATTATCTTCTAAGAAAAAGGATTTGATCGAGGCAGTTTGTTTCACTACTTGGTGGATTTTTATGGACCTTTCGTATTTGATTTTATTATTTTACATTAGAATTCAATATACGTATTTGATTTGATCTAATTTTTAATACAATAATAGATCCCGCATAATTAGCGCCCCCGAAATCACAAAGGCATGCAGAATTAAAGTGTATAATTACAATAAAGCACTTTCATGTAAATTCAACAAGTCAATGCGTCACTCCTACAGCCCTGTGTTAAGCTCTATGTGTGTGTGTATATGTATATAACAAGATATTACTAAATACGAGTAGTCGCAGGGATAAAGCGTATATACAAAACAGTTGTATTGCTAAAATGTAACGTGACGAAAACAAAATTAAAAAGGACAACACAAAATGGTTAAAATTAGAAGTCTGGTTAAATATAATACTACAAACAATTAGATACCAAAAGACAATTGTGTGAAACTAAAATTTAAAACCAATAAAACGCTTAAGAAGTATTTAAAAGGAATGAAAAATACTACTAAAAATGTTGTCGCGGGGATAACGCGGACACACAAAACAATTGCATTGCTATAACGCTACGTAAAGTAAACGAAAATATAAAAAAATAAGTTGCGTAATAGTCAAAACGCTTAAACTATTGAGTGTATACCAACTCGTGTGCTAAATTCTGAGATTGGAAATTAAAGAAAAAAAAACTATGTTATACGATCAACTTATTTTATTTGCTAATCTAGTTGTGCTCAGATAAAAAACAAAAATTAAAACTAAAAAACGATATTTTAAAAAATTAATAAAAGTAAAGACGAAAACAAGCAAACAAAAGATTCTATGATATTAATATCCCGGATCCCGAGGTCCTCTCCAAATCCGGGCTCTTCAAGTGCTCTAATGGCTCTTTACCTTTCAAGTATTTGGGCCTTCTTGTGGGGGCTAACATGAACCGGATCAAGAGTTGGGATGAGGTTGTCAAAGTGGTTAGCAAAGGACTTTCGAGTTGGAAGGCCAAACATCTTTTCATTGGCGGTAGACTCGTTCTTACCAAAGCGGTGCTTGAAAGTTTACCATCATATTTCTTCTCCATTTATAAGGCTTCGGCTAAAGTCATCCAAAAGCTTGAAGGCATTCGGTATAGATTCCTTTGGGGTGGTGATGAGGAAAAAAATTGTATCCATTGGGTGTGTAGGTCCGGAAATCTCCCAAACACACGATATTTGATCGTAAATGAGTGCGGAATCCTCAAATACGATTGATTCAAGAAACAAGTAGAAGAAATAGATTCAATCTATGATAAAGATTGAATCTTGAATGAGAAATCTCTAACTTGGAAGCTGATCGTAAACACTAGAAACACAGAAATCGTAAACCTTTAAATGTATTTGAAAAGCTTACCTTAAATCATAAACAATGAGGTTTATATAGTACCTCATACAAAAATCGTAAACCTAAAATGGCCCACAAGGCCCAAATCGTAATCAACAACAAGCCCACTAACAAAACCCAAAAGCCCATTAACAACTAAGCCCATAACTAATGTTCATGCCTCTAAAATATATAGCCCAACAATCTTCCCCTAGGCATGAACCATTAGATCTTTTCTTCTACGGCAGCAGGAGATCGAATCGGAATGTATTCAGTGCGTTGTTCGACCACCATTTGTTTGCTACAATCCGCTCTGCAGTCCCATGAAAGATTCCCACCCTCACAGCATTCTCCATATCATTTTCATCACCAAGTATAGGCTGTGAGGCGAGCAACTTGATATCTCTTTCTCCGAATCTGAGCAAATCAACCGGATCATAAAAACGGAACTGCCTCATACTCTTGCAGAGCACCACCACCTCGTGTGTCGTTGGATCATAAAACCAGCAGTCAAAGTTTTTGACTAAAGTGCCATCTTGAATTTCATCCAACATATTTATAACTCTAGTGCGCTTGGTAGGTGGTCTCCGAGCTTCTCCCATGGGCTCACCAGTAGCAGGGTCAGTACCTGTCTCAACCCACCTTACCTGCTTCAGCTCAAAATCAGTGAAATTGTTTTCCAGATGGCTCAGCAAGTTGTTTCTGATAAGATCCCCATCGGAGCTGTTCCACCTGTTGATAAATGGAGCTCGAAGCAGACTCCTAATCTCGGGCTCAGTCCAGGAATGAAATTGCCCACGAGTTTTGTAGTATTCCACTGGACTGAAGCCTTCACGGATTACGGCAAACAGCCTCTTTTCTGAGTCATAGTGCCAGCAAAGGATGTTTTCACGACTCCCCCTCTTGTCTAATGTGCTCTCACCAAGATCAATGGTGTATTGGGTGGGGGCTGGACCTTGAAAGAATTCACGGAACCAGTTGTCGTGTCCCTCAGGGGCTTTGGAGATGATTCTGCCACTTCGGGCGTAATCTGACATTTCAAAGTTTTCATCTCCATCATCCTCAGTTGCTTCACCTGTACCTTGAGCTGAAGAGCTTTGACCCGAGGCACCTGAAGTATTTCCCTCTACTGTACTTTTAAAGGCATTGAACTTTTTCTTCAGGTCCATCAGAGCTTCATTGAGATCCTTCATTCTTGTCTTGTCAGCCTTCTCTCTTTCTTCCATCCTTCTGTTATCTGCTACCTCTTTCTCCCTCAACCTTCTGTTCTCTGCTTGTCGTGCAATAATCTCACTCTGTCTGATCCTGTTCTGAGAGATCAGAAAGTTGATATGAGGATCGGTGCTTATCCTCAGATCAATTGGTAGCTCAGCAGCTTGAAAAGGCCTAAATCCAGGAATAGTTGTTGGCTGATTTACCACAGGATCTGCACTCACTCTTACCGGGCTTGGAGCAATGAAGGTGTGATCAACCTCCAGAAATTGAGATTCTTCCCGAACTGGGCTATGCTCGGTCAGAACTGGAGTTTCAGTTTGCACAGGAGCAGGTTGATCTTGCACATCTTCAGTCTGTGTAGTAGAAGGTTGCTCTTGAAGGGCTTCATCAACTGTTTCTTCTTGACCACTGGGACCCTCAGAACTGGGTCCAGCTGGTTGTACTACCAATAAACTTGAGCTTGTCTTGGTGAACTTGAACCGTACGCTCCTTGGATCAGATTTCTTTCGAGGAGATGGCTCACGAGCAGGAACGGGTTCTTCTTCCAGAACATCATCAACAGACAAATTCAGCTCTGGAGGTGTAGTGTCACTGCCAGATGAGCCAATCATATCATCCCTTGACCTTTTATGGGTTAGGGGCTCCAAGTCTCCATATATATCATCTTCTGTGATGTCATGGCCAGCAAGAATGTCATCCATTATATTTTCTTCATCGGAGGGAATAACATCTTCATCTTGAACATTAACAGCCGGAGTTACCGTTAAGTCTTGGTCTTCGGCAATGGATGCATTGACATTGGGCATGTCAGCTTCTGGCATCAGAATCATCCATCACTTGTTCCCTTGCAACCTCTGGGAACGCACCCCTTTTAGTCCACTCCAGTCTACCTTCAAAAGACTTTTTACCTGGTCTATCCTGGGTTTGCAGGCCAAAAACCCCAATATCCATCACCTTCACATCAAGTTTCTCTATCCTCTCCTCAATCATTGGATACTTCTTCATCACCACCATTTGGACAAACCTTGGTGTCATTAAAAATTGTTCTCTGGCACTTAGTTCTGCATTGCCTATCCAATCAATCAGCATCATCTTTGAAAAGTTGAAGTTCCAATCTAAGGCCAAAGCAACGAAGGCAGTTCCATGAAGTTGATTTAACTGATCGAAGCTTGTTCTTTTCCCAAGGAAAGATTTCTGCATATAGTGCGCCAGACACCTCCAGTAGTGCGGCAGAAGCTTCTTAAAGATGGGCGGAAATTTTCCTTCATACCCCATTGATTGCGCCCCTGCCAGAACTACCTCCTTTGGATACATGATAGGATGTGAAGCATCATCAGTAATGTTCAGCCCTTGCCTTATATCTTCTTCCTCAATAACAATTTGTCTGTTATTGACCGTTGCAGTAATCCTTGTCTTGTCAGAATTTGCCCTGGCAGTTCCCCAAAATTCTCTGACCAGCATCTCGTCGATGAGTACATTCGTCCTCAAGGCATGGTTAATTTTGCACGTGTTCATTCCGGCCACCAGTGAGTAGAATAACTCCATGTGTTTTTCTGGCGGGTCTTCCAGATAAGCAGGCATACAGTGATCCTGCTCGTATTTTATATCTTCCAATAAGCATCTCTTCTGCCATCTGAGAAAGACAAGACATATGCATCAGATTTGTTCATTAAGGAGCAATTATGATTATTAACCCTTGATGTTGTTCAATTGAAAATTACATTTTACTTTTGAACATCACACATTTTCAATTTGAACATAGGAAAATAATTGAATTAAACACACGCTCACAAACACCATTAAATTTATCTCAGAAACGATCAATTTTAATGAGATTTTCAAAAAATAGTTAAGTGTTTTAAAAAAAATTCTCATTTTAATGAGTTTATGATTCAATTATAGAGATTACGATCCACTTAAATGGGTTTATAATCCTTTGATTATGAGATTACGATTCAATAAACGAGTTTACGACTTTTTGATCGAGTTTACGATTTGTTAAATTCAGGCCCAATCGTAAACAAATAGACCAATCGTAATCAACCATAACCGCTCGAAGCCCAGTCGTAAACTACGAATCGTAGACCCGAGTCGTAAACCCGAGTTGTATACCCGGGTCGTAAACCCGAGTCGTATACCCGGGTCGTAAACCCGAGTCGTAAACACCGAAGCGTCGTCTTCAACATCAAGATTATCGTAAACGTCGAATCCGCCATAGATGACCCTGCAAAAACTCGGAAACACGTTAAAACACATAATACTTGCAAAACACACCACCATAACTACCTTTAAACGATTTTAAACACAACACCGACTTCAAATAACGCGTATTCGGCTCGAACAACACCAAATCAGTAACGGGTCACGAGTTAGGGCTCAAATCGAGAAACCCGTGAATGGACCGATGAAAACTTGTGAGAACGGTCGATTGACAAGGGGTTCTTGGTCGGAAAAGGATTGCGAAGGTGATGGTGAGCTCGGATCGCTCAGTGGAGGTCGGAGATGGTTTTCCGGCGAGGGTGCGGCGGTTAGGGTTTCGGTTGTAGATCGTAAACGGCGAGGAGAGGTGAGGAATCGTAAATGAAAAGAGGGAATCGGAAACTTTGGTTTTTATATGAAACATTTACACAAAGCCCCCTCATATTTCAAAAACCTTTCAAAAAGCACCCAAACCTTTATAAAAAGATAAATTCTCATAAAATTGTTAACTTTTTAGCACAATTGAGAATTTTACGAAGCTTCCCCTCAAACTTAGCCCCGAGTATCCGATCATGATCATAATAATAAAAAATTAAAACTTTAAATATTTAAAGACTAAAAAAAATTGAAAATGCACAAAATTAAGATAATCTAAATACTAGACAAAAACATACTTACCTTGAGATTGATGTTTTTCATGGATCAAACCAGACAAATCATTAACTGAGGAACCCTTTTCAGCTTCCGTTACTCGACGCTCTAGACATTTGCTCAAAACTTTTGAAACCATCATAAACTCACATCCAGATTAAAACATTTTAAGTGCTTAAGTTGTGGTACATAATTACCGTCATGTTTAACCGTCCCCACACCCAATTGTTCATAGCAAAACCTACCCAACCTCAGAGTTTATTGAGGATTCACAAACCCCCAACTTGAGGAACCATGCAACACTGCTTTGACAACCACTTATTTCTTATTTTCTTGAATTATCGGTTGGTGATCAGGTCGGCCGCATAAGCACGCAGAGAAGACCAACAAAATAATTTTCTTTTCTTTTTCATTTTCCTTTTTCTTTTTCACAATTTTTTTTTTTTGAATTCTTTTTCTTTTTCTTTTTCAGTGGTGTTGTCATTTACAGTATAAACATGGCGTGTGAGAGAGTGAATACTAGGTGAATACCACTCTCAACCCGTTTTTGCTGGGACTCAGTCTTTTAAACTATGTAAACTAGGATGGAAAACTAAACATATATAAGAGTTAAGATTACTGCACTTACAATGGATGATCATTGTTTTTGATTTAGCTTACCGAACATCATCTTTGAGACGTCTTTCACTTCTGCCTTACACGTGTCAGTCTCCGATCGTCATGGAGATTTATATCACTTCCTACCAACTCAAGGCAAAGCAAAAGACATCATAAAAACTTCAAACAGATATTTTTTTTTGAATTTTCTGAGACAATTATATTTCTTCCCCTGTTTTTATGAGGCTTTTGAAAACAAACACTATTTTTGGTGTTTTTAGTTTTTTTAAATAAAATAACAAAAAAAAAATTTGATCAGATCATTCCTCGAAGGCAATCATCCGAAGGCCTTCGACACACATTTCAAAATTTGGTCGTGGGAGGGGTTTTGTGAAGATGTCCGACACATTCTGATCGGAGCTTACCTTTTGAAGCTGAATTAGCTCCCGATCATAGCAATCTCGAATGAAATGTACCTTTATGTCTATATGCTTGGTTTTAGAATGTTGGACAGGGTTTTTCACAATTTCCAAGGCAGCAGCATTGTCGCAAAAGATAGGAGTGTTAACGAATTCCATACCGTAGTCTGTGAGCTGGTTTTGGATCCACACTACCTGTGAAGTACCGGCAGATGCTGCCACGTACTCAGCTTCGGCAGTTGATTTAGATACGGTATGCTGCTTCTTGCTCTGCCAGGAGATGAGTCGATCGCCCAGATATTGACATCCACCCGTCGTTGACTTTCGGTCCAAGTCACTTCCACCATAGTCACTGTCAGTATAAGCATACAATTGAAAGTCAGTGTTCTTTGGGTACCAAAGACCAAGCCGAGGCCTGCCCTTTAGGTACCTAAATATACGTTTAACAGCATTCAAATGAGAAAGTTTAGGGTTAGCCTGATAGCGGGCACACAAGCAAACTGCATGCATAATATCTGGCCGACTTGCTGTTAAGTACATCAGTGAACCAATCATTGATCGGTACGTGAATTCGCTCACTGACTCCCCTTCTGCATCTGCTGACAGGAGAGGTCGGGATGCCATTGGAGTTGAAATTGGCTTTGAGTCCTGCATCTTGAATTTCTCTAGGATCTCATTCACATACTTGGCTTGGTGAATAAGAATCCCAGATTCATCTTGTTTAACTTGCAAGGCTAGGAAGAAACTCATCTCCCCCTGATCGCTCATCTCAAACTTCTTCTTCATAATCTCCTCAAATTCGGTGCACAATTCCTCGTTTGTAGAACCGTAGATGATGTCATCTACATACACTTGCACCATGATTATGTCCTCATCCACTCTCTTCCTAAACAAAGTTTGATCAACAACTCCTCTTGTATATCCATTCTCCACCAGGTGATTGGACAACGTTTCATACCAGGTACGAGGAGCTTGATGCAAACCGTACAAGGCCTTATCCAGTAGATAAACATGATCTGGATTTTCTTCATCTATGAACCCTGGTGGTTGGGTTACATAAACTTCTTCGTTCATCTCTGCATACAGGAAGGCAGTCTTCACATCCATCTGATGGACAGTAAAATTGAGATACGATGCCACAGCCAGAAAGATCCGAATTGCTTCCAATCTCGCCACCGGAGCATATACCTCGTCATAGTCAATCCCGTGAACTTGCCTGTGACCTTGTACAATTAACCTCGCCTTGTTTCTCACAATGATTCCTGAATCATCCTTCTTGTTCTTATAAAGCCACCTCGTGGGAATCACCTTCTTGCCATCAGGCCTCTTCACAAGTCGCCACACTCCCAGCTTTGAGAACTGATTAAGCTCATTGTGCATGGCCTCTATCCAATTCGGATCTCTGAGAGCAACCATCACATTCGGAGGCTCAATCTGGGAGATAAAACATGAATACATGCAGAAATTGATATCCCCTGTGCGGCTTCTGGTTGAAACACCTGCAGACACTGGTCCAAGAATGTTGCTGACTGGATGATCCTTGTTGATCCTGGATACCTGGACATCTGGCACAGACACAGAAACAGGCAGATTAGATGTAACAACATTATCATTTATATCACGCATACCTGGACTTTGAGGTGTCTCTGAATCATTTTCACACGTTCCTGAAGTTCCCGGAGCATCTACGTTGACATTTGTGGGAACTGGAACAGGTGTCTTTTCACTGATTCTGTCAACAGAAGGTCTTGATTCAGATGGCTGAGTGATAATCTCTTCTTCTTCACCCAAATTATGAAGATCATTCGAAAACTTGAACCCTTCAAACAGAGACCCGTAGTTAAAAATCCAATCAGGTCCGGTCCCTGCATCCGTCGGATTGTCTTCAAGCCAGTCCACGTTGAACGCTTCAATGATCAAACCAGTGGTCTTGTTATAGACTCGATAAGCACTATTTCCCGAATAACCAACGAAATAACACTCATCCGCTTTCGCCTCGAATTTCCCTACGTCGGACTGAATCAGCACCGTGCACGGACATCCGAAAGTCTTGAAATAACCCACTGTCGGCTTCTCTTTGTAGACAATCTGATATGGAGTTTTCTCATGACGTTTGTTTAACAGAACGCGATTTTGCACATAACATGCTGTGTTGACTGCCTCAGCCCAGAAGAAGATTGGTAGTTTTGCTTCACACATCATTGTCCTTGCAGCTTCAATGAGTGTCCTATTTCTTCTCTCAGCTACTCCATTCTGTTGTGGAGTGTAGGGAGCACTGAACTGTCTGTCTATGCCTTTAGCCCCACAAAACATATTCAACTCAGCATTCTTGAATTCCGTTCCGTTATCCGATCTGATAGCTTTGACCTTCTTGTTCAGCTGATTCTCAATGAGTGTGACAAACTGTTTCACTAGGGCTGGAGTTTCATACTTGTTAGACAAGAAGTAGACCCAAGTAAAACGTGAATAGTCGTCCACAATCACAAGACAATAGGAGAACTTGCTGATGCTCTGAACTTGCATAGGTCCAAATAAGTCCATGTGTAGAAGTTATAGAACTGATGACACAGAGTTTGCTATCTTCGGACGATGTGGCAACTTGTGCTGCTTCCCCTTCGCACATGCCACACATTTTTCAACAGTTGAGAAGTCTTTAATCGGCAGCTTTCTGACATGCTCTCCCTTCGCGAGCTTAGTCAAATTTTTCATATTAGCATGCCCGAGACGTCTATGCCACAACATAGCCAAATTTTCATTCTGTTTTGATATAAGGCATGCTTCTTCTGATGTAGGAGGATTGCCCATGTTGAGAAGATATGAGTTTGAACGTCTTGGAGTGCGCATCAGTACACACTCCTCGGGTATCTTCACACCAGGCTTCAAAATAATACACTCCTTTCGATTGAACATCACCGAATAGTCTTTGTCACAGATCTGAGAAACACTCAGCAAACTGTGCGACAGTTCCTCCACATAATGAACGTCAGAAAAAGACAGATTTCCACTCCTCACCACACCTTTCTTGCTAATTCTACCACCCACACCTCCTGCAAATGAAACTCCTCCACCATCGAAATCTTCTACATCTTCCAAAAGGGACAGATCTCCGGTCATGTGTCGGGAGCAACCACTATCAACGTACCAGAGATTGCTGATAGTTCTTCTTGGCTGTCCCTACAAGAATAAGAAATTAATGAGATCCAGGTACCCAGGCCATAACAGATCTGGGCACACCTTTTGCATCAATGTAGTTAACTAATTGGAGAATCATCTCAGACTTTGATCCAGACACACTTCTCATTTTGAATGTTGACTTTTGGTTTCCATGTGGTGGTTTTCTCTGGTTTCAACACAGTTGTTGAATTGTTGACAAACACAGATTTCTTTTGTGGTGAAATGACCTTTTTACCAGTTGGTTTTTTAACCGGTGTCCACTCAAGTTTCAGTTTAGTATACACAAGTTGTTTTGTTTGAGCGACACCTTTTTGTTTCAAAACCTGTTGCTCGGCTTTCGCTTTGCCATTAGGTTGATTAGCTCTTTTTACTTTAGCCACTTGTTTTTTAATGAATTCTGGTTTTATCTTGTGGGAAACTCCTTTAGATACATAAGTTTGTTTTGGAGTTCTGGTCACTTTCCACTTATTAATAACAGGCTTTGTCACAGGTGCCTTTGTGTTTGAAACCTTAGACTGTTCAGTCTTCATTGGTTCATTACACTGCTTCCCCTGAAACACAACTTGTTGTTTCTGCTTTTGTTTTTGCTTTTCTCCGGTCATCATTTTCTCCAACATACTAGTCCTTAGGTTTTGCGGATAGTATGGTTGGTAAGGTCTATTAACACAGTTAGCTGCAAAATGTCCTGGCTTTCCACATTGAAAGCAATTCATGAGCCTAGGCCCATTGACATGGCTACAGAGGTACGTACGTCTTGGGTAAGACGACTTCCACTCTGGCTTATCATCCCATTTGTGTATAACACGTTGTTTATCCTTATCAGATTGTGTAATTAAACAAAATTGTTCCGATTTAGATTTGTTTGTTCTATTAAAAGCTGACACAACCTGGGGATAAGCAACAAAGTCTTTGGGCTTAGTCTCACGACCTGTTTTTGTGTTAGGCACACGAATTTTAAAACCAGACACTTTTTCATTAGATTCTGAAAGTTTTTTTAATAACGATACAGCTACTTGTTTTGACTTGGATGTTTCTAGTTCTGACACAAGTGCCAATACATCATCCTTAGGTAAACATAAACTAGAACTACTAGAACTACTAGACGCATGACTCTCATCCACTCTCCGACACTCCGCATCCTCCTCAGAAATGTCTTTGATTTCTACTTCATCTGCACAATAAATAGATACATCAGAAGTGCTCACACAGTTATTCAGAGAAGTATTTGATGGTCCTGCTTCACACGCGTCTGTCATCATTCTGTCCATATTACCCAACCCATAAGTCATGTGCTTTTCATTTTCAATTTCCTCTTCTGTCATAGGCTTCACTCCAACCAAGACACTATCTAAGGGAGGTCCTTCTTCATGCATTTCCGATGTAGATCTATCTATCTAATCCTCCTCTAAGATCATTCCTATCACATCTCTAGTTTTATCTTGAGGAACAACGTTCTTGCTTGCAAAGCTAATTCCTATCCCACCTTTGTCTTTACCCATTCTAACCTCAGTTATGCAAGTATCTAGGGATTTACTAGCCTGTAACATTCTTTTGCTTCTCATAGGGTTTATATCAAGCTTAACCTGCATCTCATTGTTCTTATGCTTCAGGTCATCTATCTGCTTACTTAGCTCAGCTATTTCTAACTTAGCGTTGTCATACAAATAGGCATTCTCAGTTGCAAGGTTCTTATATTTTGCTATATCTAATTTCTGGGCTTTAACCTTTTCTTCATTCTTTTGCCATCTACCCTTAAATGAACTCTTTTCACATTTTACCTCAAACAATTCTGATTCATAGTTTTTGCAATATTGTCTAAGAGTAGTAATTATACGATCACAAACAGGGTTAGAACATACCTTGGTGTGGTCTGCTGCCATAGCTTCATTCTCCTCAGGTTCTTCTTCAGTAACCACAAAAGCATGCTCCTCATCATCATCATCATCATCCATAGTCGTCATCATAGCATGTGTCAGACTCAGATCCTTCAGCTGGGGGGTCAGATCCTTCAGCTGGGGGGTCCAGTCATAACCTCCACCTCCCTGCACTATCAAGGCACTTGTTTCGGCCTTTGCCTTCCCATCAGCTGGCTTCTTCATCTCTGCTTTCTCCTTCCTCGGTTTGCTGCACTCCCTAGCAAAATGCCCATATTCATCACAATTGTAGCACCTAAGCTTTGTCTTATCAAACCCCATTCTGATCTTGTCTTGATCCTTCCAAACATTTCTCCCTGTAGTAGCCATGAACTTCTTAGCCCTGAACACTGCCATAGCCATTTGCCAAGAGACATCCAGCATCTCCACATCCTCTGGATTAATCTGATTAAGCTCCCCCGATAGAATCTCAGAAGGAATTAGGGTTCCGGCCATTAAAGCATGGTAACTGTTCATGAATCCCATACCCAGTGCAAAATTGGGATCGTTGTTAGCCTCAGAAGTGTCACCTCCACTTGAACTAGATTGGGGTTGTGCCACAAATGCCTTCGTTTGGGTCATCGAACTTGATCCACTTCCAACAGACTTTCCTTTCTGCTTCTCATCAACCTCTTCCGACAACAAAGCTTGATTCAGCTTCCCATCCAAACTAAGTGAGCTTATATGGTTCAACTCACGCTGCTTATCATCAATTAGCTTGGACTTCAACTTGTTGATCATTTCATCCAGAGACAGCTCACTCAATTTGTTGTTGTCCTTAATAATTGAGATATTGGTGTTCCATGACTTTGGCAAACTGTTCAGCAGCTTCAAATTCTTATCTTCCAATTCCGGTTCCACACCATAACTTGACATTTCTGCCATCAGAGAGACAAATCTTTGCACTTGTGCTTCGAAAGATTCACCTTGGATGTGATTAAACAAATTGAATTTCTGCTTCAACATCTGCTTTCGACTCGCCTTGATGTCTGGATTTCCCTCATAAGCAACAATCAATGCATTCCACAATTCCTTTGCCGTCTTGCAATGCTTAAAGCCTTGAGCAATGTCTGGAGTCAATGCCATGGTCATTATTGCAAATGCCCTCTCTGCCTTGTTACACCTTTCCCAGTCATCATCTTCAAACTCATCTTCAGTCTTAGCCTTTCCTATCTTAGCTCCCGCTCCATGAGTAGGTACGTGTGGTCCATTAAGCACTGCTCTCCACAACCTTAAATCAACACTCTTCAGGTGGTTCTCGAACCTATACTTCCATTCCAAAAAGTTATATGCTGACGTAAGTCTAGGTGGACGAGTAATAGATCCAATCTCGAAGTCCAATTTCTGATACATGCTTGGTTCAAAATCCATCCCGATAGCTTAGGAAACCTAAAACTATAGTCCAAAAGTCTGTGATTATGATAAAAACCACCTGATTACGATCGTAAATCCTTGATTACGATCGGAAACACCTGATTACGATCCAAAGCAAATCGCAAACCCCAATTCCGATAAAAAAATCGTAAACACTGATTACGATCGCTAATTACGACTCCGGAAATCGTAAACACTCGATTACGATTAGCAATGATCGTAAACACCGATTATGATCCGAGGAAGTCGTAAACTCTGATTACGACTCCGCGATTTCGATAATAATAAGTCGTAAACTCCAATTACGACCAAGTAGAGTCGTAAACACGTTTTGCCGGATCGTAAACACCGTAAAAATGCAATCTTGATGTCGTAAACCCAGATCTGATGAATATCTTCAAACAACACAGTCGTGAACACACAAAAACCTAGAAACCCAGTCGTAAACTTGAAGACAGCAGCAACAGAGGTCGTAAACTCGATGAACAGCCTACAAATCTTCAAAAACAACCCAAAAACCCAGAAAACACTTGAATCAATATCGTAAGAGCCTCGAATCTAAGATTCTTAGCTCTGATACCAATTGTAGGTCCGGAAATCTCCCAAACACACGATATTTGATCGTAAATGAGTGCGGAATCCTCAAATACGATTGATTCAAGAAACAAGTAGAAGAAATAGATTCAGTCTATGATAAAGATTGAATCTTGAATGAGAAATCTCTAACTTGGAAGCTGATCGTAAACACTAGAAACACAGAAATCGTAAACCTTTAAATGTATTTGAAAAGCTTACCTTTAATCATAAACAATGAGGTTTATATAGTACCTCATACAAAAATCGTAAACCTAAAATGGCCCACAAGGCCCAAATCGTAATCAACAACAAGCCCACTAACAAAACCCAAAAGCCCATTAACAACTAAGCCCATAACTAATGTTCATGCCTCTAAAATA
>JBCNJP010000007.1:21906164-21953164 GCA_039602395.1 Deinandra increscens subsp. villosa
ACTGATAGTGTTTTGGTAAGAAAGCTTACTAGATAGTGTAACTGAGAAGTATGTTCATATAGTTGCTTCTATAGAACAGTTTGTAGATTTGGATTCTGTAGCATATCAGGAGATTGTAGGCCGGTTGAAGGCTTTTGAAGAAAGGATAGGTTCAAAGGTGAAGGCTAACAATACCAAGGATGAGCAACTTCTCTTGTCTTATGCCGAATGGGAAGCCAGATACAAAGGATCTCAGGGCAGGCAGAAGAGATGGGATAAGAATTCTAAGAATACAAAGGGAGCAGGAGAAGGAAACAAGAACAACTTCAAGAACAAAGGCAGCACTAATGGGAGTAAGTCTTCATTTAAAACTAAGAAAGATAAGAGTAATATCAAGTGTTTTAAATGTGACAGGTTAGGCCATTATGCCAGTGAGTGTCCTCAAAAGAAAGTGAAGAATGAAGATGAGGCACATTTGACTCAAGTTGAATATGATGAAGACCCTGAATTACTGCTCATTTCTGAAGAAGATGAGACAGAAGAATCTGTATTCTTGAATGAGATGAGAGTGATACCCTCAAAGTACACTTCAGAAGATAGTAAGGAGTTTTGGTATTTGGATAATGGAGCATCCAACCATATGACAGGTAATCTCTCTTACTTTTCTTATTTAGATAAGAATGTAAGTGGAAATGTGAGGTTTGGGGATGGTTCAAGGGTAACCATAAAAGGAAAGGGATCTGTTATACTTGAGAATGTGTCTAAGGAACAAAGAGTCTTGACCAATGTTTATTATATACCACATTTAAAGAGTAGTATATTGAGTCTTGGTCAAGCTACTGAAAATGGATGTGAGGTAAAAATGAAGGATGAATATCTTTGGATGTATGATAAGAGAGGGGATTTGTTGATGAAGGTTAGAAGGTCATCTAATAGGCTGTACAAACCTAGCCTAGGAATAGGATCCCCTAGTTGTTATCTTGACTAAGGTAGATGACTTAGCTTGGCTGTGGCATGGCAGGCTAGGTCACCTAAGTTTTCATACTATGGAGCAAATGACTAAGAGTGGATTTGGTCTTAGGAGTTCCTAAGGTTTAGGCAGAACATCAACTTTGTGATGCTTGTTTAGCTGGAAAGCAAATAAGGAATAGTTTTCCTAAGGAGACTAAGTTCAGATCAAAAGCACCTCTAGAAATGATTTCAATGGATCTGTGTGGACCCATAAGTCCTGAAACTAGTTCTGGAAACAGATATTTCATGTTGCTTGTTGATGATTTTTGAAGATATATGTGGGTATACATGTTAGGCTTTAAAGATCAAGCTTTTGAGGTATTCAAGAAGTTTAAGAATAATGTGGAAGGTAGATTTGAAAGGAAAATAAAATCCTTGAGATCAGATAGAGGTGGAGAATTTGTCTCCAAAGAATTTGATCAATTCTGTAGGGATAGTGGAATAATTAGATTATTGACTGCTCTTTACTCTCCCCAACAAAATGGGGCAGTAGAGAGAAGGAACAGGACAATAATGGATATGACAAGGAGTAGTATGAAAGCTATGAATGTTGATGATAGTCTTTGGGCAGAAGGGGTAAGACATGCTGTTTATCTTCTAAATAGGCTTTCAGCAAAGAGTGTAGAAGGCAAAACCCCTTATGAGGTTATTAGAGGTAAGAAACCAAACTTATCACATGTAAGAGTTTTTGGTTGTGTGGGACATGTGAAAACTGCTAAAGCAGGGATTAAGAAGCTGCAAGACAGGAGTATACCTATGATGTATTTAGGAGTGCAAGAGGGTACTAAGGCTCATAGGATGTTTGATGCAAATGAGAACATAATTGTGATAAGCAGGGATGTAGTCTTTGAGGAGTATAGGAAATGGAGTGACTTAAAGAAACCTGAAGTTAAGACTATTTATGATTCAGGTGGTGTTGGTGTAACTACCACTTCAGGAACATCAGAATTCTACATAGGAGATGAGAATAATGATAATCAACCTGAATTTGATAGTGAAGATGCAGAGGAAGAAGATTTGCATCAATCACCTGTCCAAGCTCAACATGATGTAGGTACATCTGGTGCAGGGGCGAGGAGATCAAGTAGAGTTACTGCAGTTCCTAATAGACTAAATGATTATGTCCTGGATAACAGGTTGAGAATGAGTCAGCAGAGGCAGGATGAATTGGAACTTGTTGAGCTACTTCTTGCAGAAGAGAGTGAACCAGAGAACTTTCAGGAAGCAAGGAAACATGATAAGTGGAAAAGGGCTATGCAAGAAGAGCTTAGTTCCATAGAAAGGAACAAAACTTGGAAATTGGTAGAATGTCCAAAGCATTGCAAACCCATTGGTTTGAAGTGGTTATTCAAGGTTAAGAAGGATGCCAAAGGTGAAGTAACCAAGTATAAAGCAAGATTGGTGGCTAAAGGTTATGTACAAGAATTTGGAGTTGACTATGAAGAGGTGTTTGCTCCAGTGGCTAGGATAGATACTATCAGGTTATTGTTAGCATATGCAGCTAGAATGAAATGGAAAATCTATCACCTAGATGTTAAAACTGCTTTCTTACATGGAGAATTGAAAGAAAATGTCTATGTTCAACAACCAGAGGGATTTGAGGTCAATGGCAGTGAGCACAAAGTATATAAACTTGAAAGAGCTTTATATGGATTGAAGCAGGCTCCCAGGGCCTGGAATCAAAAGTTGGACAAAGTTTTGAAAGAAATTGGTTTTTCCAGGTGTAAACATGAGAACTCTGTTTACATTAGAGTGAAAGGTAAGTCTAGTATTATAGTGGCTGTATATGTTGATGATTTGATGGTAACAGGTTCAAACAGGGAAGAGATCAACTTATTCAAAGAACAAATGAAGAATAAGTTTGAAATGACTGATTTGGGTTTGCTCAATTACTACTTGGGGATTGAAGTGATGCAGTTGGAAGAAGAGATTCAGATAAAGCAATCTGCTTATGCAAGAAAAATAATCAAACTTGCAGGGTTGGAAGATGCAAATGAAGCAAGGATACCTATGGAACCGGGTTTGAAGCTAAGGAAGGAAGAGGGTGGTGAGGCTGTGGATGCTACAAACTACAAAAGGTTGATTGGGTCTCTCAGGTACTTAACTCAAACAAGGCCTGATATCACATTTGCAGTAGCATATGCAAGCAGGTCTATGCAGGAGCCCAGAAGTGAGCATTTGAAAGCTGTAAAACATATAATAGGGTATGTGAAAGGGACATTGCATCATGGTCTTGGATACAGAATAGGAAGAAGTGAAGAGGGCTTGATAGGATATAGTGATAGTAATCGCAACATGGAAAGTGAAGATGGGAGGAGCACTTCAGGTAATGTGTTTTACTATAATGGATCTATTATATCTTGGTTTTCACAAAAACAGAAAACTGTGGCTTTGTCTTCCCGTGAGGCAGAATTTATAGCTGCTACTTTAGCAGCTTGCCAGGCTATATGGTTGACAGGTCTTTTGACTGAGCTGATTGGACAGAAACAAGAAAACGTAGTGTTATTTGTGGATAACAAGTCTGCCATAGCTCTAATGAGGAATCCTGTGTTTCATGGTAGATCAAAACACATCAATTTAAGGTTCCATATTATTAGGGAGTGTATAGAGGATGATAAAATTGATGTTCAGTTTGTTAGAAGCAATGAGCAGTCTGCTGATGGATTTACAAAACCATTGGGAAGAACCAGATTTGCTGAAATGAAGAAACAATTAAAGATGTTTACTTCAGCAGGGAATTAATCATTCTGTTGAGATGGGATCTTTTACACATTAGTACAAATAAGTTCATTGAACCTCTATTGTGCAATGATGTAGGTTATCAAATCACTAAATTTGGTTGATTTCCTTGAAAGAGAAAGATGTGGGATGATTTGGAATTAAGGGGGTGTTTGTTAGATAAATATAATTCCAATATTAGCACCTTGCTAATAGTTCAGGGACTATATGTGTCAAATCTTGAAAATTAGTTAACGGTAGGAAATTAGATTAGTTATAAATTTGTTTGTTTATTGTTAATTGTATTCATTCATATATTGAGCTCATAATCAATAAAAAAGTTCTTTCTCTTTCAATTGTGAGTGTGAAATTGTTGAATCGATCTTGGTGTGAACTTTGAGCTTGTTATTTGATTTTGTTTCCAGGTTAACATTTCTTTCCTGAAAATTGTGATACAATATGATTATATTTTTTAATTGTTGTGCATAGAATATGAATATATTCGAAAATTATGATTTCAGTTAATTTCTTCCATGAAAAGAAGGTGCAGATTGGATGGGAGTTTTACACCAAAGAGGATGTTATTTCTTCTAACTTTGTCACATTTGGAGATCTCCTATATTGGTTCAAATCCAAAACGTCAGGTATATATTCATAAACTGCTACTTTTGTTTTGAACATGAAAACAACAATGTTTTTTAACTTCCAAATCTCTCGACGGCGACTTCTCTGCTTTCTAGGTGTGTGTTTCTTATGTCCGGTTTAGCCAAAGGTAAAAGGAAGTAAGGAACAAAGGTATAAATACAACTATTCTTTATTCTATTCTTATGGAGGTAGCTAAGAGCATACATTCTGTTATGGATCTGTTGAGATCATCAGGCCCATTTTTTTATGTTAGAAACTTAGAATACCTTATATATTTGTTTAGATGGTTTCGTGATTGAGGGAGGAACTTAGATTTCTGCATTTGTGTTTATTTTAACTTGCTTTTTGTAAACATGCAGTTTCTTTGGCCTGTGTGGGATTTCTTTGTTGTTCAGGTATGCCCTTGGTTTTTTTATACCCTCTTTTGTATCTCATGTTTTCAGTACTGCAATTTTCTGCTCTGTCTGTTTCTATCAATTTTTAGCAGTCTTTGTTTCTTTGAAATATATGAACAATCTCCATTTGCTGTTTGCTGGATTACTGTGTGTGTTTGGGTGAGAACTTTTAGGCCGTCTATAGTTCATGTGCTTCGATTTAGGGGCTGGTGTATTGTGTAAAAAACTATATGATGTGTTTCGATTTGTGCTATGTGTGGTAGGTTATTATTTGGTCATTAGTAGTAGATTTTTCTTTTAGGTTTATAGTTTACTCTGGCTGAAACGTTTTTACTTCTAATATGACACAACACATTGCATCTATTAAGTATCTTTGTAGTAATAAGTGTAGGAATGGACAACAATAACTTTGATATAGAACAACAATAACTTTGATGATGATGTAGGTAATTACAGTTGATATTTGTTAATCTATAATTGTTAGATGATGATGATCTTCAATACTGAAATAGTGAAATCTGAGCTATTGGAATATTCTATTCATATTCCCTTTTGTTATTCATTTTGATTATCATAATTTCATTCCTTTTAATTTACACCTGATTGAAAGTTAATTAGTCAGTTCAATTATATAATTGTAAATCATGGTTGAGTTCAAATTAAATGATTATACAATTTAATATACAAAAAACAAAATACTTACCAAGTATAATAATCATAAATGATGAGATCCTGGTTAAAATATGAGAGGGACAAATCATATCACTTCTTCATGATTAGAAAAGGATAATAATCTAAGGTAAGTCAACTTACAATTACAATGAAGTAATTATAAATTAAAAATAAGAAATGCACTTTTAAATTACACTACAAAATAATAATGAAAGCAAAATAATAAAAGTAGAGCACTTCAGTTAAAAAAAATGCACCTATAATGAAAGCATAAATCATTTGTCGGTAAAGCATATTAATAAGAAGGCACATTTAGCTATACCAAAGCTTTTAGTTATGACTTATAAACATACACATAGTCCGGATACACATAGAAAAACACCAAAAAGACCATATAATGACATCAATGACCACAATTGACACTTTAAAAAAAGGATATTAACCTATAACTTCATTAATCATGTGCTTTCATTAAAACAGAGATTTACTAAAACAACAAAGGTGTCAATCAAACCCCAACCCAACTTCTATAAATAGTTACCATTTTCCTTGATGTGATTATTTTTCTTACGTGGTTAGGTGCTTCCTTTTTTAGAGTTAAGGGTATTGGAAGAGAACATAACTTATTGTGAACTGAATATTAGAGTATAGCGCCTTTCTTGATGTCTTTTTTGAACATTTTTCAATTTGACGTGTGTTATTTTTTTGCTCTTGCAGGTATCACATTTTCTTAGTGTGGCTGAATGCTATTCAGGTTTGTTTTCACTCTTTGCTGAATGCACAATTTAATGAATTTAGGATTACTCTTTGTTGATTGCATAATTACTGTCACACTGTTTGGCTAACGAATTTAGGAATCTGTTGTTAATGACTGCTCATTGTTGGTTGCAAATTGCTTATACTCTATAGTAAACAAAGAACAATTTCTACGGAAAAGAGTGTATTTGATTTTGGAATAAGCTGCCAAAGGAGAACTCCATAAGGAGCTGCAAAGGTGCAAGCACTTCAGTGGGTGAAATGTTGCTACTGTAACTTTTTTATATTATTGTAACTCTTATATTGCTATTAGTTGTGACTTCTTATGATTTGAGTTGAGAAGAAACTGGTTATAGGTTTTAGATTTCTATATACATTCTAATAATTTAAATTTCCATATTGCACATAGTTGATTATTATTGTCTTTGTTTTACTATATATTTTTCTCTAAAACCGGCCCGTGTAACACGTGGGTCTAAAAGAAATAAAATAATTTTATCAAAAGAAAACGGTCATGGTTTTTGTCACGGTACTCTACTTTAGATTTTCTCTAGAAAGTGTGTCATAGAAATAAAAGTAATTGTTTTGTTTAATTCCTGTAATTCAATGAAATTTACAAAAGTAAATTATTATTGTCTTTGTTTTAGTTTTTTTCTTTAATTCCAAGTATCGAATTATATTTTTTATAATATGTTATTATAAGTGTTAATTTTTTAAAAATCCGCCCGTGCGTGGCACGGGTATCAAAAACTTGTTATAATATATATGAGAATGATAAAGTTGTTAATTACTTAAAAAGTTAAGAGTTTTAAGGGGGATAAAATAGTGTTTTAAGCAAGAAATTAAAATCATCTTTGTAATGGAAACTAAAAAATTAAACAATAATGATCATTGACATTTAATGATCATTGACATTTAATAATGTTATATAACTAAAGTAAATGATAAGTCAAATATGATAAATTGCCTTTAATACACATATTCGAGTATCGCGTTAGAAACTGTCACTATCACAGCATCGAGTGGGTTTCCGACTAGTATATTTGTGTGTGTGTGTGTATAGGGTTTGGAACAAATGATAACCCATAGAAATTGAGATAACTAAATAACTCAAAGCAACCATCATCTTTTTTTTAGAAGTTGCATCCCTTCACCTTTTGCATAAGTGGTAATGACATTTTATCAACCAAAAAGAACCACCCCCATTTTTAAAATGTTATAACTTTTTTATCCCTTGTTTTTTTTATAAAAATTATATCATTACATCCGTCACATTTTTATCTTTAATTCCGTTATAGTCTCAAAATTTATTAAACCTTTTTTTCCCAAAAGTCCGAGTTAACATCAGTGTTAAAAACACTAGCATTTCTGTTTAAAAAGTTGTTGTTATTAACACTAATGTTAGAACCACTATCGTTAATGCTAGCGGAGGTCACATTGACGTTAACCCGGATGCCTGGAAAACTTTTACAAAAGAACATCAAGACTATACCGTAATTAAAGATAAAAATAATGTGACAAATCTAATGGTATAATATTATAAAAAACAGACAAAGGCTCTATGTGTACCATTTTTCAGGTTGTTGGAATCGGTTGTTTACGAGCTTAAATTTGTGAGTTTATTCTTAATTCATATTAAAGTTGTTTTATGCTTTTCATTGTATGAGAATGAAACCCGGGTATGGTTTCGATTCATAAAAGCTAAACTTTTTAGAGTTGCATTCTGATTTTCATTGTATGGGATTGAAGGTTGAAAACAGTTTTGACTCATAAAAGCTAATGAGAACTGAAAATTGTTCTCACTCTTAAAAGCTAAACTTTTGTTGTCATTTAGATGTCGACATGAACACTATTGTATTTGAAGTTTAAAACATTGAATGCCGAATTCAAACAGTCAAGTTAAGTTGATTTAATATTGTACTTGCTAAAGATAACTCATAGAAGATATATATTTTACTATGATGCTATTATTACTTGAATATGAAGTATTTTAGCCCATACTTATCTTTAATTCATATATAATCTATAGGCATGCAACACTATCATACCAATCTATTCGTTAAACTTGGTACAAAGTGTTCCATCATTGTATTTTTTTATGAGTTCTATTATGACAAATATTGAAGAGGTAAGAATAGTATGTCGCAATTTTATGGCATACAGGAAAGTGGATGTTCAAAATTCATGGACTATTTTGTGATTTATCATATATGCAGAGAATTCTTGACTGAGATCCAAGATAAAAATATAGAGTTACAAGGTTTAGAATAAGAAACTAAAGATCATTTTAGGTATTCGATATTATATATTGGTAGCTCTATCAGGGTCTACATATTAAGTTAAGATAGGTACAATTACCTCCAGCCATTATAAAAAAAAATTTAACTAATCAAGTTTATAGAATAATAAAACAAGAAAAATCTGATCCTATTTTTATAAAAAATGTTCTCTTCCTCAAATGCCATCCTAAGATAGGTACAGTGACTTCCTCTACACATTGTAATGGCATTTGCGGTGTGTTTTGGAGGCTTTCTTTAAAATTCAGGAGCTTTCTCCTAAAGAGTATTTTTTTTACCTATTTCTGTTTGCATTTTAGGTGACTATAGATTGTGTTTTAGCTAATTTCTAATGTTCCTCTCCGTTAATTAAAAATAAGAACATGTTTCTATAGACTATTATAAAAACATGTTTCAAGAGGGAACAAATTTGGAGACGAAGTGTTGCGTTTATATGTCATTTGTAACATCTTTATTGATGGCAAATGAAATTTTGATACACTACACACTAAAATGACATATATTTTGTTCTAATGCAGCCTAGAATCTTCACAGTGAAAGCATTTATCACAGAAATATTGAATAACCAACCATGGTTGTACACGGGCTGCTCAGAGTGCCTGTCCAGAGTTTATGAAAGCGAAGAAGAACGGGTGTGTGTATCAGTAGTTACTTTATTTCAAAGAGGTTAGTGTTCAATACCTTTTTATTCTTACAAGTTATGTGTGTACGTTTAAGAATGTAATGAACCCAACAGTGTTGACTTTTTAGGGGTTTTTGGAACTCATGAGTTTTTTATTCTTCCTTCCAGAAATGACAATTATCTAAATATGGGTCTCGAGGATCTTAAGCTGTAAATGGTTTCATGAACTACAATTGAATCATGGTTGCTGTAAAAATGCATGCCTTATCATTATTAATTTGTTGATTTCTTTTAGGTTATAATTTGAAATTACTTCTGGTTGTACAATTTCTTTTATTGCAGATTACAGGAAGTTGTGGCTTGCAATGCTTTACTCTGTAAGTTTTTGGCTAGAAAGCGAGTTCTATCTGTTTGTAGGTCATCATTCTTGCATTTTGACCCGTCTATCATATTACACATATCTTTTATAAACTACTTGAAACTTGAAGTTGTCTCACATTATGGATAAAAAAAATGATGATACAACATCAGGTTTGGGATCAGTGGCATTCGAAAAGGTTATTTCATTGCACATCATAAGAAAATGCCCTAATTTTTGTTTCGCTCTAGGCGTTTCAAAAGATCGAGCCTCTGATGAAGCCACATGCTAACATTTGTTGAGTTACATATTCTATTGATGCAATTTTTGTCTGTGATTCCACGGTTCACATAACAACTAGCTAGACACAAATGAGTATTTGCTTCAAAGAGTAACAACTTATGTTTACTTAGCAGGTATTGTAGATTTAAACTGTTTATGATATTTAACGTTGTTGGATCAAGTTTTGTAACCATTGATTTAATTTCTTTATTTTTTTATTTGTATAGTTGTAGAATGGAGATATATTTGGACTATGTTTGATGGTCGTTTTATATGTCAGATATGTTATGTTGTTTTTCAAACTTATACAAATCTATATTTTCTTAAATGTCATAACCTTTAGATTTCTTTTTTACTTTAAACATGTATTCTTATTCTTAAAAACTTATTTTTTTTAATAGAATGCTAATATGTAATGTATTATTGTCTTTATTATTTTTTATAATATATTATAATAATTATTATTTTTTTAAAATCTACCCGTGCGTCGCACGGGTATCAAAAACTAGTAATGTTATATAACTAAAGTAAATGATAAGTCAAATATGATAAATTGCCTTTAATACACATATTCGAGTATCGCGTTACAAACTGTCACTATCACAGCATCGAGTGGGTTTCCGACTAGTATCTTTGTGTGTGTGTGTGTATAGGGTTTGGAACAAATGATTACCCATAGAAATTGAGATAACTAAATAACTCAAAGCAACCATCATCTTTTTTTTAGAAGTTGCATCCCTTCACCTTTTGTAGGAATGGTAATGACATTTTATCAACCAAAAAGAACCACCCCCATTTTTAAAATGTTATAACTTTTTTATCCCTTGTTGTTTTTTTTTATAAAAATTATATCATTACATCCGTCACATTTTTATCTTTAATTCCGTTATAGTCTCGAAATTTATTAAACATTTTTTCCCAAAAAGTCCGAGTTAACATCACTGTTAAAAACACTAGCATTTCTGTTAAAAAAGTTGTTGTTATTAACACTAATGTTAGAATCACTATCGTTAATGCTAGCGGAGGTCACATTGACGTTAACCCGGATGCCTGGAAAACTTTTATAAAAAAACGGCAAGAGTATACCGTAATTAAAGATAAAAATAATATGACGAGTCTAATGGTATAATTTTATAAAGAAATGACAAAGGATAAAAAAGTTACAGACATTTCATATGGAGCGGACATTTTTTTTTGTTGGATAAAATGTCTCTTTTGCCTTTTATATTTAAAAAAAAGAAGGGTGACACACGACATTAGTCATCTGGTGCACCTGCTTTTAATCAATCACTAGATTTTGGCTATTTAGTTATCTCAATTTCTATGGATTAGTATTTGTGTCAACCCCTAACCCCTATATGTATATGTATGTATATATTTAGAGTAACCACCCAAGTCGGGCAAACGACTTGGCAATTGTGTCGGGTCGGCATCGTTTGACGTTGTGTACTCGCCCGATACCGATACCTTGGTCCTCTTCGACGACTCGACAACCCACCAACCTTTTGTTGTGGTGCAAGCCACTTTGGGTGATCCTTCACCACCTTCCAAGCTTCGACGTGCGTGAAACCTTTCCTCTCATACATTTGTTGATAATCCCGCATCGTCTTCTCACGAACGTCAACATCACTCGCACCACTAGCCCGCGCACGTGTCTACGATTAAAAAAATAAATTAAATATATTTAAAAAAAAATTTATAAAGAGTACTTACATTTTGGGTGTACAACCCGTTGAACCTCGACATCGCCTTATTCAAGTTGTTCCATTTGGTGTGAATCATGTGAACGGTTCGACCGGTATCACGTCCACTCAAACCGTTGAAGTGATTGAGGACCTGTTGCCAAAACGATTCACGTGATTGTTGATCACCAACTCTCCCGTCTTTGGTGATGTAGATGTAGGATTGCGCCAAAATCGCTTCCTCCGCGGGCGACCAATAGGTCCTCTTCTTCTTGCCACCTTTCACCGGTTGTGTAGGTTCCTCGTCTTCTTCCTCTTCGGCATCGTCTTGCATAGCGGCATCTTGTTCTTCTTCTTCCTCCGCTTCTTGCACCTCAATTTCTTCATCAACTTCCTCCGATTCGGAGTCAACATCAACACGTCGAGGTTCACGATATTGGGTGTTATGATACATCGATTGGTGTTGTTGAATTTGCGACGAATGCGGCGTATAAAAAGGTGGTTGCGGTCCATACACACCACCCACTAAATCAACAAACGATTGTTGTTGATAGAAACCGGGTTGTGATGGTGGCGGAGGTGGTGGTTGTGAGTAGAAAACGGGTGGTTGGTTTGGTGGTGGTTGCGAGTGTGGTTGAGGAACGTTGGAGGATTGAGCTCGATCTTTCCGGATTTTCGGTCGGAATTTTTTTCGTCCGGTAGCGGGTGACTTGTTCTTCCTTGATGAATCCATGGTAGAGTGATTTCTTGTTTTTTGGTTTTGTGTTTGAGAGGGGAGTAGAGGTGTAGAAAAAGTTTGATGTTTATGGGGTTTTTATAGTGGTATTTGATTGATTAAAAAAAATAGCCGTTAGCATGAAACGGTCGAAAAAACGGTCAAAAATCCCAACGTTATTTCTCGGCATATTTCGGCAAAACAATGCCGTGGGGGGGGGGGGGGGTTGTATATGCCGATGCCGAAAATAAATAGGGGGAGGGTATGCATGCCGATTCGGCATGATGGGTGCCGAGGTTGATGCCGAGGGTGGCGGCATGCTATACCGCCCACCCTTATAACTTTTTTATCCCTTGTTGTTTTTTTAATAAAAACAATACCATTAGATCCGTCACATTTTTATCTTTAATTCCGCTTTAGTCTCGAAAATCTGTTAAACCTTTTTTTTCCCAATAGTCCGAGTTAACATCAGTGTTAAAAACACTAGCATTCCTGTTAAAAAAATTGTTGTTATTAACACTAATGTTAGAACCACTATCGTTAATGCTAGCGGGAGGTCACCAGGGGCGGAACTAGAAAAGTTTTTGAGGGGGTCCACAATTTTTTTTTACGGAGTCACTAGTTTTAGATGTTTCAGTTTCATATAAACGTACATAAAGAAATTTGGTCTATTACTTACTAAATAGTTTTTAATGCAGGCGCACGTTGCGACACGACATTGCGAGTAAAGAAAAAAATAACTGATTAAAAAAAACTCTACATGATTTGATAAAAAAAATCTATACCGTAACATTGACAACGATATAATAGTAAAAAAATAATAGTAAATGGCTAGAAATGAAGATAAGAGAAAAAATAACGTGTGAAGAAAAATAATATGACAAAATGTTTGTCTATTAAAAAAAGTCTATAGTTTTATATATTGTAATATTTCATTATAAAAGGGGTCTAGAATTAATGTATTTAAAAAGAATTGGTCTATAATGAAAGTAAATAAAAAAGAGGTGGAAAATGAAGTACCATCATTTACTCTCCTCATTTATAGCACTAAAATTAATAAAGAAAGCTGGGGAAAAAAATGTTAAGGACAAGATTTGAACTTGCACCCCTTAAAAATCAAACAAGGGTTCTTACCACTAGGCTAGTTGCTTGCTTTGTTTCATTTTCACAAACTAAGTATTTATTAACTCCTCTTCACAAACTTTTTTTTATAAAAAACCGTTCACATAATTTTTCACTTTGCGTACGAAGTCGTGGCCAACGGACTAGGGCCTAATAAGGGTCCGCCCCTGGAGGTCACATTGACGTTAACCCGGATGTCTGGAAAACTTTTATAAAAAAACGGTAAGAGTATACCGTAATTAAAGATAAAAATAATATGACGAGTCTAATGGTATAATTTTATAAGAAGCGACAAAGGATAAAAAAGTTACAGACATTTCAAATGGAGCGAACATTTTCTTTTGTTGGATAAAATGTCTCTTTTGCCTTTTATATTTAAAAAATAGAAGGGTGACACACGACATTAGTCATTTGGTGCACCTGCTTTTAATCAATCACTAAATTTTGGCTATTTAGTTATCTCAATTTCTATGGATTAGTATTTGTGTCAACCCCTAACCCCTATATGTATATGTATGTATATATTTAGAGTAACCACCCAAAGCTAGTGAGATATTGAGTTAAGTAGTACACAAACCTCAATTAACCAGAAAGGCATGTGAATATGCCAGAGCACCACCCACATCTCAAATGGCTTTACATGGTGAGTGGAACCCTACCCATGCCTTTGTATTTTGTAAAATTAGGTAAAGTACAAGTTGAGGGGATGATGGTGTTGGTTGTAGGGATTCACATGACTTCTAAGTCAAGTTTGAGCTTCAATATGTCTCAAATACTTTAAGTTTGGACCCATAGATCGATTAGCAATCAAGACACCACATCAAAATACACCACCAACCTAACATGATATTCCGTGAGTTTAGGTTCACAGACAACAGGCGCGTTTGGCTAACAGGTCATGTTTCAGTTGAATGGATGGATTTACAGGTTGACTGGTTAATTTTAACTCATCATTTCATGTATGGTAAGATGGTACAAACTACCTAATTACCAAATACCTCTCCTATCCACAACCGAGTTTGTGATTTGTCTAAGGTGTTACGCTCGAGTAGGACTCGAACTCTATAAAAACTCAACTTGAACGAGATCGATTCATTTGATATGAATCTTGACTTGTTTACGGTCCTAATCGACATGAATTATTGTTTATAACTTGTTCTATGTTAATTCGGAATTAATATACGAGTACCCTATAAGGTCATAATATTGTACTAATAATGATTATTAACTAATTTGAAAGTAATTAGATAAGTTAATAGTCATCCACTTTAGTTATCTATCTTGAAAGTTAAACTCTTTTAGTCTCATGCTTGGCTATTCGATATTTCTATTAAGCAATTTTAAATCAACCTCAACGTCTAAATTAAACGGTTTTCTTTTCTTTACATAAAGTTTCAACGATATCAATTTTGATATAAAGTTTTGAAAACGTTAATTATGATGCGGTTTAAAGAGTTTCTTTTGTCTTTAACTAATCTCTCAGAATGTTAAAATGACTTGAATTCTATTAAAATTAAAAGTTCAGTCGTGTTTTAACCGTAAAACGTTGAGACGTACATAATACTTTATTGTTCTTTTTTATTCTTTTTAATTAAGTATAATAAATAGAAGTAAATAAAAAATGAATACTTGCACTTTCCTTTTACTTTCAAATTTTTGTGTAAGGTTTCAAATATTATAAATCCCGCCATGTAATGTGTGGGTTAACTTGAAGATGTCTAAAATACTTTGAAAACAGTTTTCTGTCGGAAATAAAATATGCAGATGCATCGTATCTTGCAACTTAAATACTAGTTATTAGTAAAATATAAAAAAAATATATTTGATAATATCAATGATTTTCTTGGGCCGTTCAAAAAAAAAAAACTTTTTTGACAATCCCGAATATGAGTCCTTAGAGCATTCATATCAGCTTCTTTATCTTTATACTAGGTTAGTAACCCGTAACTATACGGGTTGACTTTTGGTTCATAAAATGAGATAAATTAAAGAAAAAAATTATGAGAGATTTAAAATTTAAGTTTAGAAATTTTAAAAGATTTGAAGTTTCATTACATTAATTAGAAACTTAAATTTTATTAAATGAAAGATTTAATTTTATATTTGGAAAGTTGAAATAATATATTGAATTAATTTTTAAAATTTATATATTGATTTAATCTAGTGTTGACATGTGGACATGATGATGTGGAGGCTCTAGAAAAGAGCCATGTGGCAACCATTTTATTGCTTTATTAGGATTAAAGATTTATAATTTACCCATAAAACATATTTATCTATAAAAATTTAAGACTTCTAAATAGCATCGTACATCACATTCTTTATCCTTAAATAACTCATATTTGCGTAATGGATTGGTATATTTACCAACCCCTTATATTTATTTCTTAAAATTTAAGGATAAGGTTTAAATATAAAGATGCTAAATTGTAGGACAAAAATAGTAATACAATCAAGTCACCAAACCACTTTTATGCTATATCAGCATCACATCATCACATCAAACTCCTTACAGTTTTCACTAGTTATACCTTTACCAAGACACCAAACCATATTTTTAAATAATAATTTATTCATTAAAAAAAATTCATTAACTCAAATAATAAAACCTTCATTAAAATAAATAAAAGAACATCAAAATTTCATCAACTAAATTAAAATACATAAAATCACCGATTTCGTCATCGCTGCTTTCTTCTTCAGATGCCTCGACGAATAATGACGCCGCATCGTTAACGGAAGAATAATCGTCGGATGAAAGTGATTTTTTTTAGTGAGAAAAAATGTGGGGTTTTATAGTGTATTTATTGCGGATTTAATGGGATCTTTTTTTTAAAAAGAAAAGTCAAAATAGCCGTTGGGGGTAGGGGGGGGGGGGTGGGTGGGGAAGGGGCACCACCCAATGGTAAAAAAAAGAAGGTTGGAGCTCGGTGGATTTTCCCCGAGCTTGGGACTTCACCACGGCATCGAGCTCGAGACACACGACACCGATCTTCTGATTATGGTGTTCCCGAGCTCGGTGTCATCCGACTCAACGCCATCGAACCCCTTCGGGGGTTGTATTACTTTCAGCCTATGGTTGTGTTTGCCGCACTAGCTGATAAATTATAAGCTAGCTGATAAAAAATAACGTTTGGTAAAAACTATCTGAAAAATATAAAATAGGAAAATTGGATTTTAATAATCCCAACTTTTGAGGGTTGGCCGATAATAATCCCACTTTTAATAATAACTCCCAGTGGTCCCAACTTTCACCCTATTTACTAATAATGGTCCCGGCGTTAAAATACTTAACGATGTTAAGATTTCTTTTCAACTTCAATCTTTAATCCAATATAACTTCTTCAAATCTTGATGAAAATTAAATCCGTAAGTTGCTATGAACTCGTGATGAAAAACCGAATCTATAGCAACAAGAATCATTGAAAACCATCAGGAATTTGTCAATCCACCATTGTTGAAGCTTCATGAAGAAGATGAAGTTGTGAAATTTAAATTCTGATCAAAACTCTATGAAAATCAATTCCGTAACTTGCTGTAGATTCGTGAGGACATGCTAAATCTGCCGGAATCGACCAATAGCACAAATACAATGGAATTGATGCTCAAATTTTTTTTTATCCAAAGTCATGAAAAAAACGTAACTTCGATGCTCTTGTTCATCATCATAATCTCTTTAAAACCTAAGCAATATAGATATAGTTTTGTTTGGTTTTTCATCACGAATTTATAGCAACTTACGGATTGACTTTTAATCAACATTTGAAGAAGTTATGGTGGATTAAAGATTGGGGTTGAGAAGAAAAGGATAACAAAATTAACGGTGTTAAGTATTTTAACGACGGGACCATTTTTAATAAATAGGAAAATTGGAAATAAATAATCCCAAGTTTTCATGTTTGGCCGGCAATAATCCCAACTTTTAAAATAGCTCCCAGTGGTCCCAACTTTCACTATATTTACCAGTAATGGTCCCATCGTTGAAATCACTAACTCCGTTAACTCCCTTGATGATGTGGATGCCATGTAGGTTAATAGGGGATTTCGAAATCATAAAAAAAAATCAAAGTCACGTGACATGTCATCAAGGGAGTTAACGGAGTTAGTGATTTTAACGATGGGACCATTACAGGTAAATATAGTGAAAGTTGGGACCACTGGGAGCTATTTTAAAAGTTGGGATTATTGCCGGCCAAACATGAAAATTTGGGATTATTTATTTCCAATTTTCCTAAAATAAAATAAGGTGAAAGTTGAGACCATTGAGAGTTATTATTGAAAGTGGAATTATTATCGGCCAACCCTGCAAAAGTTAGAATTATTTAAATCCACTTTTCCTATAAAATAACATAAAAAGTACATATATATAAATAAATTAAAATTTAGGAATAACATATAAATAATTAGTTAGGGAAGGAGGCCTTGTATTCGTGGGGTTTGAAGAAAGATGGGGACAAACTCTACCTTGGTATTTTTATAGCCTCTCTTTGGTGCATATAGAAAACACGTAACAATAAGATTTTCAAGGGTGGTGGATATGTGGCGAATGTGATTTTTGGTGAGATTAGGGCTCTTTCTTTTTTCTGGATTAAAAATAGGAGTAAATTAGTTATCCCACATGGGAGGCTTGTTGTAACTTTTCTTTCTCCCATTTCATGTAATCTAGCTACTTGCTAGCGTTTTTTAATCAAATTGGCCGTTAAAAAAAATTACGGAATGATAAAACTAGAAATATTATAAAAACTAGTTGAAACGCTACTCCAACTAGCTTTTCAAAAGCTAGCTTTTTGACATTACCAAACGGGATTTTTTTTAAAAAACTAGATTTTTTAAAAAGCTCCGTTTGGTAACGTTAAAAAACTAGCTTATAAAATAAGCTACCTTATGGCACGCCAAACACGACATAAATACAGTTTTTTTCTTCTTTCCTAGCAGAAATTCCTAATTTTTTGAGGATAAGTACCTCGTATAATTTAAATCATCGACCTCTTGGTTGTTGAACATAGCGGTTAAATGTTGTTACTAGTTTTCATTTAATTGTGCTTCGTGATGGAGCTAACGCACATACACGAAGCAAATACATTGCTGTAACGCAACGTAAATAAAACACAAAACTAGACTCCTAAATAATAAAGACAATCACACGAATCGTAAAATATACACCTAAAAGTAACGGTGTAAAACTAAACTAAAACAATGAAACACCTATAAAGAAACCATATAAAAAACATTGTCACACAAACTACAAAAAGACATACACCAAATTGCAATGGTATTAACCTAAACTAAAATCAAGAAAAACGAATTACATAGTGGTGTTCTTACACTATCATGTCCCTACATGACATCGCCTTCTCTATATCATTTCCTTTCTTTTTTCTCATTTTCTTTCTCCTTTCTGTAGTGGGTTTTCCTCACACTCCAGCCCATGTCTTCTGTTAATATGTCATTGCCGTGATGATCTTCACCATAGTGAGCGGGTAAACCATTACGCACAACCTAAGGTTCGATAGTGTTGTATGGTTATACCTAAAATGTTACGCATTTAAGATACTTTTCTAGCAGAGTTACAATAAGGCTTGTAGCTCTCAATGAAATGCATGGTGTAAATAGTGATGTCTTTCCTCTGGATATCGAGGGTTCAAGTTCTATGGTGGACAATGATGTAGACTTAAAAGTAGGATTAGATGATATGTGTATTCGTAATAGTAGAGTTGATAATCTATAAGACAAATACCATATAATTTTTAATGCAATAGTAGAGTTGATAATCTATAAGACAAATACCATATAATATTTAATGCTGGATAAGTGAGTGTTGGTTATAAACCGATTGCCGTTAAATGGTATCATTAGAAATGTGTCTTAACACATATAACATGTTTAATTTATCATGTTAAAAAAATTAATCGGTTGATATGACGTATTTATAACTGGTTGCATATAACTAAATGTACATTCCTTTTACTTTATCTTTTTTCTTTTGAACGGCCAACGAATTCACCGGAAAACCCGGAAAGTATTTACATAAATTGAGATTATTCCACGAAAAATTCACCTCCGTAATTGGTCGGGTGGTAAAACCTGTGAGCTCAGAGATCGAACTTGTGAGCTCTCAGTCTCAAGTCTCTCTTCATCGCCAATAACCACTACGACATGTCCTTGTGGATTCCTTTTACTTTATCAAATGCCATTGTTTTATAAGTAATTAATTAACATGTCACCATCAGTCGTTTGGTTGAATGATAATGGTGATGAGGGGAAAACCACTCGTAGATAAAAGGTCACGAATTTAATCACTTAATCTGATTAGTTTTTTATCCAATCGTTTATAAAGATGCATTTTCTTAAAAATAGACTTAATTAGTGTAAATAGTTTTTAATTAAACATTAAAATACTAATTTAATACGTCATTCATGTAATCATGTTGTTAAAATGTACTTTTAGTAAATATTATTCGTGTTTCTGAACTAAGGATATTTAATTATTTTCGATGGAAAAAAAAAACAACCACGATTTACACAACGGCAACTTGTGCATTTCATGAATTTTTTTTTTTTGAACAGCAATATATTAAGAACGCGGAACCCGCTAGCAAGGCGCTAGAGGCCGCAAAAGGAAAAAAGACATTACATTTTGAAAGACGACCACTCCGACCAACTAATAGAATGACTTTTACACCGATTAGAATACCACAAAAAACTCAAAATTTTGATATCTCCGATCACCCTATGCAGCGAGGGAGGCCGATGGTTGAACGTCGCCTTGTTTCTCTCTAGCCAAATGCACCACATACCGGTTAGAAAGATGACATTAATCGCCGAGGCCTTCTGTTCCGTACAAGCATAGAAGTTGTGAATGATAATGATGTCCTTGACAGAGAAGACGAACACACCAGGGATGCGGCACCACGACGCAAGAGCTTGCCAGACCTGATCGGAAAAATGGCAAGCAGTGAAGAGGTGAACAGTATCCTCCTGCCCTTCCCTGCAAAGAACACAAACAGTCGAAGGCAGGGAGATGTTCCGGCGACATAAAGCAAGCCTGGTGGGCATACGATCATGAAGCGCTCTCCAAGCAAGTAGGTTGACTTTCAACGGGACAAACTTGCACCACTTGAAGCTGAACAAGGGAGGAATCCGGGCGCAAACTGTTGATCAAACGGCGGATTGAGCCAGTCGAAAAACACCCAGTCGAATCACCTGCCCATCGCCAGCCATCCGCAACCTTCACCAGGTGGTCCTGGATGTTAACACCCTCCTCAGCTAAAACCTGTAACGACGTAACAATGTTCCTCCAAGTGCCCCTCGATCTGGAACCAAGAGGGAGTAAAGCGTTCGACCCCTGTCTGCTTATGTAATCCATCGATAACATTTTTCCACAGCTTGTTGTTTTCGGTCTTGTGTCGCCATGCCCACTTAGCGAGTAAGCACAGATTATTATCCTTAAGAGAGAGCAATCCCAGCCCACCTTTCTCTTTTGGTCTCATGATTTTGTCACGACTAATCCAATGAATCTTGCGTTTCTCCAAATCACCGCCCCATAAAAAGTTCAACCGGATGCTTTCAAGAGTCTTCAACACAACCTTGGGCACTCGAAAAATGGAAAAGAAAAAGGTCGGTAAACTATCGAGTACCGATTTAACAAGAACCAATCTCCCACCCATTGAAAGGTGTTTAGCCTTCCAACCCGAAAGCTTCCTACGGAAGGAGTCAATAATCTTGATCCAGCTACTTTTGAGATTCATATTAGCCCCCACGGGTAGACCAAGGTAATCGAAAGGTAAATCACCAATCTTACAACCAAGAAGCGAGGCCTTTTCTTCAATCTCGGACCGGATACAATTAACCCCCACTAAAGCACACTTGTTCAAATTAACTCGCAGCCCGGAAACCATAAAGAAACCCCATAAGAGTCGTCTAAGGTTTATACAATTCAAAGAAGACCATTCACCAATCACCATAGCGTCGTCGGCAAAAACAAGATGAGACAATTTGGGGCCACCATTTGGGAGTTGAATCCCATTGAAAATACCAATCCGCTCCGCCTTCGCCATCATCCAATGGAAAGCCTCCATCGCAATGATAAAGAGAAACGGGGATAAAGGATCCCCTTGACGCACACCTTTAAAGCCATAAAACTCATCGGACGGAGACCCGTTAATTAAAACGGAAGACCTTGAAGCCACAAGAATCCCCCTAGTCCACTTCCTCCAACGGGCCGGGAATCCCATTTGAGAGAGGATAGCATCCAAAAAATCCCAATCAAGGCTATCATAAGCCTTATTAAAATCGACCTTGAAAAACAAACATTCCAATTTTCTCTTCTTTAACCAAGAAAGAATTTCATTCACCATTAGAGGACCATCAATAATATTTCTACCCGCCACAAATGCCATTTGGTTCTCCGATATTATCGAATTCATCACCCCTTTAATTCTATTTGCTAGGACCTTCGAGACAACTTTTGGGATACAACCCAAAAGGGTGATTGGTCGAAAATCGTTAAGGACTTGAGGATCGGCAATTTTTGGGATGAGGCAAATAAAGGAAGAAATACAACATTTGCTGAGCTCGCCAGTGTCATAAAACCAGTCCAAAACGTTTTTAAAATCCTTAGCCAAATGACCCCAAAAGTGCTTCAAAAATTTAAAGTTAAATCCATCCGGGCCCGGTGCTTTATCATCGCCGCAGTCCCAAACCGCCCTTTTGATTTCCTCAAGCGAAAAAGGGTTAACTAAGCACAGCGCCTCCTGGTCCGATAAGTGGTTAATGCCCTGGCAGACCATTCGAGGTTTCCTCCTGGCATCCGAGCGAAATTTCTCCTCAAAGAACTGTTTCGCAGCCGACTTAATTTCAATAGGGTCAGTAATCCAATCATTGTTAATCATAATTCCGTTAATCCGATTCGAAGCTAATCGAGATCTCATAACGCCATGAAAGAACGAGGAATTTTCGTCTCCATGAATCGCCCAACGGACCCGGGCTTTCTGCGCTAAGTCAGCCCGGCGTTTTTCGTCCAACAAAGAAAGCTCCTTCTTGGCCTCGTTCCAACCTTTGATTTCAGCATCAACCAAAGGTCTGTTTTCAGAAAGAGTCTCCCAATTATTAATTTCCGAAGGTGAGTTCATTCCAACGGCTATTTTCGTTCTCTTTTAATCGACCTACTCCAGCTCTTTAACACCTCCTTGATTTTTTTAAGCTTACCATGCAAAGCCTGACAGGGATTGCCCATAGGGATCCAGTCCCTGCACACACCTTCAACCACCCTATCGATCTCCGGGTGATCCAACCAAGATGAAAAAAATCGAAAAGGGGTAGGCCCAAAATCAATCACAGAAGACTTGAGCATGATGGGATTGTGATCAGACCAAATACGCGGCAAAACCGACAAGGAAGCATTGGGCCATTTATGAAAAAAATCGCTACATACCAGGCATCTGTCAATCTTGCTGAAGTTTCTTCCATGGCCATACGAGAACGTAAATCTGCCCCCACCCATGTTGTATTCCTCTAGCCCAGCCTCAGCAATAAAATTGTTGAACCTCTCAGCACCGCGAGCGTTGAACATCGAAAACTGTCTATCCTCCGGACATCTCACTTCATTAAAGTCTCCAATAATCATCCACAAGCCCGATTTCCGTCTCATCATCTCCAAAATCGAGTTCCACAGAGCCAGTTTTAGCCGACCCAGATTGTGGGCCATAAATATTGCCCACGTTAATCTCGACATTCAATCCCACCAGAATACCTGAAGTCACCAAGCAGATTGTCGAGACGCACCGACGACTTGCACACAAAGGTATCCGGGTTCCAAACAGAAATGATACCACCAGAATTACCTCTCGCAGGGACACAATCCCACTCAAATCTACCTTTACCCCAAAGACTCGACACCGGAAGACGAGAAGAATCGCTACATTTACTTTCTTGAATACAGAGGAAAGAGATTTTATTAGACATCCTCAGCTGAGAAATCCAACCCGTCTTCGGACCTCCCAACCCACAACTGTTGATAGATAAGATGTCCATTAAACACCAAATTGACAACCAGCCCCTTTGACAATCCCTTCCACCATATCTTCACAGCCATCAAAATCCATACCCACACATGTACCAATTCTAATCGTACTGGATACCTCTTCATTGATGTCATTCTGTAATTTATCCTCCTCCCTTGAAGCCTTGAGTCCCTGCAAGGAATTCCCAGTCATAGACGAACCAGCCGATCTCCCCGGAACACCTTTTTTCTTGTTAATATTGTTCCAAAAGAGTTTCTTGCCTCCCCCCATATGAATTTGATCACTTCCCCCTTTTCTAGGTTTTTGTATACCTCTGTTGAGAATTAGGAAGAGAGATGGGAACTTCCTGGAATTCCTGGGAGGAGTTAGAAGCAGCAATTAGGCCCATTAAGATCCGGTAAGACAGGGCAAGGCTCCGAAACAATAGCCGGCCCATCCAGGTTTGTAGGCCCAATAATCGGAGGGTTCGACGGCCCACTCTCCTGGTGAACAATTTCTTTAACCGGAGAATAAGACAAAGAAGGTATCCAAGGGCCCCACCTGCTCCGACCCTCCTTCTTCAAACGCCGAGCATCCACGTTATCATTAAAACCCAAAGTCTGCCCAATGCCACAGTCCTCGAAACCCCCACCGCCGTTATCCATGAATCTGTCTCCAGTCACAGGCTCTTCTTCCAAGTTTCTCGCATGCGCCGAATCTTGGGAGAGACGATCATCCCAATCGTCAGCCTCACTCCAATCGTCGGAAAAATCATCCTCTCCTTCGGTCGCCGGAGAACGAATCGGAGAATGGAACCACCTCCTCTTCAACGAATGTCGGAGTCCACGGGGTTGCTTCTTCTTTAACCATCACTGTAAAGTAGGATTCCTTCCACAATAATAACACAGTTTCATCAATGGCTTTCCAAGAATCTGATAAGACATGAACCAAACCACCGGAACAATCACCCAACATCCACGAGGATTGAGACGGCCATAAGAATTCTACCAAACTCCTTAGCGATGGAATCATAAGTTCTATCATCCCTGAGGTGAAGAGGAACACCCAGGATTCTTAGCCCAACGATGCGAATCCTAGGAACAGCCTGACCATTCCAAACCTCCAACGAGTTAAAGTATTTCTTCCACCATTCCTCCTTTTCTCTGAGAAACGAATCCGCAGCCTCGGCTTGATTGAAAACTAAAAAGACATGCATTCCACCCGCATAAACCACATCAAAATCCGCCCCACCTCCTTCATTGAGCAAAAGTTTTACACTGCATAATGATCCACCGTCCCGAGCCTCACCGATCAGCGACCGATTGAAAAAAGTTGACGGATAGTCACCGGCTTCTTCTGGAATCTGAATGGTTTTCCATTTGGAAGAACCTGTCTCCCCATTAGTATGCTGACCTGCATGCAAATTAGCATTCAGATTTTGTGGAGGCCTCCTGCCCGACACCATATCACTAAACGAAATCCCACAATTATGGACCCTTTCATCCTGAGTATTAAACACCACCGATTTCAGTTTAGGACAAATCGGAATCCCTATTATTATTGACAGGGACCTCACTGTTATTAGGTGGAACATGAGTAGCAAACTTCCCCGTTTCTCTGGGAATCGTAGAAAGATTCGCTTTTATTTTGCTCCCCCACAGCGTCAAGGAGTTGAGATTCCTCACAAGTCTGTCAACGTTATCCACGTTTTTGAATCTGATGAATCCGAACCTTTCGCCATTATAACGTCTCTTACGGGCACAAAACACATCCGAAATGACACCCAGGTGCATGGCTGCGCTGCGTAAATCTTCCACCGAAGTCTTTTCCGGGAACCCCGAAATAAAAAACGAATGCGTCAGCCTGTTTTTGACTTGTCTCCTGTTAACAGTTCTCCATTCTCCATCATTATGCCTCCCGTAAGCTTCCGAACGTTGACCTCTAATCCCTGTCGCCATTAGTAACCAACAAGAGAACACCAAACAGAAAGAAGAAACTCCGGCGAACCTACTACAACCGAGATTGATATGGCCGCTAACAACACTCGTACCTCCCAATGTCTCAGCCGGATCGATCACAAGATCGGTCCTACGATTAAAGGGAAGGTGACAGGGTCGCTAGGTGCTAATCTCACACAGAGAGCAGGCCGGAGAAGACGGAAAGTCGTCGGTTCTCGGGCTTGATTAGATTCAACTCTGTCGCGTGCATTTCATGAATTGATGCCACTTTTGGATTTACTGGATTTACCAATAAAGGCTTAAAGCCAATCATTTCACATGTCACACGCCCCCATGATTTATGACACCTACCCCCCACACCCCTCAAAAATGCCCACTTTCTAATTATGCCCCCTCGAATAACATTTTCACCTTTAGGACAGGGAATGTGATGAGTGCATACGAGGAAAAGTGGACGTTACCTTGCCCATTTAGTCATAACGACACTATTCACATTAAGAGCAAATGAGTATGTTCGTGTGTGGTTTTCTTTCTTTCTTAAATTCTTTCGTTTTAAAAGCAAAATCATCACTGTATCTACACTTTGTGGGGTTTGAACGGGGTTTGAACCTACAGTCATTAGGTTTAGAAGCACCACTTTACTATCCCATTAGGGCATAAGGTATAAGGGTTGTAAGTTATATCACGTAGGCAATGATTGGATTTAAATAGGAACTCAATTAAAAGATATGGGTATACATATGAGTTGGGTACAAGTATTAATACACATGGTACCACCCTTTAACTTTCAAGGCATGAAAATACCCACACCATCACCCCACGTCATGCAGGGGTGGTGGTATAACGATTATGAGTTGGAGTTGTGAGTTCTTCTACGTAGACGATGATTAAACTTAAACAACAACTCAATCAAAAGAGATATGTATATTCACGTGAGTTGGGTACAAGTATTAATACACGAGAGGAACGTGAGATAGGATTTGAGGTTGAAAGGCAGTTCTCCTCACCTAATTGTAACAATCTTAATGGGTATACTCATGTGAGTTGGGTACAAGTATTAATACACGAGAGGAACATGAGATAGGATTATGAGTTGGGTACAAGTATAAATAAACAGGTTACTAACTCTGGCACTGACAAGTCCTGTCAAGTGATATTATCTACTTAAAACAAATTTTATCTTTATTTTTATTTTCTTAGTTTATTTTTATAATATTAAATCTTAAGGTTTGGACTGGTTAGCTGTTAATAAATGTGAAATATCAAGAGCCCTTCCTTCTTGTGTCACTTGGACGACCTCGGTATCTTACCATCAATGTACTACACTAACGATGGGTGCACTTGCCCTAGTGTGTGGTGTATGGTGATTGTATGTTATCGTGTTTATAAATGTAAAACTTGAGCAACAGTGGTATTGAAATTAACCAATAAGTGTCATATTTTTATATACACAACTGCGCACACCATATTTATAATAAGGGAATGGTTTGAGAGTTTTAGAATGGCCTTGCCAACGTGAGTGATGCAAAGCGTCTTACCATTACCAACCCCAACTCCATTCACACCAAGGTATGATTTTATGTCATAAAGTAGTGAAGCATCGAATGTCATATGAGCCGAGGCACCGGAGTCTGGAATCCATGAGTCAACATGTGCACATATCACTACTAGAAACAACCCCTTTCTTGACGCGCGAACGATGACGCACGAGTGATTAATGACGCGTAAAAATGCGTGTTATAAAAAAATTGTCAAGAATTGAAAAATTCAAAGGCTTGATGACGCGCATTTTTGCGCGTCATAAATTTTCTATCATAAATAAAAAACACGGAGTACACTAAAAAAATGTGCGTCATCTTCAACTGTCATCTTTTGTTTTTTATTTCCCGCCTAGAATGCCCTAAAATTTCATTAAGAGCCAAAATTTAATTTCCTGTCTTTTGTTTTTCACGACCTGCTTCAGCCCTAGTTTCCTATTGCCCTAATTATCTCCGTCTTCACTTCTCCGCTTCTGCTCATCTCCATCTCCCCTCGATTTAAAGCCCTAAATCTTGCTCATTCCACTTCTGCTCATCTCCAAATTAACCCTCATCGGAAGCCACCTTAATTACAGAATATATACCTTCGTGAAGAAACATGGGTGACAATCAATTGCAAACCACCTTAATTACTGTACAATGTCACATGCGAAGGATAAAGATAGTTATAATAACACAACACACATAACATTGAACCACCAATACGTATGTTAAAACATTTAGGACGTGTATTAACAATTTGAATAGTTAATAAGGATAGTTATGAGGTCTTGATTTATGTTGCACGTGTATAACATAGGAGCTTTTTAATACTATATGATTTCATAATATACACCTAGGTGCAAATCAAATAGGTGGAAATTGATTCCAAACCACATTAATTACATTACAAGGTCACACATGAAGGATAAAGATAGCTAGAATAACACAATGCACATTACATTAAACCATTGATACATATGTTAAACCAATTATGAAGTGTAGTAACAGTTTAAATAGTTAATAATGATAATTATGATGTCCTGAATGATTAATACACATGTGTAATCCAGACAAATTTCAAAGTGTTTACTAAATTGAACACATGTAGGTGTACTACACATTTGAAACAGTTATATAGAACATATTAGAAGTTTGGAAAACACACAAGCAAACATTACTACACATATGCATCATCGTCGTTGTTATGAGTCAATTATTTCAAAGTGTTTACTAAATTGAAAACATGTAATGTGTACTACACTACACATATGAAACATTTCTACAAAATATATTTAAGAGTTTGGAAAACACACATACGGACATTATTACACATGTGCATCATCGTTGTTTTTATGAGTAGAACAGTTGATTTGATACATGTTTCCATGTTTTGTTAATTAGACTCCTAATACAACAACAAATCATCAAAATTGGTAGAATAAAATAACCAATATACATAATTTTCCATAGGCATTTCAACAAGCAACTTATGTGCATTATTGACTCATGTAAATAAATTAACTATATATAAAAAAAAATCACACCCAAACTCTCAATCAATAAAGAAGATTCAACTTTTAGTGAATTGCGTACTCATGTTTGCAAAATTTTACCTTCATATATGGCTCTAAAACTTGCAGAAGCGACCTAAATGCTAAAAGGTAGGTCTTGATGAATCGAGGAACGAGAACATGTAGATGTTAGAGAACACAAGACCTCAAAATCAATGAATAAAACTCTTGTTGCTCTATCGTTCTCGGTTGCGCCAACTCATGAAGATTACGTGTGAGATATTAGGGGAAGAAAAATGCGACGATCTGAGTCGTGTAGGAGACGATCCGAGCATGGAACGATCTAATTTGTGTAGGAGACGATCTAAACATGGAACGAATTTTTTATTGGATTGGTGCCCTAGATCATGCGAAATCTGAGTTTTGTAGGATACAATGATTTCAGAATTATGGATTCACTTGGTTTAAACATAAAAGGCGTTAAAATTATAATTATAGATGAGCTTCCAATTTTACCCTTCATTAAAAAAAGTTTTTAGATTTTCACATGATCCTTCCATATATAAAACTAGGTTAAACTTTTCATAAACAACCAATAATCATTTAATATTCATACTATAAAAAATATAACTAAACTACCCCAAAAAAAAAAAACACGAAAATAAGAAACCATGACGAAACGAAAATCAAAACAAAACTCAACTTCCGAACTTCTAAAACACCAGTCTCCGTCGAGTCCTGGAAAACACACATTCGCCGGAAAATCTAACCAGATCTCCGACTGCCTCCCCCACCAAGTCCTTGAAAATCATCCGTTCGATATCCAGTATCGCTTCCGACTTCTCCATCGGGTAATCTCCCCATCCGTTGATTTCACCGAGGCTGTCACCGGTGCTTATCTCTCGAATGTTTACCTCTCGAATTTTCTGAAATTCGGACCAGATCTGTTTAACCGACGGTCGAGAATACTCAATCGGTGCCTTCCATGGCGGTAACTGTCGATTTCTGTCCAGGATTTCGGCGATTACGTCGAAGAGAAGCTTCCGTTGGGGTTTGGAGAGGGGTGATGTGGTTTCGGTGTGTAATTGTTTCTCGATGGAGATGAAGAAGTTGGGATCTTCTTGGAGGTGGTGTGATGATCGGAGGATCTCCGAGATGTAGAGGAAATCGGAGTCGTCTGATGTGAATTCTTCTTCTTCGTGTTGTGATGATTTTGTTGGTGAGATTTTAGGGCTCCAATTCTCGTCGTGGAAATCGAAGGCTGGAGTTGCTGATTTGCAAACAATAAGAAAAAAAGTTTTAAATCAGTACCTAATAAGTAAAATACGATAGATTATCATTAATATATAGAAATGAATATCACATTATAAATTATCATTATTGTAGCATTACACCGACTCTAGACTAGTAATTTTATAATGAGCTAGATAAGAGGATAAAATAGTAAAAAATCCGAGACACAAATTTTTTTTTAGTTTTTTTTTTCGATTTCTTTTATTTATTTACATTAATATAACCGAAAACACACCGAAGGTAAGTAACTAATTTTTGAGTAAAAGTTTGCCGTTAAAAAATACATAAAAAAACAAACAAATCACTCATTGTCTCGTATAGTGACAAATGAGAGACTACTTTTACTTGTTATTTATTCACAGACTTGACCCTTTTTCCTATATATAACAAAACACCTTAAAACCATTTGGTTTTCAATTAATTAGACTGGTCAAAATATTTAGTACTATGTCCCTACAAATAAAACATTTATGTAAGAATAGGTTTTGATGACCAAAAGACAGCTGTAAATACTGTTTTTTTTTAAGAGTAAAGGCTCGAATATTCACGATCACCTTGATAAATAGATCACACTTATAGAGAGACCTAGCCCATCTCATCCAAGCCGAAACATATGACTGAAAACACCCTTAACTCACTATCAAAAAATAAGGCTAGCATTTTTATTAACTTTTTTTTTTCATAAAAAAGTTGCATTATCTCAAGTTAAATTAGACATATTGCAACTTTTTCCTTACATAATGGAACGTTTAAAAACCTAAGGCAACATTTTCAGTTTAAAACCTAATGCAATATTTTCAGGATGTAACTTTATGGGAACAAAGTTGCAATAGGTAATACAAATGTCGCATTATATTTAATGCAACTTTTTTTTTTAAACGGTTAAATATTACACCAACCTGTCTTTAATGGGAGTCGAACCTTTGACCTCAAAAGAAAGAGTAGCAACACCTTATCTCCAATTACTTTTCAATTAGACCTAACCACCCCCCCCCCCCCCCCCCTCTAATCCAACTTCAACCAATACAACCTTTTTATAAATAAAAATGTTATGTTAAATTATGCTTATTTTTTAATAGACTCATCCCGAAATAATATTATATAGACAAGACTCTAACCCAAACCCCAAAATTGTGACGTGGCTAGCAAACCCAAATACTAAATTTTAATCAACAACTGTAACCAACCAAATCATGCCACGTCACCTGGATGAAACAACCAGGGTCTGAAGGCTTTGTTTATACTTTTCAGGTTACCTCTGAAATCAATGCTGTCTGAAGGAGACGACGAATCGTCCTTGTCGTATCCCGAGTCAAGAACCGACACCGGACTCGGTAAAACTGCCGCCGATTTCGCCGGTGACTCGGCGGTGCTGTTCATCTCCGCTATGCTATCGAGCAGCTTGCCACATCTCTCTAACAAACGGTCCCCTTCTCTGCAACTCTCCCATTTAGATCTCTGTAATGCAATTAGCCAATTAGGCGAAATTAGATTGAACAGAAGACGTAAAAATGTGCCCTAATTAGACGAATAATAATGTGCATTTGCAGAATTAATTTCAGTTTACATGTGAAAAACGTACCTCTGAATCGGTTGTGGAAATGGAGGACGATTCGTCGTCTGTAACGACGTTTTTGATGAAATTTGGATCTGGAGAGTTGTTGGAGGATCGATTGGCGATGGAATGATGAACAGATCCGTGTTTTTTGGCTGTGAATTTGGTTGAATGACTTGAATCAATTGGTGAATGTATTTCAATTTCAATGCTCAACGGTTTCGTTTTGATAATCGAGTTGCAGGTTTTCAAGTTACTCTCGATTCGATTAGGTGAAGAGGTTCTGGTTTTCACCGGAATCCTCCCGCTCCGATCAGCCGCTCCGCCGTTAGAACTAATAGCTGAGGATTTATCGCTAGGAGTAGTTTGAGAATCGTTTACAGATCTGTGTTGATCGACTTTTGAGGCTAACAATCGCCAATGTTGTTTCAGGTGGATGCTCGATTCGTCGGAATAATGCAAGCTCCGATCGTGGATGAAGTTCCGGTGGCGGTCTCGGTTTGACCGGCTCGCGGAACGCAGAAGACCTTTGTGTTGCAGAACTTCTAGAATCTGTTTCAATGCGGTTAGATCGTTGAACTGTTCATCCATTCCTCTCATCTTCAGTTTCTTCTCGAAATCTCCGCTCGTTGTTATCACCGCCGTTTGATTTTGGGAGAAATCAGCTGAATGAGAAAAGCTTCCAGATGTTCTAGAACATTCCGACTTCAAATTCACCGACGCGTATTCCATTAATTCCATGCTTTGATTTTGTGATTGATTCGGTAGTTTCACTTGAAAATTGCTGCCGTCGATGTATTTTGATCGGACGGCGTCGACGGATCTCGGGACCGCCGGAGACTTGACGGTTTTCGGAGCTTTTTTATCGGAAGCCGGCAACGTTTCGAGTCCCATGAGTCTAGCAATCACACTTCGAGGCCGCGGTTGGTTGTCAAACGCCGGAGATATTTTCCGGCGATTCTCATTCTTCGCCGGTAGCTCTTGAGAGAACTCCGGTGAATCACCGGAACTCAGCGTCTCCGGTGAAGCACCGACAACCTGTAAGACAAGTTTTACATTTTTTAATTAAGTAATTAAAGCTCTTAATTACTCTTTACAGACTTACAGTTACGTTTTCCGATGTCTTGATAGACGGAAAGTCGGAAACGGAGGAACTTACGGTGGAAGGAGGGAGGCGTTTGGCGGAGTGGATGCGTTTTCCGGCCAAAATCTGCTGGCGGTCAAAGATCTGAAGGAAACTGGACATGCAGCCGATTTGTTTCTCCATTCTTTTGTCCTCATGAATAACTAGTCCCGCCATTCTTTCTCGACGAGCTAGCTCCGACCGCCGTCCGGTAACCTCTTTCTTTCAGTCACACTAACGTGCGCATTATCATTAATGCTTATTTTAGATTAATGCCTCGCTCACTCTCACGGTTTTGTTCATAACCATTTGTGAGCTGTTTACCTGCAAGTCTGACTTTATGGTGGTTTTTAGAGGGTGAAGAGTGAAGCAAGTGGCCGTGAGGAGAGACGGAGGTGTGGGGGCAGCCTTATGCTTATATGAGTATTTTTTTTATTTATTTTCCCAACTAAAAGTGATGTTTTTCACAACTAAAACATTAATGGTATAAAAAGTGTAGGTTTTTATGTAATAATTCTAAAACAACCTAAAATGATAACATAAAACACCCGTTTCGAGTTGAGTTCATGTCGTGTTTTGAGATCGTGTTAAAAACTAATGTCTAAGTTGTGAGTAATAAACCGAATTAACGAAACCAAAATTGAATTGATCGAAAGATCCGAACCGAAACTGGTATTTGTGGATTGATTTCGGTTATTTATTTCAAATAATTGAACTGAACCGATTAACTAATACAATGTGTATAACCGATTATCGGGAGATGTACTTGGAATAATTATGTCTAAAAGACTAAAATGACTAACTTTAAATATGGGACTGGGCCTTATGTATTTATGTAATGACTTAACTTTAAAATGAAATGAATTAAGCCACTTTGTTAGAAGATTGACATTTTTGTTAGAGAAAATAAATATGGAATGATGAATGGCATATGAAGAGGAAGGATGATCGGGTACGAAGATCAAACGGAAACTCTAAAAACTCTTTACTAAATCCTATTTAGAATGCTTCGGAGGTCACCGGAGGAAGGAATGAGGATGGACAAATCAAAACCTGCACACTGGAAAAACGCGTTAAAACGTTACAGGGTGGACTGGAGAGGAGCCATTGTATCGGCTTTCTGGCATGAGATTAGTAACTCGAAGGAAAGTGTGTGTGATTATAGAGTAACTTTATGTAATGAGAGCTTAGGAGATTATTACCCGAGCTTCAGTATTTATAGACGTGAAGTTAGGGTTTTCATGCACCAGTGACGTCAGCACGTGGTACGCACGACATGTGACGAAGAGAATTCAGGTGATTATTCCCTTTGCGTGGAGCCTTTTGATTGGCCAAGGGCCTCATGCAAAATATAAGTTTGTTAGAAGGTGGGACCACCTTGTAACGGTGCATTTATTGCAGAATGTGGTGAGGACCACATTCACATGTGCGAGGCGTGCACGACACGGAGAGTTTTTGTGAATCATTTGTGTAGGTGTGGGGAGCCCATGAAGCCCTTAATGGGTTGTGGAATAGCCTACAGAAGGCCTAGAGGATAGATTCGATACCCATCCTCTTCAACATATAAAACGAGCTCTATGTTTTACATTTTTGTTGTTTCTTTACCTGACATTTAAGTATGTTCGTTAACGTATGGTTAATAATTTATTTTAACAAGAAACACTGTGTTTGTGTGTTTTGTTGGAAAGGAGAGTGGGAGCTTTTAAAAGAAAATGAAAAGAAACAGTAGAATTTAAGTGTATGCACCAACATTATTATTTATATATGAGTTAATTGCAAATTTCGTCCCTGTGGTTTGGACCAATTTGCGGAAACCTCCAAAATGAAACTTTTTTGCATATGATACTCTGTGGTATCAGTTTATTGCAAATGATCAGTATAAAATTACTAACTCTGTTAGAGAAAACTGTTAAGTGCAAGGGTATTTTGGTCACTGATTTTAGGTACAATATATATTAATGCATATAACTGGTTTGAATAATTATATTAAATTGGAGGACTAGTTATGTAAATTACTCAAAGTAATTAAAAATTTAAAAATACATAATATTTGTAACTCTCTTTCTCCTCATGTTTTACCACAGTCCATGAACACCACCACTTTCGATTTTTGTGTGCATATCTCCTCATCTCAAGACCTCCATTGCAGAGGTGGAGTTTACAGACGACCAGGGGTGTTGGTCGCCATCTCCGTTGACGCTAGCCGACCGGAACTCCCAACTATCTCCGTTCAAATCCCTTACTCGGCCGGAAATCGTTGTCACCGGTGAGCACACCAATACACCGTCACCCGTCGCCTCTCGCTAAGTGCACTCCTACCAGCCACTCCATCTCTCGTCGCTTCTTCCTTGCAATTGTCCCTGTCTCATCACCGAGTCCCAATGCGACTCCAACCACTGCACCTCCCGCCGGCGCTTCCACTTCCTAGATCTGATGATTCGATGACTAGTTGCAATAAAATCTAAATGTCAAATTTGGATCTCAAATCCCCCCATCATCTTTGGAACTCAAATCTTAAACTTGGAAGCATGTATTGAGTGATTGATGAACCAGGGAATCTATGAGATTGGGTGTTACACATGAATATGTGATTTGGGGATGATTTTCTTGGTAAATTTATTAGGCTATGAGATCGTCAGAGGCAGCGATGGCGACGATGTGGTGGCGACGGTGGTGTGGTGGCAACTGGAGGTTGACAGTGGTGCTATGGTGGTGGTTTCTTGTTTTTGTGTGGACGGTGGAAGGAGATTGGGATTGTGAGTGTGAACGTGACTTGTGTTTTATTTTTTGAAGTTTTAATAAGTATAAGGTATTTACAAAATGCTCCTTCAGCTTTACCTGTTATTAAAAGACAAAAATGTCCCTGTACTTAACAGAATTTATTTAACGAGGTTAGTGTTTTGTACTGAATTTACAATAAACCGATACCACAGAGTACCATATGCAAAAAAGTTTCATTTTGGAGGTTTCTGCAAATTGGTCCGAACCACAGGGACGAAATTTGCAATTAACTCTTTATATATTCTATAAATTATTTCTGTCAACTCCTTTAGGCCTTGTTTGGGATTTGCTTATTTAAGGTGAGAAGTGCTTTTAGGAGAAACATGCTTATTGACTTATAACTTTTTAAAAATGAGTTTTTAAAAAAGTTTTTGAATTAGCTTTTGTGGTGGGAAAAGTTAATAACTTGTTTTTTAAAAAGTGTTTGGCTTAGGCTCCGTTTGTTTTCAGTCAGAGATTTATGTCTGAATCTGAATACCACATATGAATGTTAAGAGGTGGTTCAGATGTCTGAAATCTAAATCATTAAAGCTGTTTGTTTTTTGTAAAAAAACTGAATATTAATAAACGTATGCTTCACCATTTTAAATGTTAAACTTATGCAGTTAATTTAAAAATAAACTTGTCTTAACATAAAACATTAAAAAGAAAGTACAAGAACAAATACAATGTTTCCAATACATCTAAAGATTCAAACTTAATTTTGCATTAATTGTGTCGCAACTTTATCTCTCAAATTTATCATATATTGTTGATCTACACTACTCCCATGTTGGGAATCGAGATACCGAGCCAACATGATTTGGATAGATGTGATAATACTCAACGGTCACTTAACATTTACCGTCCCGACAACACGGTGAAGAACATGACAACTCAAGACACAAGACTCAACTAAAGAAAAGGCTCTAGTGGATATTATTTATTGTTTAAATATTGTCACTAGTTGGTAGTTTACTATTATGCCCTTAGTGAGTTTGTATTATATATAATAAGTCTTTCTCATGTGAAAGACTTGATGTATGAGTGTAGAGAGAGAGTTAGTCATGGTTCTTTGAAGCTTGTCGAGGGTTCATGAACTCACCTAGTAAGTTCGTGATACCCGGGAATGCGTGGGGTAGGTAAAGTGTAATCTTTCGGTTATCTTTATTTATCTATCATTCCACCTTTTTTATCTATCTATCTTGTTCTTCATATATCCATGTTTACACTAGCTTTGCTCATCATCATCATCACATCTCAAACACCATCGTGTTCATATCCTGGTGTTCATTTGTTTCTACAAAAACGAGTTACACAAAGACTCGATCCGCTTCCGCAACCAATGTATTTGCCCACCACCTCTGTTTTTCAATTGGTATCAGAGCCATGGTCGAGATTATGCAACCTCACGGTTGATATCTCAACTTTGTGTTCATATGCTTGTTTTTGTAAACAAATGGAGATGTAAACTTTTTAGAAATATTTTGAACTCCCCTCCATGTCTTTCAAAGTTTATGAAAAAGGTCTTTGAATTTTTCTTATATAGAATAGTCAAGATCTATTTATTCATATATTATTCTTGAGTCGTCGAAAGTAGATTTCGGCCCTGTTTGTTTTTCTTATTAAGATCTGAATTACCTCTTAGATCTGAATCGGTAAGAGGTTTTAAGATCTAGGGTCGTTTGTTTTTTACCTATCATTAAGAGGTAATAGCTCTGAAAACCCTCTAAACAAAAAAGACCTAAAATCACCTCTAAATTTCGTTCAGACCCTAAAAAACTCAAAACTCACGCTTTTGCTCTCGTCAGACCCTAAAATTCGCCTCCCTGAACAAAAACAGCAGCTCGACCTCTTATCCCTCTCGTCCAGACGTCTCCTTCGCTCCTGCTCTCGTCATCGCCGGAGCTCCGGCGACCGCCTGCAATCGTCGTCATCTTCCTTCTCGCAGGTGCAATCGTCCACTCTCCCTCTTCGCCCCTGTTTCCGATCTTATTCCTAGATCTATTTTCTGGTTTGAGAAAATACGGCGCCTCTCTTGTTCATCCTCTGTGATATCGATTCTGAGACTTGATGTCTGTATGTGTTTCCTTTCATCACCTCCAATCCCCAAAAAGGGCCGCTAGTCACACACAATGAAGTCGCCTTCTTGACTTCTTGTTACCGGGTTTCCCCTGCACATTGAGATCGTCCGTTTGGGTAAAATTCTGATAAAAATGACGAATGGTTTAGTGGATTCACGATCGTCCAGAGTCTCGTGCGATCATCAAGTAATTATTCGTCATATTTGTACCTCGAAATCAAGTAATTTCACCAGTTAGCTCTGGTTCTTCTTAAAAATCTTCCAAGATGTTTGTTAATAAAGACAAGGATAATAATGCCTTCATTTGAATCTTCAAATTTGTACCTCGAAAGAAGGTTGGGATGTTGTTGTTGTCTGTTGCTTCATTTGCAGCTATGCTATGGATACTATATATTGCCAAATTTTGTTTCATTTCTATCTCAAAGTAATTCGTGTACATGACACGGTGTGTGATTTCTGAGTGAATTTTGCTTCATTTCCTAATGCTGCTCAACATACATTGTGTGTGATCAAGCAATGAACTGATGTAAAGTTGAGTTTGAATGCTTGGATGTATTGGAAACATTGTATTTTGTTGTGTTTTTTTTAATGTTTTATGTTAAGACGAGTTTAGGTTTAATTTATCTATATAAGTTTAACATTTAAAATGGTAAAACGGACGTTTATTGATATTCAGATGTTTAGAAAAAACAAACAGCTGTAATGATTCAGATTTCAGACATTTGAACCACCTCTTAATATTCAGAAGTGGTATTCAGATTCAGATATAAATCTCTTACAGAAAACAAACGGGGCCTTCCTTGAGTGTTTGTGTTTAAATCTTACTACACAATTAGATTTGTATGATATTCCCAGTTTATCAAAATCTAGCTCAAAACATGAAAGTTGATGCATGCTCTACGTATGTTATTATTTTAATTCAAATTCATGGTCAATTTACTTTTAAATGTTGTTCTTCAGAAAGTCTTGAAAGGTGTAAATATTCTATTCACATCACACGTTATTCTTTGTGTGTAAAAATCAATATACTTTATTTTACTTTAGTATATTGATTCTCACAAAAGGTGTACTTTTTGTCAAGTGTTTATCTTTTTATCCACCCATCTTTGTCTGTCACAGCCACATACATGTCTTATCCCCACATTCACATTTTTCAAAGTCATCCATTGTACTCTCTCCCTCTCTTGAAAATTAGAAGAACAAAAATACACAAATATTGAGTGAGTTACAGGTTTTGATTATTGAAGACAATGAACTCAGAAACACGAACATGAGACTGCAGCTCGACACCGTTCGTTACCCGTTTCTGTTCGGTTCAAGAATAAAGACAAAAGTTTCAAAGGTGACAAGTTGGTGAAGGTACTGTTCTGAGTTTCTGCTCTCGATGATGTCGCGGGTTTTTGGTTCGATAGCAAAACGGAGTGACGGGTTCTGTCTGGTTATGATCTAACCACCTTTAGAAAATCTCTAGATCTTACATGTATTGAGGTAAATCATGAATTTTGATGATAATAATATGGTTAAATCATGATCTCGATTAGATTCTCGCATGTAATATAGTAAGGCTAGGTTTTTGTCAAAAAAAATAAAAGGATATGAATGCATAGATATGGATTATGATGAACACATGGTATGATTCTTGCATGTATGATGTTGTATGTGATACCCATGTATGATTGGATGCTTAGTGTAGCATATTCATGCTCAAGTTCGCTTCTATATGATTTCATGAAAGATATATAATTTAGATCTCTAGGAAAGATAAATATGGATGTTAATATCTATTTTAATGTCGCATGATCAAGTGTTGTGTATGCTTTATGGGTTAAGATAAATGCGTATATGATCACTTAAATAAATCACTAACGAGTGATCGAGTCAATTGTGTCACTGTGAGCCGTGGAATTTATTTATTTATTTATCTTCCTCTCTCGTCTAGTAGTCAAGGTCATATTCGGGTCTAACTATCTCATTTTCGTGGTGTCATTCGTATAATTGTGTCTCCGGTATCAGGTAAGTATTAATAGCCCATTTTCTTTTATCGTTTTGGGGTGCAACATGTACACTATATCAATTTCAAATACCTATTTCATCACTCTCAAATTTCATGCAAACTCTATGATTGTTATGTGTTCTCTAGTATGTTGAACTTATGTGGATTAGTATTGCGTGGATTATTATTGTTGTGGATGGAATCTACTTCAATTTCAATGTCAATTTCAAGACGTAATTATTAACAATAAAAAGGCCGGGGTTACAATAATAGATCTATTGGTTTGACACCCCACCTAACTTGAGTAGTAACTGACGTTGGGTGATTTGAAGCCTTATTTGTCAAGAGTTGGATTACGTCACTCTATGTATATCAAGAATGTTCATATAACTCATTGATCGCATGTTTAATCTATGACAGTATATCAAACATATGTTTACTCACCAGTATTCGTAGTTGGCATTTATTTATACATTGTTACAAGATGATGATTTCATGTTAATAACACCTTAGGACGCATAGTAAATATGTTTATTTTCAGTTAGCTGAGGGCTATAGTGTCTTAATAATAGACAACAATATAGCTTGTTTAACTAGGTTTTTTTTTTTTTTTTTTTTTTTGTTTGTTTGTTTGTTTGTTTGTAAGACAATTCTTTTGAAATGTAATATTTTATTCAAAATATTTATTAGACTAAAAATGTAGAAGTTTTGAAACAAAAACTAGTGAAGATGGTATAGTCTTGTTGGAGTCAAGTGTTTTGTAACTTAGTGGTAGCACCGTCCTTCACTTTCGAAGACCTGTTGGCATCGTCTCTCGCTTACACATTTGTCGTTTAAAATATTTTTTAATATATATATATATATTAACAAATTAAGTAAATATTAGAAGATATATTGTTATACAGTTATTATTACTTTGCTAAAGAAATTATACATATACTAAAATTACGTAAACACTAAACACTTAACCCTAAATGAACCTTTTGCTCTTTGACAAAGATCGAGGAGCATGTAGAACAAATTTGTGTTTGAATGAAAGTTCACACACTCTGTGAGTTCTCTAATTATAAAGCTTGAAAAACTCGGAAACTGTATAAGAGAACTTTCCATCGCGCTTGGAAAGCTTGGAAACACTCTGTGATTACAATTTAATTAAAAACGTATCATTTAGAGTACTTGACAAGCCATTCAAAGTAGTCAGGATAAACTAAATTGTAAAATGACATTTCAATTATAAACTAAGAGTGAGAAAAAAGCCAGATAATCGAATCATAACGGAACTGGTTGAGAAATAGTTGGTTTTGTTAAGAGTTTTTTTTTTATAGAAATGATTATTATAGTTTGGTTATGCTTATTTGTGTATAAGGTATAAGTAACTGAATTAACGGAACCTACCTGCATTTAAAAAAAAAGAAAACTGAACCGATCTATCACTAAACCATGTTTTTTTTTGATCGACTAACTAGCAAAGTGGTACCCCATACACCCGTGAATTTGCAGAGTGGTAAGTAACCAAAGCCAACCAGTTGAGCAAATTTTAGGAATTGAACTCATGACTTTTAAGGTCCCGAGTCTCCTAATCATCATCAATAACCACTCGAATAAGTCCTTAGAGTCATTAAATAATATCTTAAACCATGTTTATTATTCTTTTTTATAAATAATATGTTAAAACCAATGGGGGTATTAGCTCAATGTAACTTGGTGGTATATATATTGGGGAATCTCTCTTCATTAGGTTGAACCGTTGAAAGTTAATTCTCATGTTTTCACTTCTAGAAAATAATATGTTACAAGTTGGGAATTTTTTTTTTTTGTAACTTTCTAATTTTCTATTAATAACATATTAGCTGTCATTTTTTTTATATAAATTAAAATAATTAGTAATCCCATATTTTGTTTGATCCATGATTTATTGGGATTTGGGACCTATTTATCGAAATTAGCTTAAATCCATCAGAACTCACAACAGGTGTACTTTTTTTAACCTTAATAACATATGTCTTAGGCTACCCGTAATGGATAAAGCCCCATAAGGCCCTGAATGGGGCATTATCCGCCATGTGGACGGTGACTGGACAATGGGCTTTATGGGGCTTTATGGTGTAGTGGATAATGCCCCCATAACGCCCCACAATCATTTGATTTCTACCCTCTCTCGGCGTTACCTGCCTAACGCCCAAGATTTTTTTCGTCCATAACGCCCATAACGCCTAAGCGTAGTGGGGCGGGGCGCTATAAGGGGCGTTATGGGGCGTTATGAAGCCCAAAAACGCCCCATTACGAATAGCCTTACAAAATTTAACCTTATAAAATTATGATTAAAAACATACCATTTTGCCATTATACGATGTCCCCTTAAAATCAAAACAAGTTATTAATCTAATATTTTTTAACAGCAAATTTTTAGCCACATTTGATTTGAATCTTCAAACTTATAAAGGTAAAACGTTAGTAATTAACACCACGTTATTAATCTAATTAACCACCCCATTTAGCAAGCAATTATTGACTATGACAATATTCTAAACACAATTTACTAAATTTTAATAGCTTTTTTTTCTAAGAGTAATATTTTTATTTTCCAACATAGAGTTTAAACTCTTAACATTTGAAAATGTAATATTTTATCAACACCAAGATACTATTGAGACGGAACCCTTTAGTAACTAACTTTTTATAGACATACATTTAATTTTAACGCTACCTTGTAAATAAAAATAAAATAAAATAATACAAGTCATTTAAAAATAGATGCGACTGCCATTCATTATACGTGCTAGTTGTTTTATGTTATAGGTGAATAAAAAATTCAAACGTATGACAAATGTCTTAATTTTAGGACTTAATATACATACAAACGTTGGACGTGATTAGATTTGATACCTTGAAAGTCACATGCACTCATGCACGGGTCTAAGTTGGTCCATTTGGAGATTCTCATAATCTCACCCCTTCACCCAACTTCATATTATATTATTATATGTGATTAAAAATGATTAAAACTAGATTAAGAAACTTTGGTCAAAACTTAATTAACTTATTTAAAAGACTACAAACCTACACACTTATCTAATCAATTTCTAAACTATATTAGTAATTTAGTATACACCACACAACTTGTACTTGATAATTCTGACGGAGAGACACCAATACACCATAGGCAAATATCAGTTTTAAATCCTCATCATTTTTGACGTTATATTATATAAAAAATATCACCTATATTATATAAAAATATCACCGATGTTGATTTTATTTTGATTCCATGTATATCTCGCTACATCATAATGATATAATTAATCATGTTTATTCCGGATTATAAAATTCTTTTTTACAAATGAGCTGGAAATTATATTCACTTTTACAAAAATGAATATGTTAGTCTAGAATAATGCTTGCTATCTCAGTACATGATACAAATCATAAAAATTATAAGCTTTGAGAGTTTGGAACTATTTAGATGATGCATCAATCTAAGACTTTAAATGCCTGACGTGTTTAAAAGTATACATGTTTTTATAACAAATATTTTTCGTATTTTAGGATTATTATGATTTATTATCCACAAGACACTTTGATATTGTTTTAATATTATGACCCTAACACACACATATATTTCTTTAACATTTTATGGCTTTATTTTAGGGGTGAGCAAAAAACCGAATTAACCAAACCGAAGCCGATTTAACCGCTAAAACCAAACCGAAATAACCAATAACCAAAAAAAACCCGAAAAAACCAAACCGATAAAAACCAAACTGAAAATTTCGGTTTGGTTTCGGTTTTTACTTTTCTGATAACCAAAAAAACCGAACCGAACCGAATTAACCGAACCGTCAAACGACCGAACCGAAAAAACCGAAAAACCGCAAAACCGAACCGATATGCCTACATGTAATTATTTATTTATTTTTAATATTATATATTTAAACCAAATACTATATTATTTATTTTAGTACATGGTCCACTAATTATTAAAAGTCTATGATCCAAGAAAAAGAAGCCCACTAATCCATTTTTAACCCTAATCCTTCCAAAAAAACATCCATTTGTTCACTTTTACTCCACGATCCCAGAAACCAGAGAGGCGTTCCCGCTCATCAAATCTAGGGTTCGTCCCTGCGTTTTTTTTTCCACGATCGCAAGTCGCAACTGTTTGTTCCTGATCAGAATCTGCTTGATTTGTTACGTTTCTTATCTTCCAAATCTGGTATCGTTACGTTTCTCATCTTATGGTAGTCCTTGGCCCTCGCAAGTCGCAACTGGTTTTAGTTAAAGTAGTTTAGAAACTCTACTGAAATTGAACGAAAATTCTTTCTTTATGCACATTTTGTATTTATATATAACCCTGATGATATGTCATCTTGTGCCATTATGTGTCCCATATACTTGATGTACGTCCATTTGAAAAAAAATCTAAATGTCAAGCCTAACCCTTAATTAAAAGCATCACTGTTGGTAGGATGTAGGGATCGAATAAAAGAATTATTTAATGCTTCATAAATTTGTCAATATTTTTGAAAATTTGTAATATCATTTGACAATTTGTAATATATATTTTTGTGTTGAAATATTGTAGATGGAAACAGCAGTAGTTGATGTTGATGCAGAAAATGCTAGTAAGCCTAGTAATGTGGAGGAGCAAAATGTAGAGCAAGATGATAATGGTGGTACTAGAAAAAGATCTATAGTTTGGCAACATTTTACAATTGATCCTAAGACCAAGAAAGCTAGATGCCCGTATTGCCGAAACTTGTTGGCGGCTAGCACCAAATCGAATGGTACGAGTACTTTGAAAAATCATTTGTATTTTGTATGCACGACATCGCCGCTTTACAATACTATAGATAGAAAAATCATATGTTATATTTTGTTTCATATTTTGTTGCTAATGTGTTCTTTTTCTTTTTTTTCTTGATAGGCTTCATGATCTGGATTCCAATTATAGATCATACTTTCCTAGTGAAGTTGAAGTAAATGAGGTTGATGAAGATGTTGAGGGGAGTAAAAAAAAGAGAAAGAAAAATGATAAAGTTGTGGCGGGAGCACCCGTTAAAGAAGATTGGGACAATGCAAGGTATTTTACTTACTTTATTTTTGTATCATTTAAATTTACTTACTTTTTAAGTCGTTACTTTTTTATGTTGTTACCCGTATCTTAATATAAGTTTTTATTTTATACTTATAAAAATGTTAAATGTTTGAGCATGAGGGAGCAGGTGGCATAATCTAGATTTTTATTTTATTGCTTCTAAATATAAGTTTTTATTTTATACTTATAAAATGGTCATATGCACAACCAGTTGATTCGAAAATGCAATTGAGTTAGATGCAAAATTATTCAACTACAATATATATCTAAAGAGTGGCTTTTCTTCCTATAATAACTTGTATATATCTAAGGCTGTTTGGAGCAACTGAATCAAGCAGGAACATGACATTAGTTTAGATTATTTGAGTACAGTTTTGTCTCATTAGACAGTTGTTTATATTTGTCTTAACAAACTTAGTTATTTTGTTTTAATAGGTTATTTATGGAGTATTTGAAGATTTTTTTTAATGCGACTGAGAAAATTTCGGGGTCCAAGTACGTGACCTCAAGTTTGTTGTTTAATGAGCTTTGCACAATCCATTCAAATATAACAAATATGACCTTAAGTGATGATGAGAAAAAGAAAAATATGGCCAAGTCTATGAAATTAAAGTTTGATAAGTATTGGGACAATTTGGACAAGATGAATTTCTTAGTGTATGTGGCATTAGTCTTAGATCCTAGAAATAAGTTGCCTTATCTTGGTTATTGTCTAAGCTTGTTATATGGTGATGATACCAAAAGAATTAAGGCAATGAAGAACCGAGTGAAAGAAGCATTGTTGGAGTTATTTAGTGAATATAAGATGAAATTGGAAAAATCAAATGAGGAAAAAAGTATGTCTTCTTCTAATTTGGTTAAGAATGATGGACATGGTTGTGTTGACATAGAAGATGGTTACTTGAAATATTTGGAGAAAGAAGGCATAGAAGGGGTTGATGATTGTGAAGTTGAGATGTATTTGCGTGATGGTCCCGAGAAAAGGATAAAAGATGAGAAGTATGATGTATTGGGTTGGTGGAAACTAAATTTGGTTAAATTTCCTATTCTTTCCCAAGTTGCTAGACATGTATTGGCACTTCCAATCTCAACCGTTGCATCCGAGTCGGTGTTTAGCACTGGTGGTAGGGTTATTGATAAATATAGAAGCTCACTTACTTCAAAGACCGCCGAGTCGCTAATTTGTGCTCAAGATTGGTTACGTTCAACACCAACGGATTTGCAAGAGTCTCATGTCAATGGTGCACTATTAGAAGAGTTGGTTGATAACTTGGAGAAAATAGAAGATGGTAATTATATTATTATTCTTTAACTTTATTATTTGTTTTAATTTAGTCTTAATATATGTTTTTTTATTTTTTTAGGTTTGAACAACGGAAAAAAGAACCACCAAGATTTTATGATTGAAGATGACGATGAAGATGAAGATGAAGGTCAGGATCAAGATTAAGATTATACCTTTTGAAGCTAAAGTAATTTAACTTTTTAGTAGTATATTTTAAGTGTGTTTGTTTATGCATCAAGACATATATTTGCATATTTTGGGCCAATAGGCCATGTGGTACATTGTTAATTGTCATCGTGATGAATAGGCCATAGGCCATAAACATGTGGTACATGTGATGAACCGCTCAATATATATTTTTGTAGGTTGTCAAATTTGAATTTGATATGAATTTCATCATGTTTCAGTTTAGTTTTTAGGCCCAGAATTTATCAGCCCAGAATTTATCATCTAGCCCACATATTTTAGCCCAATAAAAAAATGTGGGTTTACGACCGATACCGACCAAGACCGAAACCGACCAAAACCGAAACCGAATGTAACCGAAACCGATCGGTTGGGAAGAAGGAAAAACCGATTATTTCGGTTTCGGTTTCGGTTTGGTCCAAAAACCGAACCGAACCGACCGTGCACACCCCTACTTTGTTTAACCAAATTACCCTAGCGGTGTTAGTCCCTTGCTGACGTGACATCTATGGCTTTGTTTAACCAAATTACCAAAAAAGATGGACCGTTTCTGTAATTTATAAAACCCTAGCCCACACATATATTTCTTTAACATTTCAACAGAGAAAGAGATCGAGGGTTTGGGTGGCCGCAACTCCGGTGACCACCAGCGGACCTCCAGCCGGCCTCCGGTCCCCGCAACCTCTATTTCTAGTTACTTCTCATCTCCCCCACCAAATCGCCTTCGAATTCACGGCCACCAGCCTCAAGTAAATATGATTTTCGCGACTCGTATATGCAACGATCGCTTGTGTTACTAATCGAAATCTCAATTCCATCAAATGACATTTTAAAATTGGAAATTGTTTCGTGACTCACCAAACCTTGGAAATAAACCCTAAAAATCTTATCGTTTGATGACGATGACGGTACGGAGGTTAAAGAGGCTCTTATCGCTTCTTGCATTTGAAGTTGGAAGGCGAAATTGAGATCGGAATTGGCGCGCCGACGGCGCTTGCGAGTTTACCGGAGAGGCGGTAGAGAGGTGGTGGTGGTTGTATTTGCAGGTGGTGACGGAGCCGCGATTCCGGTCCGATTGGTGGTGTTTCGACGAGTGTAGGTGGATGCGGGACGCCATTAAAGGTCGGCAGCGAGCTTCTTTTTTTTGCCAACGAGTTCTGTTTTTTTTAAAGATCTGTGTTTTTTTTTGGGAAGCCCCTAATCTCAAAGAAATTACAAACAAGTCTATGTTTTAATGACTTGATAAAAACATGCCACATAGGATCCATGTCAGCAGCCATGTCAGCAACCACTAACACCGTTATTAGAAAACTAACGGTGTATCATTAGAATTCAACACCTTGAAAACTCGTATTCTTAGAGGGAATTTTCAAAACTCTTGTT
>JBCNJP010000007.1:21953664-22013842 GCA_039602395.1 Deinandra increscens subsp. villosa
CTATGACTTTTCTTTATTATTCTATTGAAAAAAAGTAATTCATAATCATTCATATTTAGATTTTTTCCCTAAAGAAATACACAGTCTAAACTGCCTTTATTAACCATATGTATTTGGAATTTTGGACCTGCATAATTTTCATGTCGTTGGCATTATTTAAAATTATCTTCCCATTCCCCGCATCTTTATGTTTCAAATTAAACAACCTTTTAACTATTTATTAAATTTCAATTATTTTTATTTATATAGTTCAAAGAACTATAATTCATATGTTGGATAACTCATATACATCACACTCAAAGTGAACTTCAATACTCTTTTAGAGATGCACTATATTCGGTTCACGATTCATTTCGATAGTCGAGTGCGCATAAAGAAAAAGAAAAACCAAAATCGTGTGATTCGCATTTAGTGAAAAGATTAGAATCAAAGAAAACAAATCAAACTCCAATAAAAGCTATAAAAGTTATATGTATGATTGCCTACATGATCAAAAGATTGAGAAAAACCAAAATCATGTGATTTGTAGTGAAAAGATTAGAATCAAAGAAAACAAATTAAACATCAATAAAAACTATAAAAAGTTATATGTACACTTGTTTACATAATCAAAAGTATCATTTATCCCTATCTATGTATGAATAAGTGACACATATGGAATGTGGATGGACTAAAATTGACTATAAAATTCGTTTTTAGGACAATACCAAGAACTTTTGGGAATTATAGGAGGTTGTCAATAATGATGGGAGCAAAAATTAATGTACGAATGAAAAAGAGTATTTTTGTAAGGGAAAACGGCCACATGTCCTTAAGACCAAGGTGCCTAGGGTAATACCAAGTCCAAACTGTCCAAACAACATTTTAAAACCCGACTAGACTGTAACAATTCAAGTCTAGATCTTAGATCTTAATCTTTTAGACCGTCAAAAGCTCTCTACCCAAGTATCATTTACCTATATAACGAGCTTAAATAAAGTCAATTAAAACGTTGTTGTAGAGTCACAATAGTGACTCAAAATCTTTTATGAAATACGAGGTTGAAATGTATTTCAGTGTTCAAGTCAAATCTTGTTTCATTTATTTAATTTTGTGCTTTTAATTCTTCTAAAATGAGTATATAAATACTAAAACCTATTATTTCTAATTACAAATTCTTATTATGAACTTGTAATATGTTTCATTCTGATAATCTTAACATGTTAAGTTTTTCAAAAGATGAAACATATTTTATAAACACAATGAGTTTAGGGTGTTTAATATGTTTCAAACTGATTAAACCGAAAACTGAATGCAACCAAAATCATTTTAAACCATCATTAGTCACCGAATTAGGTTCACGATAACTAGATGTTCCCAAGCATGAATCAGACTCAAAGCGAATTTCAATACTATTCTAAAGATGCAATATATTATGGTCACAATTCATTTCGATAGTCAAGCGCGCAAAAAAATAAAAAATCATGTGATTAGTGTTGGATGAAAAGATTAGCATCAAAGAAAAAAATACCAAATGTCAATAAATAAAAGCTGTAAAAGTTATATGAATGCTTGGTATTCATTTTCTCGGTGTCTATTTATCATAGTATTTGTTAAAGCATATGATTCTCCCTAATGGATATCGTCAAGTGACACCTATGGCATATGGATGGACTAAAATTTGACTATAAAAATTGTTCTACGTTCCAACAACTTTTGGGAATATGTAACATGAAACTTGGGAATTTTGGTTGTCTATTATGATGGGAGCCAAAGGTTTATGTGTGAATGAAATAGTATTCTTCTTTTAAGGAGGGAAAAATGGCAAATCTATTCCTCCATTGTTTTAGTTCTTTTTTTCTTTCTTTTAATACACATTCACCAACACAACTTTAAAAGTACACCATCTAAATTACACTATTTTTAAGGGGAAAATTGGCGCCATATAATCCGAACTTTTCACTTTTGGCAAATAATAATCCCACTTTTTAATTTGGCAACTGGCGGTCCCAAGTTGTCAACTATTTGTTTTTAACGGTCCCGACGTTAAAAAAAATTAACTCCGTTAACTGAAGATGACGTGGAAGCTTATGTGTACTTTTTTAAAAAAAAATTCTTTTTTTTTAAATATCCAGTCATTATCACTATCACCCCACCACCATCACCACAACCACCCCACCACCACCACCAAAATCTATGAAACGATCAGACGAGTGACACGTGCGATGCCAGCTCTGATTATACACACTTTTGGGTCGAATCCGAGCTCAATTCTGGAAAAATTCGTTCCGTTTGACTTTTTGGAGTCAAACTTCATGTATTTGACTAAAAAATTAGACCCGAATTCGAGTTTGTTTGTGTTTGTGATTGATTCCAGCAGTTATAGTTCATCAAAACGAATCTACCGTAGGTTATGGAAATGATTTACATTGACTTTTGTTCAGAATCACGAAATGGGGGTGGTGAACGTGTTCTTGAGCTCATCAATGGTGAAATCTTCAATCCTTAACGGTTTTTCGCAAGTCTAGTTACATTAGATTCGGTTTGAACTCGTGAATTCAATAGTACAATCGGTTTCGAATTTTGTTAATGTTTGCGTGATTCGTAATTTCAAAGAATGGTGTTCTTCAAGAGCTCATCAATGGTGAATTCTTCAATCCTTAACGGTTTTCTACAAGTCTGGTTCCTTTAGATTCGTTTTGAACTCGTGAATTCAATGGTACAATTGGTTTCGAATTTCATTAATTTGTATGTATTCGTTGGATGGTGTTGGGGGTGGTGACGATGGTAGTGGGGTGGTGCTTATGTGTCGTAGTGCTTTTGGGGTGGTTGTGGTGGTGGGCAAGTGGTGATGGTGGTGATGGCAGTGGGGAGGTGGTGATGGTGGTGGTGGTGGCCTGAGATGATGATGGTGGTGGTAGTGGTGGCCGGAGATGATGATGGTGGTGGAGTGGTGATGTGGTGGTGACTAGGATGATGACTGTGTAATTTTAAAAAGAAAAGTTAATAAAATTGCCACGTCAGCTTCCACGTCAGCTTCTGTTAACGGTGTTAATTTTTTTAACAGTGGGACTGGTTAGAAATAAATAGTTGACAAGTTGGGACTGCTAGTTGACAAATTGAAAAGTAAAATTATTATTTGCTAATAGTGAAAAGTTGGGATTAAATGGCGCCAATTTTCCATTTTTAAGATTTAAACAGACAAAGTTTTGTCTCTTTTTTCCACTGAGGTATAACCCAAATGACCCATTCTTTATTAATTGTTTTTAACTTTTTATTATGAATCTGATTATGAGATAAATTTTTAATTGAAACGGCAAATATATTATTATTTCTTTTTATAAAATAAAACTAATTTTCTAAATAGGTTATATTTTCTAACACTCCATGTTCAATCAAACTTTTTTTGCGATTATATAGAAAGGTACGTATGAGATTTTCGAGTGACAATGTTTTTTTAATTTTCTTTTATGGTGAATATATTGACTCCAACATATCAACCAAAAGTAACCTGGCTCAATGGTTCTAACCTACTTATTTTAAATTTTCATTTGTCTTCAATTCTTCTCTATAGCATTTTACTTATTTTAAATTTTCTTTTGGATTTCAATTCTTCTCTTTGCTTACAATAAGAGGGCCCAAAATTAAAGTCAATTAGGGCAAATTAATAAATTGGCTACGTCAGGAAAATGTTACAGCAGTTTGTAATCACATATAAAAAATAGAGAAACCATATAGGATATACACCAAGAACGTCTATGATGATGAGAATATCATCGTCAAAGCCTCCAACAATGTTAGATAGTAAGCAATAGACAGGGATCTCAGATGTGGCCTAAAACATCGTCATAGACCCAAATCAAACGAACCCTAAAGGGTTAACAAAAACTTAAGAGCATGCAAAATTTAGAAACAGGCAAACAAAGACATATAACAGCAGCAAAAAGGAAACCCTAAAGGGTTAACAGAACCTTAATAGCAAAACCCGTAAACGGGTAGACAAAGAGGCACAACAACCTCAAAACGGAAACCTCTAAATTGCCGACATGCAGAACTGGTTGGATGAGTCGCCCCACTAGTAGGCTCAGTGATTTGTCATCAGGTAAGAACATATCAGAAATGGGTCTACAAAGAGGTAGAACCCCCCCCCCCCCCCCCCCCCAAATGGAAACCCTTAGACCACCATAGAATAAGGTAATCGGAAGAACCGCTCAACGACCAGAGCAGTGATGCATCATCTCACCTTACTGGAGCAACGCAACTGAATAGCTCACTGGACGGCATAGTCAGTGGTCATCAAACCATACCTGGACAACACAACCGATCTGGAGTACATAGTACACGACGGAGGTAGAGAGCGCCCATATGAGAAGGCAAAAGTATATCAACAAAGCACCGTCCCCAATAAAAGACAAAGATAATATAAATCACGCACCGTCCCCAATAAAAGACGAAGATAATATAAATCACGCCCAAATGAAATGTGGAGCAGTGAGACATATAATAAACCCAAACAATTATGGATACATATAAAACAAAAAGGGAAAGTTATTGTACAAATGACGTTTTCCGTGTGAAGTGTGCGAAGGGATCTCCGCCGCTCATATACGGGTTTTTTTTAATCTGACGGCGCTAAAATAAAACACGCTTAATTAATTTAAAAAAAAGAACGCGGAATCATTAAAAAGGGTATTAAAGTCTTTTCAACATTAAATGAAAACACGCATACGCAAAAAATATTTACGCATCGACACAAAAAAACAATGCAAACCTTTAACATTTAAACAAATAACGCATACTTGAAATAAAAATCACGCATACACTTAAAAAAACGCATGTTGTTAATAAAAATAACGCAAACACACAGAACATAATCACACCTGTTAAAAAAGCACGCATTAATAGCCTAAAGATACTTAAAAATTCACGCATTATATTTAAAAATCACGCACGTTGTTCTAAAAATCACGCATACACTCCAGGAAACTCACAAAAACCACTTGTTTCACACATAAATAAAATAACGCATGTTGTTCGAATAAAATAACGCAAACAATATATAATACAAAAAACATATAATAGATTAACAAAGAAAAGACTGACATATATTAATATTTATAAAAATTTACAAGTGGAATATACTACTAAAGATCAAAAAACAACATATGAACATGAACCCCCACCCCCCCCCCCCACCCCCCTAAAAAAAATGGGTGTCTAAATCTTCTTAAATATTTCAGCAGCATCCACCTTGTCCTTACCCTTCTTAATGGTGTTGTCGACAACACCACTAAGGAGGGTATGCATCTCCTCCTTCAGCTCTAGCTGCTGAGTAATATACTCAGCAGCAACCTCTTTCATCGCGGACCCCGGCTCATCCACGAGCTCCTGGAAGCATCCTGATGTGGCCTTGGATGCTGTTGACAGTAAGACCCTTGATCATGACGAAAGAATCTCGGACTCCGGCTCATCCACGAGCTCCTGAAGCATCCTGATGTGGCCTTGGATGCTGTTGACAGTAAGACCCCTGATCATGGCGAAAGAATTACGCATTATGCGATCATCCATCGATTCTTTCGCATGCATTTGTTCAACAATTTGCATGACTGCGTTTTTAGACGCAGAGTTAGGGTTAGATGAAGAAGACGCCATTTTTTTTAATATAAAAGGATGAGAAGAATGAATTTAGGTCTGGGATATATGGGGGATTTGAGGACTTTGTGCGTCGAGTAAGGAATGTGCATGAAGAAAGACACAATATATATATATATATATATACATATATATATGTATGTATATATATACAAAAACACAAAAATGGAGGGAAAATGAAACGTCGGATAAAAAAAATTTACATAATAAACTCAAAAATAAAAAAAACTTAAATCGCTTCCATTTCACCTCCCCCCAACCGTCCCCATTAATACGGTAATAAATAAAAATGCAGGTGACGCATTTAATACCAGGCGAATCTCATCATCCACCGTCTATAAAACTAGGCACTCGACTGCATTTTGAAATCACGCAAACACAGTTCATTAAATTACACATCAAATCACAAAACCACATATAAACGAAAAAATGTCTTCATCTTCCTCCAACACCACAGAATCCAACAACAACGCTCTCAAGGAGAAACTAACTCGGCAAATAATGCTGGAGTACAACAAGGAGAAACTGCTGATAGACGTCCTCGAACAAAATTTCGAAAGCCTCCAAGAAAACACGCAAGCCAGAGAAGAAATTGCGCAGAAGATAAGCAGTCTGCCAAAGAATTCACTTCAAGACATTGTCCGTTTGTTCATGTTAGACCAGGACAAAACGGATATGGAGCAGATGGAAACAATAAACAAAATACTCGAGGATATGAGTGACTCTCTTGAGTTAAAAAAGTCTTTTTTACAAGCCTACCAGTAGAATGTATCCCTGTTATCAAATAATAATAATACTAATTTTTGTATTTCTTCATTTTATTCTTCATTTATGTTGGTTTATGTTTACTTTAATTTATGCAAATTATTAAAAAATCAAAAACACATATAAAAATGATTATTCAAAAAAAAAACTTACCAGTAATATATAAAAAAACAATTAGAACTTAGAAATTATGCAAACTACAACTAATCACGCAACGACGATAAAATTACGCAGATATTAAAATAAATCACGCAAACACCGAAAACTCTAGTAAAAACTAAAACAAAACTACTTAACCTTTATCAATGATTCTGCAAAAAACAAAATCAACTTTAAAAAAATAGGTAAGTGTAACAATAAAATACAACATTATTACGCACACTATAAGTGTGTATGACACCAGCTGAAAGTACATGAACATATGTTCGAATTTTTTTTGAGATTCTATTATCACGCATTTTACTTGTAATTTCTCGCATTAAGTAACTCATAAAATTAAGCTCACAACAAACCATGCAACGACATATAATTAAAACACAAAAAAAAATATTCACGCAAAATAATAAAAACAAAAAAAAACAACAAAAATAAAATTACGGAATTATTAAATAAAAACGCAAACAGAAAAACTCTTACAAAAGAAAAAAAACATGAACATAAGTTAAAAAAAATAATTAGTTGACTCTCTATAGTCACACATGTTGTTTTTATTTTGACGCATGAAGAAACTCGATATAAACACCTTACAACAAATCACGCAACCGCATGAAAGAACGATGTGACGTAATCTTCGTATATTTTAATTAAAAACTTCAAATTGACAAAAATACCCCTCCGCATACTCCGCGTCCAGAAAGAAAACGCCACGCGTCGGCCTCCCTTCCCTTCGCACGCTTCATACGGAAAAAACCATTTGTATTTGAACTTTCACCTAAAACAAAATACCCACTATTCATTACCGGTTTAAAATTCATATATATATTAATTTTATTAAAACTAGAGTCGAACAAAACTGTGTATTCAGGGGCAGATTTATGGTATGCGAGGGGGGTTCACAGGAACCCCCCGTTTTTTGAAAAAAAATTAACGAGTCAATATTTTTAATTAAGTATTTTAAACTGGGAACCCCCAACTATTTTAAGCTGGGAACCCCAAAAGTTCAACTAAAATTGATTTAGTGTATTTGGTAAGTCTAATCACTTGTATCCCAAAGATCCTCTGTTCGATCCCCCCTCTTAACCCGTTTTTTTTTTTTTACAAAACAAACTAATTTATGTTTTAAACAACCACCAGCATTCTTTTTTTCAAAAAAAAAAACCCTAGCCTCACACCTCACTCCCTCGACAGTCGACCCTCGCCCCTCCCTCGTCCCTCTGTCCCTCCGCAAGACCGCAACTCCACCGCCACCGGCCGCCGGCGTCCGGCACTCCGACCTCCTCCCTGCGCAGCGCGACTGCGGCCTCCGCCCCTGGTTCCCTCCGACCGACGACCACAGGTCCACAGCCTCCGCGATTTTGCTTCCAATCTAGGATTTAGGTATTCTTTTTTAATTTCTTTAACTTAATTGTTAGTTTCTTATACAATACTTGTTGATTTGTTGTTAATTGTTAGCTTCAAATCGGAGCCCTAATCTCCAATTTCGAGTTGTAATTGTAAATCAACCAAAACCGAGCACTTCCTTCATCTTTATCATCTTCAATTTGGAAATAGAATCATCTCCAAAATATTTAAACTAATATCTTGTCATATTGAATTGCATAGAAATTGAACTGTAATTTTTTTGCTTGAAAAGAAGATGTTGGATGTGTTAATTGTTAGTTTCTTATACAATACTTGTTGATTTGTTGTTAATTGTTAGCTTGAATCTAAGACAAGCAATAGAGTTTAGACAATCATGTGTAAAGTTAGCAAACATGGCTTTAATTGTTAGTTTTTTTATTAACGGGTTTTGAATTTGTTGCAGTTATCAACATACCTTAATACGACGGCCATTTGCGGAACCGAATGGGTGATGGATACATGAATGATTCTTTTATTTGTTTCGTTGAAAGGGATTTATTTCACAAGTTTCAGTTGAAGATGTAATGCAACGTTTTCAAAAGATGAAAAGTCGTCGACAACAATTATAGGTAATTTTCTTTAGTTTGTATGAACCCTCCTATTTATATTATGCGTTTTCTAATTTGTAATGAAGAAGTTTTTTGGTTATTAGTATATCGTATTATAATTTATACCCATTTATGTGAAACGGTGAAACCGGGGAACTAAGAATAGGGAACCCCCTGAAAAAAAATCCTGGATCCGCCACTGTGTGTATTTATACTTTTTTAAGCTTAAGTGCTATAACTTACTAAAGTAAATCAATTTATATGTTGAAGTATATATATTAAATAAAAGAAAATAATTAATATCTTAATTCTTGAAGGTGCAACTCACGCGCAAGCTGATTTGGTTCACTTTGAGAAGAGGTATTCAAACTTTGCCATTGGAATTGCATGGAACGTCTAGGTCTCATGCAAAGGATAAGAAGTTTGTTTTTTTTTTTTTTTAAATCGAAATACTTGTTAGGCATTTTTGGTTTCCTGTCGGGTTGAATGCAGATTTGGGTCACCATATCGGCATGCACGGGTTGGGTCGTATTACAAGCCATTTAAAAACCATTTAAAAATCTAGATAAAAGCAAAAAAATATTTATAAAAAAACTAATGCAACTCTCACAATATTACATATTTGATCATATATACTTAGTTCGCAATGAGATAGCTTATTAGTAGAGTGATGACTCCAGTGGTGGACCCAAGATTTTATTTCTGAGGGGTCGTTTTTTTCAAAGATCTTTTTATATCAATATCAACTACATATTTTTCGGGTCGGATCGGGTAATATAATATTGTACGATATCACAACAAACATACATATATAGAACTGAGTTTATAATTACCTCACTCTTTCCATTGGTAAGAAGCACGGTCAACAACCAGATAGTCTCCACGTCAGGGGCGGCTCAAGCATTCGATCTTGGGGCCCAAAGCGAACAAAAATCCAGGGCCCTTTTTTTTCTTATCGACTAAGGTATCTAGTTTAGTTTTATTTTCATATAACATGATTTCTATTTCAAATAGCTATCAGTCTAATCAAGTCTAAAATAAATCTTAGATGTGAGCTATTAAAAAATGAATCACGTCTCACATAATCTCACATAAGTCTCAATCTATATAACCGAATAAACTAAAACTCCATTAATGGAGGCATTCTCATCAAGATTCCTATCAACCTATGCTTTACTGACAATCTTTTGGCATAGTTAATTAAAAGTGTAAATTAACTTACAAATTATGTTTCATTCACCACGAAAAAAGAAAACATACACGGCTCAAGTCAACGCGTAGGGAAGACGGGCAACAAGCTGCGCCGCCAACCCCTTTTGAATAGCAAACCCTAGACGTATAAACACAACATTTTTCAATCTAGAGCCCGCACCATTCCCGTACATAACTTTCTGAATCCGGCTCAACATTGACGCCGCTTCCGACTCAAGATGCCCAAAAGTATCAAAAGCGAAGGGAACAAACACATGTTGGTTTTCAATGCACGCTTTCTCGTGTTTGTTCACCTTCCCAGCAGCCGCTCTGGACGCTGCCTGTCCCGCCGTGAAGGTGTTGGCCCTCAGCCCCACAAGGGGAGAAACCCCCGTTAAATCGACACAGGCGTGCTTCCCGTTCTGCCACCCAAAAACAAGTATGTCAGCCGGCCTGAGGGTTGAGCGCCCATCCAAGGGGTCAGACAAGAAGTTAACAGGAGCTTCCTTCCTGGCCGAGATCCCCGCACGCCTGAAAATGTCAAACAGGACGTCTCGAACCACATCGTGTCGGTATTTAAACCCCGGGAGCTCTTTACAGTGAACGGCGTGCAAGAAATTGAAGAATAAATAATCATGATGGTTATAAAATATAGGGAAAAAGACAAGAATGGTCATGTTGACCATTCTTGGGACCAAATTAGCCTCTTGACTTTTTATTTCTCAAAATAGCCACTCAACTACGGTCTTGACGACCGTAGTTACGGTCTTGACGACCGTAGTTACGGTCTTGACGACCGTAGTTACGGTCTTGACGACCGTAGTTACGGTCTTGACGACCGTTGGTCCACCGAGCCAATCACAGTTTGCCACGTCATCACGTACGGTCTTGACGACCGTAGTTACGGTCTTGACGACTGTAGATGCGTTTTCCAAAAAGGTTCGCCGGAACCTTCGCCGGTCATCTTCTTTGACATCCAACAATGGTTAAGAAGTTTCGTCGGAGAAGTTTGGATCGCTCGTGATTTTGATTCCGCGTTTTATTACCTTGTTTTGAAATTTAATTACAAGGAAGAGTCGTGAATATATAGAAATGTACGATGATCTGACGGTCGCATTTTGAAACCGTCTGCTTCTTTGCTGATTCATTTTTGCTCTTGGAGCAACTCCATCTCTAAGAACACGTAATTTATTTAAAATATTTTCCATTTCAGTAAGTAAATCTTTGAATATATATCATCTAAAGTTAGAAATAATATGATTTTACCAATGGCCATATACAGCAGCTTTCTGGGTCTCACAATGTTCAAGATTCTGTCTATATAGTCAAATATATTGTTAAAAACTTCATTGTAGTTTACGGGAATGTTCACCTGTAAAGCACAAAAATTATTTTAAAAAAAAGTACAAAGCAAACGAAGATCGATGAAGATGCATGTAGTAACTAAAGGGGTGTAGTTAAGTAACCTGATCATCATGTTCAGGGTGAACACATGGATGAATGATTCTCTTCATGTCGAGATAGAGATTATCGAACTCAATGTTGTTAGGGTTCTGTCGAGCGAAAGAGAAAACGTTAAGAAGTTCCGTCGGAGAAGATGACCGGAGAAGGGTTCCGGCGAACCTTTTTGGGAAACACACCTACGGTCGTCAAGACCGTGACTACGGTCGTCAAGACCGTGACTACGGTCGTCAAGACCGTGACTACGGTCGTCAAGACCGTGACTACGGTCGTCAAGACCGTACGTGGTGACGTGGCAAACTGTGGTTGGCTCGGTGGACCAACGGTCGTCAAGACCGTAATTACGATCGTCAAGACCGCAGTTAAGTGGCTATTTTGAGGAATAAAAAGTCAAGAGGCTATTTTGGTCCCAAGAATGATCAACATGACCATTCTTTTCTTTTTCCCAAAAATATATTAGAGAGCTACAATATATAGACCAATTATATACTTCACAAGATACAACTATTCGATGCACAAGATGAACATCAATTGTAAAATAAAAGAACCATATTTATCATTAAAATGTATTTACTCCTCGACAAAAGAAAGAAGATGATAACCAACCATCTATATCTTTAATCATGGGAAAAAATAAAAAGTCCTAAAGATGATGACTAATGGTCACTACGTATTATTTGGCCCTAAAGATGTGAAAATCTACAAGTAGCTAAGCCTCTCAAACTTGTTTTTCTTGATTTGTTTGGACTTATTTTATGAAGGAAAAAACAAAGGTCTTAACCAAATTTGAAGAATTCGAACAGAATGCAGTGCTTATGACTGGTTGCAAGACTGAACCCTCAAGAGTCAAGATTAACACCCAAAGTCCCAAATATTCATCAAATGTCCTCTCTAAACAACAAAATTAAGTTCAAAATCTGCTTCTAATCACTAATTAGGTCAATTTAGCATAAAAAATTAGGTGAAAAATACATCTTACATATCAAAAAATGAGAGAGAGTCGCTGCCGGCCAGGGGAGTCGCGGAGAGAGACTGAGAGAGAGGAGCCTCGAGTCGTCGATTATGAGCGAGAGATTGAGAGAGACGAGGTCTTGTTGGCTTGTTGCGATGATTTTATAGGGAGAGGGAGTCGAGAGACTGAGAAGTGAGAGCAGCTCTGTTTTGCAGGGACTAGGGTTTACCCCTTCCCTTTTGTCCCGTTTTGAATTTTGAATTTATAAAAAGAAAATTATAAAAATTAAAGAAAACGTTAATACCCGGGCTCGAACCTGGGAGAGCTAAAGCCAAAACTCGCGCCCCTCCCACTGATCTATATTGCATTTTGTAAATATAATGGGTTCACTTATATTTATTTATGGGGTCATTGGAATTTTCTTTTAATAACACTCCATTAGTAGTACAAAACCGAGGGGGTCGCTTGACTTCCCCCCCCCCCCCCCCCGCGCGCTATGTAAGTCCGCCACTGGATGACTCCCTGTTAAAAAATTATACGTTTAAATAATCTAAAAATAAACATGTATGTGATTCATATAATCCACCTCTAAAGTTAGATAAGTGGATTAGTGGTTTAATAATACACTCACAACATTTTATGAGCACATGACTTGCCTTTTGCTCTACATCACTCACATGGCCGGCTTCCCACATTCTTTGGTCCTTCACCCTCTCCACATTTTAATATTTAACAATATTGTTTAACATTATAATGATTATACGGGTATCCACACATGGGTCCATCTCAATGTCAAGTTCATTACTTTTTGTAGATGCATTATAATAGGTCCACAATTTTTGGAGAAAACAAAAAAATATACTCATGTGGTTCAAGTTCATTGAAAAGATTAGCATCAATAAGTCAATAACACACCAAGAGTTTGTATCAAGTATAGGAGCTTCGTGTATTGATGCATAAAAGGGTATAATTATGTATAAAAGCCGTAAAATCTTGATTCAGTTTGACTTGTTTAATTATCACTACGCATTTATAGTAAAAACCGGAACATAAAGAATGGTCAAAGGTGAAAATTCATAAAGATATTAGAGAGAACAAGGACGGCCGAGAACCTTAAAAAATTTCGGGGCATTGGGCGAGAATAAAATTCTGGACCCTCCAAGAGACCTGATTTTGAACGGTTGACAACCGAATGAAACCATTTTGGTGTAAAACATTCATATTCTTATTTATTTAGTTATTAAAAATGAGTTTTGCTCATATATTTATTATTTTATATAAAATTTATTAAATCTTTAAGTTAAAAAGTTGAAGTAACATACAATAAATTTTGGGTTTGGAAATTTTGATGTATTTGATGAATATGATTATAAATCATTTAATTTATAGTTGTCAATCTAATAATATTCTATCTTAGTTGGATTGACAATATACTTATTCCTTAAGTTCTTCAAATATATATAAGGTGAATGTCACATGTTCGAAACTTGTTTTTCACAGGCTCGAACGCTTGTCCCTCGGCTTATACGCGCGCTTGCGCTTTGGGACTGCATCCTTGTTAGTTGATCTAGATAATCCTTGTTTCAAACTTTGTAACAAAATTGATTTATGAGAGAATCACATAAGAAAATTTCCAATAAACCAGACCCTAAACGATCGCTCACCTCGCCCTTTCTCGAGGCCAGCCCTAAGAGAGACTATATTAGTTATGCTTTATTATAATTACTTTGGCTATTATTTTATCTTTTGTAATTATACTTATTGGAGGATGGATCCGGTACAAACCTCTTTTATCCTACAAACTGTAAGAACTAATATCCAAGTGACATGTGGACTATTTTGATGAGCAACATAATAAATTTGAATTTCTACTAAGTCCGCCAACTTTTTAAAACTAAAATAACTATTATATGTTATATAATTTTTTGAAAATAAAATCAAGCTTTTTTTTATCTTTAATATGTGTATAATATTGCATATTTTTTTTAACTAAAATCAATTTAAAAAAATTATAAAAAATATTTATAACAGTGCTATTTTGAAAACATCACAGTCTATTATCGCGTTGCTATAAATATTACAATTTACACAGTGCGATTATAGAATTTATACAGAGCTATCATAAAATTTTGCATATTTTTATACTATTTAAATTATCATGATAATAGCATTACTTTATTTTTATAAAATAGCACTGTGTATTTATAATACTTACATAGACACGATAAATAGCACTGTATTCTTGGTTATAATAGCACTGTTGTATAACATTGTAAGGCCCGAACCGTTAAAAGACTTTTTTTAACGTGTGTAATACGTCCCAGAAAATTTCATTAATTAAACGTGCTTATCATTCGAAAAACTAACCGTTTCACCACTCCATACGTTCAAATTCATACACATCATTCTTGTAAATCAGAGTGCACAGTTAAATATTCATAGAGGACATAATTAAACAAGTTACGCCTCCCAAAATAGATGAGATGTTCGGTTCATCGTGCACGAGCTCCGTCATGACCCGTCCCCTTTCCTACTTGTTTCCTGTCACCAATACTAGTAACGTATTAATATTAATGGCATTATAGTAACCAATCAGCACAAAACATACTTTTTTAACATTTTGACAGATTGCAAAATTCGTAGACTACCCTGATTTCGTAGCCTACGCAATCAACAGCTCTGATGGACAGATTACAAAATTCGTAGGCTACCCTGATTCTGTAGCCTACGAATCACAGATTCTGCCCTCTACACCCAAACTCCCATAAATCTCAATCCCCATCACTTCTTTAAATGTCCTACAACATGAAATCATTCTATAAGATAGACTTCAATTTCTATTTGCACCAAGTGTCAAATAACAAGTTGGAAAGTGTTAGTGAACCCATTCCAACCCATTTGACCCATTACCCCCACTAGTAACAAGGAAATCATCAATTCCCTCACCCACCTTGTTTCCCACCTATTACCCATTGCAATGTAACATATAGTTGCAATCTAGTAACTTACCTACACCCCCAAGGGGTTTATACTTGGAATCGTATTCAATACGATTCCCGTCTTACCTGAAGGTCATACTTATTGGATCTTAAATCCGTTTTGTTTTCTTACCCAACCGGGTTAGAAATCTCCACTTTCCAAAGCGGGTCATAAAACCTACTTTACATAAACATTCGTTAGTCTACCCATCTTACCCAAACGGGTTTTATTATACACTTTGTATAACACACATAGGTTCTATTCCATCTTACCCAAACGGGTCATAATACACATTTTATATAACACACAATGGTGTCATTCCACCTTCACACAAACGGATCACCTTACACAACTTACGTGATCATACTATAATTTATCCATTTTTACTCAATGGTCAAATTACACACCTAACTAAACACACCTTAATTTATTCATCTTAACCCAAACGAGTTCATTCAACATACACTATATTAGTGTACTTTAGCTCATACATCCTACTCAACCGGGTCATATCAACCATCTTTACCCAAACGAGTCAATATCTACATCTTACCCAAACGGGTCAATATCCACATCTTACCCAAACGGGTCAATATCTACATCTTACCCAAATGGGTCAATATCCACATCTTACCAAACGGGTCAATATCTACATCTTACCCAAACGGGTCAAAATCCACATCTTACCCAAACGGGTCAATATCTACATCTTACCCAAACGGGTCAATATCTACATCTTACCCAAAAGGGTCAATATCTACATCTTACCCAAATAGGTCAATATCTACGTCTTATCTACACGAGTCAATATCTACGTCTTACCCACACGGGTCAATATCTACATCTTTTTATAACCACACTAAATCCTCATGAGTTCATCCCGACCCACCTTCTTTATCTAATATAATATATGGTTTATAAATAACCAGAACCATACTTGCTAATTAGGATAAAATTACTCACATTTTATCATGAATAATCAAAACACATCTTACGTTACCTCAAAGGTTTAAGCTTTACTCTTTTCTTCCCGTTGGTGACTCGAGCTTCCATTTGCTTCACCTATATTTCCACGGTTGTTAGACTAACCATCTAAGTTTACATACTTCACAATTATGATCATTCATGACACTAGGAAATACACCATGCATCACTGTGATCTTAACCACAAACTTTCAAGCTTTATATTCCTCTTAAGCATTTTCACAAACACTTGGCGTGTGTAAAACACATAATCCTTTGTATACATAATTAGCAATTTAGCATACCAATTTACCCATCCTTTATATACATACTTGCATCCCACGTAACATTTTACACCCATTGAGCATCACAATATACACGACGATTCACTAATCTTCACTTAGGTATTTTATCAAACACTTAGAGTGCATACCTAAAATCAACTCATAAATCATCATATTTGTTCATTAGGTTAATCCAACCTAAGTTTCATGACATCCACATACTCTAGGTTAACATCAGATATCATCTTGATTCAAGTCAACAATTCATTTAACGATTTAAAACTACAAAACACATGCATACATACCCAATTTTCGAAATCCCCTTCCCATGGATTTAAACCTCCATCTACAACTCAACACATACAAGAAAATCATGTATAATCAAGCATGCAACAAAGTCTTATTCAATAGTTAGGCTACTACATCCATACACAACCAATTTCCCCCAACAATTTGATCTCTAGATGAAGTTCATAAAACCACCCAACTAAACAATTTACTTACTTTATGGGTAGACCAAGATTCATGAGAAGAATCGAAATCTAGGGGACTAATGGAGCTTAATTTCAGTATTCCTTCCTCCAATTCCTTCACAACAAGGTTCAATTTGGGGATTCTAGATCCACCATGGCTCTTTCTCTCCTCCTCTTCCTTCCTGCGTGATTTTTGAGTCTTGGGAAGAACCTAGACTTTGTTTTAATTCCTTTATTTACTCATCTAGTCCTTCCTCATAACCCCATGATACAAATATTACCCACTAACTTTAAGTTGCACTAAGTGTACCACCAACTTTCTTATTTGGCAATAAACACCCTTCTGAATTTAACACTAAACATATCTTATTGATTGTAGCGGGTTCTACTTGATATCGCACTTACCCGACCCTTCCACCAACACATGATAATGATAATAAAAACGGGTTTGGGACGTTACAACTCCACCCCCCTTAAAGGGAGTTTCGTCCCCGAAACTATTTATACCCCTACGGGGATACTTCCATCTACCATTAACCCACAATATGCTTATGTAGGTATTCTGATCATCCACTACACCCATATTACTATTCAACATTACGTGAAGCTTCCTCATCGCACACGTCTTACATATCTCCCCTTGAGTTCAAAATTTACACGCACATCCAATAAGTTATACGTGTCACCCATAATTCACCACATTTCAATGCAACTAATAGATTATATGGATTTAAGATTCCAAAATCACTCATTGACCTTCTTACAACTTTTTCCATTCTTGACCGTTTATGGTTCATTCACCACAGCGGGTCTAATCATTATCTTTATTTTGGTGTCTAAATACCCTTTAACTAGTTACTTTGTTCCAACTAGCCACGAGTGTGACTGTCATGATACCAGTCAACTCGTAAGTTTCATTCAACTTCCTACTTTAATACATGCTTAACAACCTGACATAATTTCTCTATCATGCTGTTATCACCTACTAACACTCATTCCTTCCTCACTTAAGAGCACACATATACCCTTACTCCACTTTGTTTATCTAGAATTTAGAATTTTCACCATGAATTTACAACATTTACTTTTCTACTTGTATACACAAAGTAGAATTCTTTACATACTACGTATAGCTTGATCCCTAATTGTTATCACCAAATAGGATTTCCTTCAACATAGTCTATCCGCTTATATTATTCCATTTTTCAATAATCAAACGGAATTTTCCCACCATTATTTCCTCTTCCCTGCAACCGGGATCAATTACAACTAATGATCACTCATGCTTTTGAAAATCTTTTTGTATACTCCTCTACTCAATTAACACAAGATAGAGGTCACGCACTAGAATCATATGCGTGCTTAATCCTACATCGTTAACTCGAGTAGAATCTCACAACTTGGTTCTTACATCGCACTTTATTCTACATGTTAATACGTGTATAACCCTACAACCTTTTTAACTCACTTCGGCTTTGTTATAAGAGTTGCTATTCCAATTCGGAATTACGTTTCATTCACTTGACACCATGTGCCGTTTATCAACCTTGTGACATCTTAATTAGCAGAAATCACAATTTCTCACCTTAGCACATCATGCCACTTTACAGTTCAATAGCCTTTTTTTTCTTTCTAGGACTTACATTTCCTCCACTCGGCACTTCGTGTCATCTAAGAATCTAGTGATTTCTTATTTAACTAGAAAATCACCTATCTTCAACTTGAATCATGCAACTTATATTTTCTCTGTTTGTTAACGCGCGCCAAACGTGATTTTCCCCACTTATATTACCCCACTTAGTTAATGCAAAGTAGAGGTTCACCGCTTCTAGTATAGTCATGCTTGGTTCTACTACGTTATACCAGTAGAATTTTCTCCACGTTTATCATTCACACACTTATATCTATATCAATAGTACTATTTGAAACTCCACCACTTACTCATATCATACACGTTACTCTACATATGTAGAATTTCACAACCTCTTAATATTTCCCCCTTTTCTCCACGTTGTTATTACAACTAGAGCCTCAACAGTCCCCACTTTACTCTAGTTGTTACAACTAGAGTATTAACATGTTGTCATACTTTATTACATTAAATCATGTAACACATTGGATTCTATATTGCCAACATAAATAGAATTCAACCACTTTAAATCATAACATACTTCTATTCTATAGTGTTAACACAATAAGAATTTAGCCACTTAACTACATAACATTCTTTATCTTACACATTTCATGTATGTAAGACTTCACCATGCCTAACCGCATACCATACTTTTAATTTATGTTCTTAATCATCAAGTAGAATTGCACCACTTAACCACATAACATTCAATATTTTACATTATTCATACATGTAAAATTTCACCACACCATCCACATATAATACTTTTATTCTACAGTGTAAAACACAAGTAGAATCACATTACTTAACCACATAACACACTCTTTATCTTACACATTATTCACGCATGTAAGATTTCTTCTTTTACATATTTACTCTTCTTAATATTATAAGTAAAGTTCACCCCTTGATTTTTCTACACACGCGGGTATGGTGTCTCAAACACCAACCTTCGTGTGGATTTCTCCACCTTTTTAAACATTCTTATTCGGGTTGTACGTATCATGTACACTCGAGTTTACAGTAGATTAGTTTAACCACAACCATTTGTATATCTTTATGTTAAAATAATCTAACATAACTACCCTATTTGTTATCTCAAATAGGTTACTTCCACCATAATTATTTAATTCACGATTATCCTTCATTGTTTAAACAATGCAGGATCTACACTTTCACATATTGCTTGTTCCCCTTAAGCTCATCCGGCCCATTCTTTATCTAGACACGAGGGTATAGTATCATAAACACTCACCCTTATGATTGACCTTCCCCCTTATTAAACATTGTTACTCGATTCATACGTATAAAGTATGCTCAAGTCTACTCCTTTAGACCCATCCGACCCCTTTTCTTTGTCTACGCACTCGGGTACGGTGTCGTTAACACCAACCCTTGTGCTAGACTTCTCCCCTTATTAAACATTCTTACTCGAGTCATACGTATAATGTACGCTCAAGTTCACTCCCCTTTTTGGTTATTAAGATAAAAATAAAAACAACCAAAACATTTAAATAACTTACCGGGTCATGCGATTAAGCCTCGAACCGAACATCTCTCCACCCCCTTTCACTAACCAAGAGCTTTCGGTTTGAGTTCAAGTGTCCCCTCAACACTTGAATCTCTCAAACCTCGGCTCTGATACCAACTTGTAAGGCCCGAACCGTTAAAAGACTTTTTTTAACGTGTGTAATACGTCCCAGAAAATTTCATTAATTAAACGTGCTTAACATTCAAAAGACTAACCGTTTAACCACTCGATACGTTCAAATTCATACACATCATTCTTGTAAATCAGAGTGCACAGTTAAATATTCGTAGAGGACATAATTAAACAAGTTACGCCTCTCAAAATAGATGAGATGTTCGGTTCATCGTGCTCGAGATCCGTCATGACCCGTCCCCTTTCCTACTTGTTTCCTGTCACCAATACTAGTAACGTATTAGTATTAATGGCATTATAGTAACCATTCAGCACAAAACATACTTTTTAAAAATTTGGACAGATTGCAAAATCCGTAGACTACCCTGATTTCGTAGCCTACGAAATCAACAGCTCTGATGGACAGATTACAAAATCCGTAGGCTACCCTGATTCTGTAGCCTACGAATCACAGATTCTGCCCTCTACAACCAAACTCCCATAAATCTCAATCCCCACCACTTCTTTAAATGTCCTACAACATGAAATCATTCTATAAGATAGACTTCAATTTCTATTTGCACTAAGTGTCAAATAACAAGTTGGAAAGTGTTAGTGAACCCATTCCAACCCGTTTGACCCATTACCCCCACTAGTAACAAGGAAATCATCAATTCCTTCACCCATCTTGTTTCCCACCTATTACCCATTGTAATGTAACATATAGTTGCAATCTAGTAACTTACCTACACCCCCAAGGGGTTTATACTTGGAATCGTATTCAATACGATTCCCGTCTTACCTGAAGGTCATACTTATTGGATCTTAAATCCGTTTTGTTTTCTTATCCAACCGGGTTAGAAATCTCCACTTCCCAAAGCGGGTAATAAAACCTACTTTACATAAACATTCGTTGGTCTACCCATCTTACCCAAACGGGTTTTATTATACACTTTGTATAACACACATAGGTTCTATTCCATCTTACCCAAACGGGTCATAATACACATTTTATATAACACACATTGGTGTCATTCCACCTTCACACAAACGGATCACCTTACACAACTTACGTGATCATACTATAATTTATCCATTTTTACTCAATGGTCAAATTACACACCTAACTAAACACACCTTAATTTATTCATCTTAACCCAAACGAGTTCATTCAACATACACTATATTAGCGTACTTTAGCTCATACATCCTACTCAACCGGGTCATTTCAACCATCTTTATCCAAACGAGTCAATATCTACATCTTACCCAAACGGGTCAATATCCACATCTTGCCCAAACGGGTCAATATCTACATCTTACCCAAATGGGTCAATATCCACATCTTACCAAACGGGTCAATATCTACATCTTACCCAAATGGGTCAAAATCCACATCTTACCCAAACGGGTCAATATCTACATCTTACCCAAACGGGTCAATATCTACATCTTACCCAAAAGGGTCAATATCTACATCTTACCCAAATAGGTCAATATCTACGTCTTATCTACACGAGTCAATATCTACGTCTTACCCACACGGGTCAATATCTACATCTTTTTATAACCACACTAAATCCTCATGAGTTCATCCCGACCCACCTTCTTTATCTAATATAATATATGGTTTATAAATAACCAGAACCATACTTGCTAATTAGGATAAAATTACTCACATTTTATCATGAATAATCAAAACACATCTTACGTTACCTCAAAGGTTTAAGCTTTACTCTTTTCTTCCCGTTGGTGAATCGAGCTTCCATTTGCTTCACCTATATTTCCACGGTTGTTAGACTAACCATCTAAGTTTACATACTTCACAATTATGATCATTCATGACACTAGGAAATACACCATGCATCACTGTGATCTTAACCACAAACTTTCAAGCTTTATATTCCTCTTAAGCATTTTCACAAACACTTGGCGTGTGTAAAACACATAATCCTTTGTATACATAATTAGCAATTTAGCATACCAATTTACCCATCCTTTAAATACATACTTGCATCCCACGTAACATTTTACACCCATTGAGCATCACAATATACACGACGATTCACTAATCTTCACTTAGGCATTTTATCAAACACTTAGAGTGCATACCTAAAATCAACTCATAAATCATTATATTTGTTCATTAGGTTAATCCAACCTAAGTTTCATGACATCCACATACTCTAGGTTAACATCAGATATCATCTTGATTCAAGTCAACAATTCATTTAACGATTTAAAACTACAAAAACACATGCATACATACCCAATTTTCGAAATCCCCTTCCCATGGATTTAAACCTCCATCTACAACTCAACACATACAAGAAAATCATGTATAATCAAGCATGCAACAAAGTCTTATTCAATAGTTAGGCTACTACATCCATACACAACCAATTTCCCCCAACAATTTGATCTCTAGATGAAGTTCATAAAACCACCCAACTAAACAATTTACTTACTTGATGGGTAGACCAAGATTCATGAGAAGAATCGAAATCTAGGGGACTAATGGAGCTTAATTTCAGTATTCCTTCACCACAAGGCTCAATTTGGGGATTCTAGATCCACCATGGCTCTTTCTCTCCTCCTCTTCCTTCCTGCGTGATTTTTGAGTCTGGGGAAGAACCTAGACTTTGTTTTAATTCCTTTATTTACTCATCTAGTCCTTCCTCATAACCTCATGATACAAATATTACCCACTAACTTTAAGTTGCACTAAGTGTACCTCCAACTTTTTTATTTTGCAATAAACACCCCTCCTGAATTTAACACTAAACATATCTTATTGATTGTAGCGGGTTCTACTTGATATCGCACTTACCCGACCCTTCCACCAACACATGATAATGATAATAAAAACGGGTTTGGGACGTTACAAACATATCTTTGTAAACTTTTAAAAATATATATATATATATTATAATATCGAATATTATACAAATATTAACGATAAAAAAAATACATGATTTTATAATGCAATTTTTATTAGAAAAATATAAAGCATATAAAACTTATTTTAGTTTAAAATGTTTGATGAAATTAATATTTATTAGAAAATTTTAGTAGTCCACATGACAGATTTTTATGGGTTCATACAGTTTTATAATAACAATGGTTTGTATTTGATCCTACCTCATACTTATTGTATTCTAATATATAGTTAATTAATAATATATGACATACTCCATAACAATAATAATAGGGTCTCGGGAGGGTGAGATGTAGGCAAATGCACTAGCGGAGACCCTCAGCTTCGAACCGCAAACAAATGCACTAGGCACCGATAATTAGGGGGGGGGGGGGGGCTCTATGACATACTCTATGATTTTCTTTATTTTAGAGTTACGTTGGGACACCAATCTTGTCAGGTTGATATTTTCGTGATGACAATTAAAGGGTTGAATTCTTCAACATGAACACACACTGTATATTTGTTCATGTCATGTCGTATTAGGCTCACTTAATTAATCGCGCTATGTTCAGATCATATTGTAGGCCGATCTATTTAACGTTCGTTTGTGTACATGACTAGTAACTAATGACCTCGCAACATTGAAAACAATCAATTACTCTCACTTGAAAGGAACATTTTTGTAATTGATGGCTTTTCAGTTATTTATTTACATAAACAAGCTAGAAGCTTAATGCTTCGGTACCATACTAGGATAGAACCAGTGTATTACACGGGTTTAATTATTAAGAATTTAATACATAATTCATGTTAAAGATTCACATAAAAATATTTTAATAAATGTTATTGTAAATAGTAATCATCCACTACGAAAAATATTTTGATTTTTCCAAACTGTTATGGCCAACAAGTAGAAACATTTGTTATGGGTACAAACAATATGTACCATTCAATAAAATATTGTCATAATAAAATAAATCCTACAATTCACATGTTTGTTAAAAAAATTATAGGATTTGGGTGCACATTTAAACAACATGTCATTTACATATTTGATCAAACATACTATTCATGTAATATATGACATGAAAAATAGTAAAATTGGTCAATTGTATGAAAAAATTTAAATTTCATTGTTATGTATGATATATAGACAAAAACAAAAAAGGAGAAAATTATTTTGTATTATTAATAGTACACAAATTGACAAAAACACATAAGAAAAAAAAGATGAAACTCATAAATTTAAAATATTTCAAAAAAATAAAAACCTTACTTCAAATAACATTAATATTAAACTTCCATGTTATTTCATCTATGTTTTATAAGATAATTATTTTGTATTATTATCATTTCATATCTAAGTTTAAACAATGACCAAATTACAACAACAAATATGAAATTCAATTTCATAATTTGTTAGTAGTGAAATTTCTCTAACAGAGAAATGAGTTGCATTGTTTTTTTAGAGTTAAACAAATTATATTTTTTTATTTAAAATTAAGTAATTACAAGTACTGAAAAATTATAGTTATAAATTTAATTTTAATATAAGATATAATTAAAATCTTATTATTAATTAATAAGTTGTGATAGTTATTTAAATAAGAAAATTTAGATTTTAATATTTAATTATTTAAAATTATTAGTATATTTGACGAAACAACAGACCACCTCCTCATCAATTGAGAGAATTGATATTTAATAAGAGAGAGAAGCGAAAAAATTATGATGATAATAAATTTGTTGATGACATGTGTCCTCAAATGTAAATGTTTATTAGAATATGAAGAAATGTTTTATAAGTTGTGTATGAAATAAGCGTACATCAAGCGTATATAATGTACCCTATGATCTTCTTTATTCTAGAGTTACGTTGGGACGCCAATCTTGTCAGGTTATTATTTTTCGTGATGTCAGTTTAATGGTTGAATTCTTCAACGTGAACACACACTATATATTTGTTCATGTCATATCGTATCAAGCTCACTTAATTAATCGCTATGTTCAGATCTTATTTTAGGCCAATCTATTTAACGTTCATTTGTGTATATATATGACTGATAACTAATGACCTAGCAACATTGAAAACAATCATTTACTCGCATTTGAAAGGAACATTTTTGTAATTGATGTCTTTTCAATTATTTATTTATCTTTCATTCATAATTAAGGTGAATAAACCAGCTAGAAGCATAACACTTCAATACTATAAATGTTTTATAAGTTGTATTATCTATTTTTGTTTATTTATTAATTATATGCCAGGAATGGATGTAAGGTTTGTCTACATCTCACACTCTCCAGACCCTAATAATAGTATTTCAATGCTATTGGTCGTCTTTAATGAGTATATTGTTGTTGTCGTTGTATTAATTATATGCCAGAAAGAACATAATAAAACGTAGAAAACGACTAACCCTAATTTTTCCAACACAATTACTACAGAAAATAGAATTTAACTTAATTTGTATAAGATTGGGTCGGAAATGTGTCATAAAACTCTTTTTTCTATATTATATTATATGTATATAAACGCAGAATACGAATACCAATTGTTTGCGACATAATCTAGAATTTAACTTAATTTGGTTAAGATTGTATCATAAATGCGTCGTAAAACTTTATTTTTTTATTTTTGTTTATTTATTACCTGTCACAAAAAAACCTAACAAAACAGATTTGTCTAAAAAGCGTCATAAACTAAGCAATATATATATATATAGAGAGAGAGAGAGAAAGAGAGAGAAAGAGAGAGAGAGAAAAAAAGGATCATTGGAAAACCCATTAGTTTTTGGAAAACTTAGAAAACCATTCTCCACCAGTCATATAATTTCATTTAATTAATGATTTTGTTTTAATTGAAAGGGTAATAAGGTAACTTTTGCATTCCTAATTTAGTAAAGTATTTTTAAAAATTAATGTCATTAATTAATTTGAAATTTTGTAGGGATTTTTCTATCACTTATCAAAAATTTCGAAAATCACTAAACCCTAATCCCACGGTTTTTTTTCCTTCACGTCGTTCTTCTCAACTACTGCATATTCATCACGTTATTTTCTTCACATTCACAATCTCCCCATTATCGTCCATGGTGCTCCAAGACCAAGTTCAAGGAGGAAAACATCAAGACCGCGAAAGTCATCATGCACAATCAAGTTCAAGAAGGAAAAAATCAAGACCGCGAAAGTATGGTGTCTAATCCATGTGATTTTAATCAAGAGCACAAACCAATTAATGAAGTGGCATTCTGTAACATATACCATTTTCAGTGTTAGTTTGTTACAGTAATGTAACAAATAACATTGTATCTTGAGTACAGTTACAATATTGTAACATAATTTTCTGTTTCATAACTGATAATATGATAATAGTTACAATGTTACAATACTGTAACATATTTTTATTGTTCAATAGCCGATAATATGCTAATAGATTCAATTCTGTTACAATACTGTAACTTTTTTTTCTGTTTCATAACTTAAATACAGTTACATGATAATAGTTACAATGTTATAATACTGTAACATATTTTATTGTTCCATAACTGAAAATATGCTGATGCTTACAAGACTGTTACAATACTGTAACTTTTTTTTTTCTGTTTCATATTTTTTGTTTCATAACTTCAGTACACTTACATGACTGTAACTATTTAACAATTAAACATTAGAATGTTAAATTTGATTACAAATATGTAAAATTATTGTTACACATATGTAACCTTCAATTTTTTCTTGAAAAATATACATTAAATTACTGTTAAACGAATGTAACACGAATGTATATTACACAGTTGTAACAAAATTTGTATATGTTGATTAGTTATTGTTACAACTATGTAAAAATCGTTAATCTACAGATGAACTAGTGATCATGGATTTTTTTCTTTTATAAATTTGGTTTGTTTTTCTTTTCTAAAATTTGGTCTGAAATTTTAAATTAAATGAAGGAGAGAGATAGAGAGAGATATTTTAGGAAAAAAGAGATTGGAGAGACAAATTGATTAAAATATTTATTAATAAAAAGGTAATTTGTCTATTATGCATTTCATTAAACCCACCTAATTTACCATCTTGCTCTTATTTGATATCAACCATTAACTTTAAATCAATGGTTAGAAAGTGGTTTTTCAGGATTTCTATAACTGAAGGGTTTTCCATAGAACCCTACCCTATATATATATATATATATATATATTGGTTGTGTCGGAAAAACGTCACAACCTAGAAAAGAAAATAAAAAATAAAGAAGCGTCACAATCGCAACAAAAATAAAACTTTTAAAATAGGCATTGTGTGAGAAATATGTTGCACCTAAAAAATTCTTTTTAAAATGCACTATATATATGGTTTAGTTGTTTTTAAAATCTATTTAATGTATTTAAAACATGCGTAAAAAAGGGTCGGTGTGTGTGACACATCATTTTTGTTTTGAATGGTGTCACAATTGTGTCGGTATTGTGTAGGGGGGTAAAGTTCTAGTACAAACCAATATTATTGTAAGAACTTAAGAACTAATGTAAGAACCTTTAAATTTCAATTGAATGAAGGTTATTTACATAATTTTTATGCTTCTTCTTCTTTTTTCCTTCATGTCTATACACATGATGACAACTTAACGACTTAAAAAAATAAAAAACTAAAAAAAATCATTTTTTTTTGTAAACCCGACTATGTTGCATATATGCAACATATGAAAACATATAATGTTGCACATATGCAACATATGAAAACATATAATGTTGCACATATGCAACATATGAAACATATAATGTTTATGTTGCATATAAAACATATGAAACATACCATGTTGCACATATGAAACATATAATGTTGCATATATGCAACATGGTATGTTGCATATAAAACATATGAAACATACCATGTTGCATATATGCAACATTGTATGTTTCATATGTTGCATATATGCAACATAGTCGGACAGGCAAAAAAAAAAACAAAAAAAAGACTTTTTTTAAGTCATCGGGTGGATATGGGTGGATATACGTGAAATTAAATTAAAAAAAATCTCAAATTACCCAAAAAAAACTTTATTTGAAATAATTTTCCCTTGGTTCTTACAAGTTTGTACAATAGAAAACAAGATATCTTTACCATAAATGTAGTGGATGAATTAAAAAGAAATGACAAAATTATTTAATTATCCCTCATTTAAGTTGGTTCTTAAGTTCTTACAATAGATAATGGTTCTTACATGAACTTTACCCTTGTGTAGGGATGAAATTTTCTAAGTGTAGTTTTTTCAGACAGTTAAATTTTGTCACAGATGTGTTAGAAGCATCTGTTTCCTACAATTTACTAACGCAAATATGCGTCACAAATTAATATTTTTTTAGTAGTAACCCATCTTGAATCGTCATCCATCTACACCTTCAATAACGGTCCGACTTTTTTAACTTTCACTTTTTCAATGTTTAGCCAAGCTTAACTTCTCGAACGGACCTTTTAAACTTTTACTTTTTCAATGTTTAACCAAGGTTAACAACTTCGAACAACCGTCTCATTTTTTTCAAAGTTTGACTTTGATCACATGTTTAACAAATCAAAACAAGATGTTTACCTCCCCGTGCGTTGCTGCGGGGTTGAATTTGTATACTAAACGAAAGTAAAAAATTTAAAGTGGTATAAAACGTAAAAATTTAAAAGTCTCGTGGTGAAAGTATAAAACTATAGAAGTATAAAACTATAGAAGTATACTAAAAGCGAAAGTAGAAAAGTTAAAAGTTTCGTGGCCAAAATGGAAGACAAAAAAACATAAAACAAAAAAACCTTAAAAGTTAGAGGGTTAAAAACTTAAGAAGTCTAAAACGTAAAAATCTAAAAGTCTTGTGGTGAAAGTATAAAACTATAAAAATATACTAAGTTAATTAAGTGGTATAAAACGTAAAGTCGAAAAGTCTCGTGGTGAAAATATAAACTACAAAAGTATACTAAAAACGAAAGTAGAAAAGTTAAAAGTTTCGTGGCCAAAGTTGAAGACAACAAAACTTAAAACAAAAAAAAGTTCAAAAGTTAGAGGGTAAAAAAGTTAAGGGTTATAAAACGTAAAAGTCTAAAAGTCTTGTAGTGAAAGTATAAAACTATAAAAATATACTAAAAGCGAAAGTAGAAAAGTTAAAAGTTTCATGGTCAAAATAGAAGACAACAAAACTTAAAATAAACAAAACTTTAAAAGTTAACCGGTACAAAACGTAAGAGTATGAAACATATGTGGCCAAACTATGAAAACCAAAAGTTTACTATCTCGTTAAAAAGGAAGAAAACAAATTGTAAAAGTTTAGAGGTAGAAAGTGTCAAAACATTAAGGTGTTATGGTCAAAGTTAGAAAAACAAAAAGTACACTATTAATGTACCAAATTTCATTGTATAATAACAAGATGGTGACCCGCTCGCGCTTCGCGGCGGGCCACCCGTTACCCGTCAGTTTAAGTAAGAAAAGTTTTAATGTGTTCAAAGTATAAAACTATAAAAAAAAGTCGTGGCTAAAGTAAAAAACTATAAAAGTATAATAATAAAAGAAAGTAGAAAAATTAAGGGTATAAAACGTAAAAATCTAAAAAAAAAACAAAAGTGAAAAACTTAAGGGGTATAAAACGTAAAACTGTAAAAGTTTCATGGCCAATGTATAAAAAAATAAAAACAATAAAAAATAAAAGTTTCAAATTTAAAGGTATAAAACATAAAATTATAAAAGTTTCGTGGTTAACGTAGAAGACAGCAAAACTTAAAACAAAAAAACAAAAAACAAAATTAGAGGGCAGAAAATGTAAAAGTATCAAACTTTTGTGACCAAAGTTTGAAAACCAAAAAGTTCCCTAACGTAAAATTATAAAAGTATCATGACTAAAGTAGAAAACAACAAAACTTAAAACAAAAAAAAAGAGTAAAACTTAGAGGGTAGAAAATATAAAAGTAGCAAACCTTTGTGGTCAAAGTATGAAAACCTAAAACTTTCTTATTCATCTTCAATTTTTATTGTTATATATATAATAAATTTGAAAAACCAAACACTCATCCAAGGTTTTGGCGGAAGGTCGTTCATCTTTCATATTTGATTTAGCTATAGCCATGATGTGAGATTTAAAAAGTATGATGTATTAATTAACAACACCACCCTATATTCGCGTGTTTTCAGTAACAAACAGTTAAAAGTTGTACGTGTGAATCATTTAGAAAGTGGAAAAAGGATATAAAATTAGACCAACTAACGAGCCGATGGTGTGGTCAAGACTCGTCCACACGATTGATACATGCCTTATATGGACCACGAGCTAGCCGGGCCATGGTTACATTCGACCACAACTTTGTTTTTTTCTCCACCAAAGCTAGGGTACTTATGATACATTGATGGGTCATACTATACGCACATAATAAGTCAAACAATGATGCACTTCCATGTTTTTTTGTGGTATGAAATTATTGTCTCCTGTTAATTGATTGATAAAATGTGCACTACTGTTATGCTGACATGTGAAAACATGCATGTTTCGTTCAAGTTATGTTGAAGAGGTTAATTTGGTTATTTTCACAATTCACATGTATGTGCGTATAAAAGCCGCAAATCCACATGCAGACTTATAAGTTCAATTGAATATGTTCACAGAATCACAGAGATTGTTAAAAATGGGTTTATAGGGTTTGAAATAAGCTGATGTCTCCTTTTCAAATAGTGTATTAATGTCACCTTAAAGTATTTTGATGGTACTTTAAAACTTTTTAATTGTATAATTTGAAAGAAAAAAAAAATGAGTATATATAGAATTTTTTGTTGTGAAATCACATGCCAAAAACTAACCTAATTAAGAAACTATCACAACGTTTAGTCAAACTACAAAATTTGTCATGATATAATAGTATGTCGGTCACTAAAGTTATTGTCGAGGCATAGCTCAAGTTGTTAATTGCTTACTTTTATCAGCATAAGTCGTTACTCCTAATTGTAGTTACTACTAACAAATCCTATTTGCTGATGATTATAGTGTTGTCACTTACATATGCGGATCCAGGACTTTTACTCAGTGGGTGCCAAAAAAAAAACCAATAAAATAATTCACTGAAAAGTAAACTTCATTAAATATAACAAAACCAAATACATACTAAAGTTGTCCTCTACGTGTTTTCATCTTTTGGAAACGATCAATTATAGCTTCATTTGTAACACTTTCAAGCGCTTCTTTTTCTACGGTACAGATTACACAAGCATTCAAAAAATCTTCACCCATACGATTACGTAGATTTGTCTTGACAATCTTCACCGCCGAAAAACATCTCTCAACTGATGCGGTTGCAACGGGCAAAACTAATACAACCTATAGTAACCGATACACCAAAGGAAATGTAACATGTTTTCTTGTTTCCACCATAATTCTAGCAAGATCAGCAATGCCCCCCAAATTATCAAATTTTGCATCATTTCGCACACTATCAACATACAAGTCAAGTTGATGCGCAAGAGCCCTTTTTTCTCCATTATCAAAATCATGTGGATAGAACTCACACAATCTCATTAACTTTGATGCATCAAAATTAGAAAACGAGTCATACGGGATGAAAGCTGACATGTTTTGAAGTAATTCTGTGTTAATCTCATTAAACCGATGACCAAACTCTTGAATTTCCATATCCAGAACAGTGTTAAAACAATCAAACTTGTAATAATGTCCATAGGTAATATTGTACCTTTTTCTTTTGGCCCTGTCATTGATATACTCCTTTTCCATGTCTACAATTTGAATATCATGGCTTTCACAAAAAGAATGGACTTTCTTTAGAAGTGGATGAAAACCTTCTTCTCTACATTTTTGCATCTTTCGTCTAGTTGTTCCCACCAATTTAACAGCCTCTAAAATGTCTTGATCTTTTCTCTGAAGAGCTTCTGATAATGAATTTGTAAACCCTAAAATTTCGTACATCAAGTGCAAATAAAATACAAATCCGAATGAGCTCAAATAATTTGACATACTCAAAGCTTGATTCTGGCTAGAAGAGTTGTCGCATTCTTCTTCAACATATTCAAGCACTTTAACGATGGATGAAAACATATCAAACAAACATGTGAGTGTTCTGTAATGAGAATTCCATCTTGTATCTCTAGGTCGTACAAAAGAAAGCTCTTGGTTTAACCCACTTCCTGTTTCAAGTATACCACTACTAATTTCATCTTGCATTCTCTCTTTATCATTTTTTTGTAAAATACCCGTTCGTTTACAGGAAGAGCAAACCACATTCATCAAAATGCATATATTGTCAAAGAAGTTTACAACACCTAAATGCTTTTTTGCGACCGCCACAACCACTAACTGAAGTTGGTGAGTAAAACAATGAACATAATATGCTGAGCTATTTTCTTGTAAGATTTTTTCTTTTAATCCATTAAACTCACCTCGCATATTGTTTGCTCCATCATATCCTTGACCAAAGAAGTTGTCTCCATCACATGAACAAGACCAACAAATCTCTCCTTTACGAGTCCATGTGTATAAACATATCGTAAAACAATTGCCATCTGTCCCTTCTTTGAGACATCACTAGATTCATCAACTAACAAAGAAAACACATCATCACCAACTTCTTTGAAAATGGAATTTAGAACTTCTTCCTCAAAACAGTTAACAATATCTTTCTGAATAGTTGGAGATAGATATTGATTATTACCTGCAGCCTTTGGTAATTCACTAAGTTCCTTATCATGACTTAGAATTAAGTCCATTAGTTCCAAGAAATTTCCTTTGAAAATAGATGTTTTGCTCTCGTCGTGACCACGAAAAGGTAATGCATTCTTCAAACAAAACCTACAAGCATTAATTGTAGCATTCAATCGAATTCAATTCGCTCATTGTACAATACCATCTTGCTTATGAAGAGTAGTGGCGATAGATTGATTTAGATTGATCAAATTTTCACTTTTTTAAGTGCTTTATTATGAGCACTACCAACTTCACCAACATGTGTATCAAATATGTCTGGTTTATTCCAACAATTAAACCCCTCTTTTGAAAATGCATCACGTCCTCCTTGGTTGCCAACATAATCTGCAAATAAATAACAACACAAGCAAAATGCTCTGTCCAATTTCACACTATACTCCAACCAGTTACCAACATATTTATCAAACCATGTCCGGATGAAACGTCGCTCTTTAGTCCCTATCATTCTCTTTTTGAAGTCATGGCCTCATGGTTGAAACGGCCCATTAATGCACTATTTTCTCCTTATTTCATCTCTTTGATCAGGGTGATAATCCAGAATTCTTTTCCTATCCGCGGGATCCCTAGGAAGCTTTTCCAGATCAATGAAACTAGGTTCGGAAGATGATATTACCGGCTTATAAAATCTTTCCATGGTACCTGGTAGATAGAAATATACATTCATTATAATCTGATCAATCAAGAGATCAAGAATTATGTTTATAAATTATAAATCATAAACATACTTCTCACAAAATTCTATTTCCAATATCCAAAGACCAAAGTGATATGTTAGCCTTAAGATTTAAGATTCACAGTGAATTCTATTTGTTTTACTAATCTAAGGCTAACCAAAATCCTGATCATCATCATATAATTGAAAACAGAAATCATATCCGTTAATATTCTCACATTATCAACTAAACAAGAATAAATTTTACTTAGGAGAGGAGGAGTTAGGGTTAAGTACCTGATTATCAATACACCCAAATCAAAGTTGAACCTTCAATAATTAATCATCATGAAGCGCTGATCAAAATATTCGAATTGGAACTGTCAACTGTGATCGACAAAGAGATGGTGGAATGGTGGATTGCGAAGTTGCGAACAGACGAACGCCGTTTGGATTCTCTGCTGGGGATTGCCGTTCAAAAAAAATAAATAATAAAAGAGGACTAGACTTGGGCTTGGGTGGGCTTGGGTGCCTTATAAAAAATTCCATGGGTGCCTATCAAAATTATCCAGCAAATTAGGGAGAAATATTGGGCCAAATTTGAAGTTGAGTGGGTATCTTGGACCCCACTCAACATAACTTAAATCCGCCACTCACTTATGGCCCCAGTTATCTTTTTGTATTTATCAAGGTTACTTAAATGATATGAGTTATTACTAGCTACTATATATGTGTATTAGGTGTAATCATCGAATCAAATTATTTGAATTTGAAAATTTGAAAGCTAAATTCGAAATCAAATAAAATTAGTCAAATTTGTTTTAAATGAGCATAGTCGAATTTAGTACATTTTAGTAATTCAATGGCACCTTTATTTAGAAAGTCTAAGAAGGAGAAACTGAACCACTAATTGAATGGTTAAGTTACAAACCATTGAATCAGAGTAGTCATGCAAGACGTCGAGCGGTTAGGTTAGGAACCACCGAACCAGCGACTGAGAAGTTGATCGGATGGATGAGGATGAACATACGAGCTGAGAGCTAGTAGCACTACAAAAAAAGAGCATAATGAAATCTTTCTTTTTCACAAAAATATTGCATTAGATTTAATGCAATGTTTTTTTAACATAATACAACTTTTTAAACCTAATGCAACCTTTTTAGGATTCAACTCTTTGAAAAAAAAAGTTGCTATAGGTAACACAAATTTGCATCAAGTCTATTGCGATTTCAACTAATGCGGCCTTTTTGTTAATGGAATAGTTTTTGTGATTTTTTTTTGCATTAGCTAGGCTCATTTTGTTTGTTGTGTATGTTATTCAATGAAATATTGGATCAATTGGTAAAATTAAAGTGTGGTATCCTTAAGTATATTGGGTCATCCTTAAGTATAGGCTCATGATCCCTATGTTTCCTAATGATGAGCCTTATCCTGTTTGCCGCAAGGTTTGTTTGGATACTTTTGGCGAGCATGCGGTTCATTGTAAGGAATTACTAAGTTTAAATACAGACATGATTGAGTTAGGGATGTTCTGCTTAATGTTCTTAAGCGTGCGGGGTTCACTACTACAAAAAAGGCATTTCTTGACGTGCAATGCATGTCAAGAAAGGGTCTTCTTGACACGCAATGTGCGTCAAGGAAGCCGTGGTTAAGAAGCTTCTTGACGCGCAAAATGCTTGTCAAGAAGTTCTTGATACGCAAACAATGACGTGCATTTTATGATGCGCAATGCGCGTCATAAAATGCACGTCAAGGAAGCCCCAGTCATAAATAAAGATGACATGCATTTTTGCGCGTCAAGAATGTAAAAATAAAAAATAAAAAAATATATTTTTAATAGAATCACTAATTTCTATATTAAATAAAAATTAACCTGATATTACAAAATAAAATACACTTATTGCAAAATAATGCATTTCATATATATAGCAAACCAATACGTTTCATACATTGATATATATCGATCTACATTATTCCCATAAATGTCAATAAAACTCATATTTGTTTAAGTAGTACTTGCACATATCTTGACTTGATAACAAGATTTTGCCTTTCTAGCTCCTTCTTCGATGAAAACATGTTAGAACATCGACTTTGATTTCCTGTGATATATAAAACCAAACATGAATCATCTCACTGTGATGTTCCAACCTTAAACACCATTAAAAGTAGAAAGGAACTAATATATTATATATGACATAAAAATGATATCCAGGCCATATAATGATTAAACATACAGTTTTACAAAGACCAACAACATTAGTCTAAGTTCATAGATTATAGCAAGATGAAACAAAAATCATAATGGATACCTTATAAGCGGAATGCCAACAACCAAGAGCCACACACGGAAAGACACCTATCATAAAACAAATAATCAAATCAATTATTCACATAACAAAGACCAACAACAGCAGACAATGCATAGATTCGAACTTTGATGAGCTGAGAGGTAATAATCTGATCTTATTGCAGTCCAGTGACATTCATAGATTCGAACTTTGATGAACTCTCGGACACCAATTCAATGCTCTAACAGGGCCACCAACATACATTACAAAATCTTTGCTGCAATAAGATGCTATAAGATAATATATATTCATAAAAAGAAATAAAAACTAAAGGATGAAGCTACATGGACGTGAATATTCACAAAAAAAAAACTTAAATTATGGCATCTATACCAAATAATTTTAAATTATTTAAAAATGTAGCACAAGGCCTCAAAATTTCTAATGTAATGTAATACAGTAATAGAAGTAGAATATGAAACTACAATGGGTATACACAATTTATTAGAAAAATCTCAAAATTACCAACAAACAACTATTAATTTATAACAACATGAAATTCCAAAATTTTGAATCTGTTAATGAAAATCAACATGTGATGCTTATCTAATTCTGTCACAAACACATTTAGGCAGTTTGAAAGCTCGAGTTAAATAATCCATGTGCTGCTTATCTAGTTAACAATCAAACTAGGGTTACTAGAACTCTAAAACTAATTTAAAAATCTAAGGACCCCAATACGGTTCTAACTTAATCACTTTCTGGTTTAAATTTTTTAAATTTTAATCCTAAACAAAAGCAAATATATTTGTTTCTTACAACTACTTTTATATATTTGGCATCAAATTCTACTCCACGTCCAACCTTAGCCTGAAATGAAACATCCATATAGTGTTAATAATGTGTACACGATAAAAGCTTCATACTTCTTCTGAATTTTTAAAAGATACCGGCCATCTAGGGGACTCGGGAATAAACAGTAGGCCAACAAGCAGCAGAATGCAGGGAACAAATCCTCCGATTCGATCAATATTAAGTTTCTGGATCTATCGTAGAAAATATGTTTGATTTTTTATATCTATACTACTGTACATACCAGTTAAAGCTAGTGTTCTCCATGAAACAACAGCTCCCAACAAGAATGATATAGATGAACCATGTTTACTTGATCAATTCCATCTTCAACATCAGCTGGCACACTGGTAAAATCCTGAGAAATAAACAAATATTACAACGCAGAGAGCATGTTTACTTATCAGATCCAACCTGTTTGACCCGTTTACTTGAACAAATCCATCTAACTTGATCAATTCCATCTTCAATAATATAGATGAACCAGGTTTACTTGATCAATTCCATCTAACAACTCTTCTGTAGTAATAAAAAAAAAATAAAAAAAAACCTCTAAAAGAAACTACAGCAACTTCTTACATAACCTGTGATCAGCTATAAAATACTTGGCAGCCTCTCTTAACAACTAATTATAATTTATAATAGGTCAAAGAAGTGGTTAAGCAACAAAAATCAAATAGTACAAACCCTAAAACTACATGTATAAGTGATTTAGACTCTGATAGTCAGAACAAAGTAATAATAGTAACACCATTTAACCAATCTGACCTGAGCAGCTCCAACCTGTTTGACCCGTTTAACAACTTACTAGGCCTACTTCCATGTTCTACTTACCTGGCCTACTTCCATGTTCTGTTGTAATTTCTGAAATAAAAAAAATGTTCATATTTCTGTGATAAAGTAACAGTTTTTTTATCTACTTCATAACTATTAGATTGCAGCATTCAAAAATGAGATTGCCACACCTTTTAAATCTAAAGACCCACAAAGGAAACTGAAGTTTTGCTTGCAAAGTATGTATATTGTTCAATGTAGTACTAGCTGATTATGCGTCATTGAGTTTATGTTGAATTATGCTAAAACCAATTGCTTATATTCTGATTCGATTCTGATGTAAATTATGAGAAAATAAGTTTCGAATAATGCCAAAACAAAGTAGGGTTAGTGTTTGTAATCATTACAAGGTAATACACCCTCTTTACATAGAAACTCTAACAAAAATGTCTAATAAAATGTCAAATTTAATTCATAATACATTTCCTGAAATGCTCTATTTCTATTTGGCTTACAGTTGCAGTTTGCCTTCATGACTCATATTCAGATAATAAAAACATTAAACATTATTTTTTCTTCTCATGCGCTTTACCCCCGAATCTGCCATGTCAAATATTAATAATTTGGGGCTCAAATCTAGCATGGTAATGTTTAACCTATGGCGGGATCCTAAAACCAAAATATTATCAAAAGGGACTAATTTTGGGTTGTGTATATTGGATGTTTCCTATACCGTATGAAGTTACCTTGGCCTTTCATGGATTGTTCCATTAGAATCTCGTTTGGGCTTCACAATTTCTGGTCTAACTATGCTTGTCTTGGCAGTTGAAGCGGTAATAGATGGGTCAGCGGGTGTTTTTCCTGTACAGAAATGCCACCTACTCCACCTGCACATCGTACAATTAATAATGAATCAACAAGTTCGTGACAGATTAGTGTTAGGTTTAATAAAATTTATTAGTAGAGAAAAATTCAAATATTTATGGCCAAACTGCTTAAAGCTAAAAGAATCATCCCACAATATAACTATGGGATCGAAGTCGGCCACATGAAGTTGAGTTATCTTCTTGTGAATCAGAAGAAAGTTGACTTGTTAGTTCTATTCCCACTAAAGTCTGCTAACAAATGCCTTAATTGCCTGTTTTCTTTGACATCATAGCAAGCATTGAACTCATGTTTCATCCCCTAACAAATGCCTGATCTCCATTGACCTTTTAATATCCACAAGAAAACCAGTTTAGAGATCTCTAGCAAACTTATATGGGTCATGGTTAAAATTTGGATCAATGTCACCAGCAGCTAACTTGGTGCAAAAACATTAAACTACTTACAAGTTACAACTAACTGATGTAGCATCAACACTTAGTTAACAGCTCATGCACAACAAAATAAAGAATGTGACGTTAATGATGTTACTAGTTCTGTTTTTTAGTATGTAATTCTTAAAAATGGTTGGCAAAAAACGTAAAGGGGGTGTGATTACTTGTTATGGTTAGAGGTTAGTAGGTTACCAACTAATATGAGACCAAATGGTGCTTGATTAAGAGGTGGCAGCCTAGAATAATGGATTCGGTTAGACTATATCAGTCTTCCAGTCGGTTTTCATATCATTCCCAAACCGGGCTGAACCAGAGACTAGAAATCCAAACCGATAACAGGACCATCTTAAGTAATCGGGCATGTTTGGGTCACTGGTACAGAAAAATGCATAACCCTAAAACTAGTAATCAACAATACAAAGTAAATATTCACATGTTTAACCTCTGGAATCAATATTCACAGCTTAAAAAACCTAATTTGATTTAAACTAAATACAACAAGTCAACAACCTCCTCATATTTACAGAGCATTACTCATTAACAATTTTCATTTGTTTATAACTTTAAACCCTAGAGTTTGAGTTAACCATTATTAACCATATTACATAAGAGTTCAACAATCATCTTCCCTTAAATGAGTAATTTATCTGAAATTACTTTAAACCCTAGAGTTTAAGTTAATCATTATTAAACAAATGCCTGAGTATCTTCTTAATCTTCATTGACCTCCATTTCAGGGGATATTTAACTCTATCCCAGTATACGAGCTGTGACTTCTAAAGCCACATACTGAAATAAACTCCATCCCAGATTTTTTTTACATAACAGAAAGAAATCATGCGAAAATCAAAATTTCATCCAAAATCAAAGATGTTTTCTGTAATCTTCTAAAGTTTACGGTAATAATGAAGAACAAACCGAATTCATACAAAACCAGGACGAGCAAGAGAGGGAGTTAGCGAAGACATGGAGTTACCAGAACGAGGGAAGAGACGGAGAAGACGGCAACAAGTGTCGATTCTGGACAGCAAGGGGAGCAGGAGGAAATTTATGCGAAAAAATTTTGGACGGCAAAGGGAGAGCGGGAGGAAATTAGGACAAAATTTTGGGGAAAACTAAGTGTGAGCGGGAGTCCTTTTAGGGCAAAATTTTTGGAGGGAAAAAATTATAAAACAACGGAATTTCTTGACGCGCACGTTTTTAAGTGTATTCCGTGTTTTTTTATTAGATGACACAAATTTTATGACATGTAAAAATGCGCGTCATTTAACCTTAGGATTTTACAAATTGCGACAGCTTTTTTATGACACGCGTTTTTGCGCGTCATAAAAATAGTGTGTGTCATTGTTCGCGCGTTAAGGAAGGCCCTATTTCTAGTAGTGGTTCTCTGCTAAAAAGGAGGCTCCCGTGAACTTATTGACGGATCCGATTAAAGGGAGGTCTACTTTACGGTCGGCTGATGTTCTTGTATTTGGCTGTACCGGGGGGACACACGCATGTGTGGACCTTACTGGCGTCTCACATCTTGTTAGGCTTAGGGATAATGGATTTGCTGCGGGGCAAGCTGCGTTGAAGGCGGAATCGGGCAAAGTTGCTAAACACAGGAAAGCCTATCTCGAAAATCAACACGTGTTTATCCCCTTTACTTTTGATGCATTTGGGTTTCTTTCCCCGGAGGCGGTCGAATTCCTGCGTATGGTTCAACGGGTCATGCATAGTAATCTTTCGTCCCCTAAGGCTCAAAACTTTTCCTTCAGTAGGATTGGTTTGTTATCCAAAAGGGGGTTACGACGCAACTTGTTGTCCGTTTACCCGCCACTTCTTTGTAATTGTTGTTTTATTCCTAAAATATCTTCATTAATCTTTAAAAAGTGTGGTACGTTAAACCCTAAAAAAGTAGGGCTTTAATTAAACATCAATTTAAAGTCCATATTTTTAACCCAATAGATTTTAGGGTTATTGGCTTCAAATAATCCTAACTATCACTTTTTGGCCAATAACACTCCCAAGTAACGAATTACCTTCTGGCACTCCCAACTATCAATATATTTTCCTCCGCCACTCCCTCCGTTAATTTTCTTTAACCTCGTTAGTCATCTGCCTACGTGGCCATAAGTCACGTAGACAACCACATAATCATTTAATGCCATGTAGGACAGCCACGTAGGCAGATGACTAACGGAGTTAAAGAAAATTAACGGAGGGAGTGGTGGAGGAAAATATGTTGATATTTGGGAGTGCCGGAAGGTAATTCGTTAGTTGGGAGTGTTATTGGTCAAAAAGTGATATGATTATTTGAAGCCAATAACTCTAGATTTTACAAGATGTCTTACAAATAATATACTTATATTACATAAAAATAAATATTTAGTTCTTATTTGTGTTATTCGAATCGAATCGAATTAGTAAAACTAAATTCGATTAGTTAATCAAATCAAATAAGGATTTGATTCGAATAAACTAAAATTCAAATTCGAGTTCTTTATTCGAATTTGAGTCGAATAATATTTTGAATTATTTGAGTCCAATGCGAATAATAAATACCCTTAGTTACTATTAGTTATTTTTATCATGAAGATTTCCATCAACTATTTAAAGTTGAAGCAATGTCCAAAGGCTTTTCAAGCAAGGTGATGGAAAGTTCCCCTGTGAGCACCACCGTAGTGGGATCGGAGGGGAAAAAGCCCCTGGTGACAGTTGTGCTAGAAATTGGTCATATTTACTTAAATAAATACAATCTTCACTTATCGAGATCAATATGTTTATTGGTAGTAATTATGCTTCAGTGCAAATTTAGTCATAATTAGTAGCAAAGCTATTCATTGTAGTAATATTAGTGATTGATAGCAACTTTGTTCGTTGGCGGTAATTACTTTGTTGTTTCGTAAAAACTCTAGTAATCGATACTAGGTTTATTATTTGGTAGAAACTACAAGAACAGTAGTAATCCGAACTTCGGCCACTGATGGCCTGACAGGTTACTATTGAGTAACTGCTTATTGTTGACGGTTATAAATGTTAACTGACATCAATTCACAAGTAGTTACAATGGAATATTGTGTCAGTTCCCTTATGTATATAAAAACAATCGTTGGTCAAATTGGGTATGTTGTTGCATAACAGATTTTAACATACCTATTCTTGAAGATTTCCCTGTCTTATCCGATTCAAAAGTTCATGCCTACCTAATGCATGGCGTGTTGTCTTTCGTGGCTTTTCTATGATATCTACCTTGGATTCGTACTTGGTCTTCTGCTTGATGTTTTTCTGGTTATATGGGTCTTGTTGTCTATGGTTTGGGCGCTTTCCGAGTCGCGGGTCTCTTCGGGTGCAACCTCTTTATCTTGTGGGATTAAGATAAGGTATGTCATCTTCTCACTATCCTCAGACCCTACTCTTTGGGTGGGATTTCTACTGTGTATGTTGTTGTTGTTGTATCCGATTCAAAAGTTCATGTGTACTAATGAATTGTTTCAATATGAAAGTGTCATCATACACAATTCAAAGAAAGTCCAAACATATGCGAAATCCAAAACTTACAATTGACTGACTAGTCACAAAGACCTCATCAAGGATTATTCTCTTATATTGTGCTAGGGGGTGAGGCTCCCTTCAGGGGTGGGCCCTTATTAGGCCCAGGGGGTCCCCGTGGACCCCCTCAACCTCGTACGCAAAGTGAAAAATTATGTGAACGGTGTTTTATAAAAAAAAAAGTTTGTGAAGAGGAGTTAATAAATACTTAGTTTGTGAAAATGAAACAAAGTAAGCAACTAGGCAGTGGTAAGGACCCTTGTTTGATTTTTAAGGGGTGCAAGTTCAAATCTTGTCCATAACATTTTTTCCACAGCTTTCTTTATTAATTTTAGTGATGATACTTCATTTTCCACCTCTTTTTTATTTACTTTCATTATAGACCAATTCCTTTTAAATATATTAATTCTAGACCCCCTTTATAATGAAATATTACAATATATAAACTTATAGACTTTTTTAATAGACAAACATTTTGTCATATTATTTTTCTTTACACGTTATTTTTCTCTTAATTATCTTCATTTCTAGCAATTTACTATTATTTTTTTACTATTATATCGTTGTCAATGTTACGGTATAGATTTTTTTATCAAATCATGTAGAGTTTTTTTTAATCAGTTATTTTTTTCTTTACTTGCAATGTCGTGTAGCAACGCGCGCCTGCATTAAAAACTATTTAGTAAGTAATAGACCAAATTTCTTTATGTACGTTTATATGAAACTGAAACACCTGAAACTAGTGACTCCGTAAAAAAAATTCTGGACCCCCTCAAAAACTTTTCTAGTTCCGCCCCTGGCTCCCTTGGAATCCCTAATTACTTCGAGATTTCACTCCCTTTAAATCATCATGCTCGTTAGCATCAATTATAAGAATAGTCTTGTCAAGAATGTACTTCACACATCCTAAGTTAATTAGTATCATTGTTAAGTAAATTCAACTAAACTAAATGATTCAATAACACTAATATCTACAAATTTATACATACTTTTTTAGTTTCTGATATGCAATTAGAAATGAAATTTTCTAGCTCATTCCCTTGAAAGCATATATGTACGAGGAATCTGTTGCCATAGCTATATAAGTAGCTAACCTAGGTCAACTCTAGGCCACCTGCTCCACCTCTGAACAACCCCATCAAGCAAGCTCCACAGAAATGGCTACTATTTGGTGTGTGGGAATCTTAATTAGTGGCAATAGATTAAGTGACCACACAAATAGATCATGTACTATGGCCACCAACATGGGAGAAAAGATCGAATCTTTGTGTTTATTTAAACTAGGTTTTTGTTTATTGTGCGTTACAGCGGCAACACTCTAGGTACAAAAGAAGTCAAGCAAATAGATTCTGACACGGCTCGGTTTTAGAGTAAATGTACACCACAACGTTTAAAGGCCTAATCCTCTAAACCCCAAATCTTTAGTCTTAAATTTTAATAGTATGTTAACTTTAAAATCTAAAGATTTCTGTGTTAACGTACTATTAAAATTTAGGGTTTATACTTTAGATTTTAGAGTTAACGTACTATTAAAATCTAAACAATGAGTCGCTTTTAAATCATGGAGAAAAAAACTTCGTTTGGTTGAATTTGACAGGACCTATCTTCGAATCCGAATAATGTTATTGATCGAATGGATCGACTCCCTAAACATTTCGAATAGTAAGAAGTTTGTAGTGGAAGGCATCATTTTTATGTTTCGATAGCTCATATGGAAAGCTATAAACGAAACAATCTCTAATGATAACGACTTAAAGAATGGCTATTCTTCGATTCCGTTATCAAGTTTTCTAATTTTCTTTTTGATAGATTGTAGATCAAACCTATGATCACTTGGACCACGTGGATTCAAAATCTAATTTTTTTTCATGAACTTTTAATTTGGTGTGGCGTTAGCTTTTTCTAACACCATCTTTGTTTTAATAAAATTCTTTTGCTATTTAATTAAAATCAAAACAAAAAAATAACCAAGAAAAAAAACGAAAACAAAAAAAATACCATTTTATACTATTCATGGAGTTAATTTGTAGGAAGTGAAGTCAAACTTTTTTTTTTTCTTTTTTTTACCAAATCAAATCATATAAAACAACCAAAATAAAGGTTACAACTCAGTCTGACATACGGGGCAAACGGGCAACAAGCAGCGCCGCAAGCCCTTTTTGAATAGCAAAACCTAAGCGGATAAAAACAAGTTTCTAAGCTCTAGGAGTCACTATATGCCCCTGCATAACCTTCTGGATCCGCCCAAGCGTGTCCGCAGCCTCTGACGCGAGGTGCCCGAACGTGTCAAAAGCAAAGGGGACAAACACATGCTGATTCTCGAGACATGCCTTCTCGTGCTTGTCCACCTTACCCGCAGCCGCCTTCGCAGCAGCCTGCCCCGCCGTGAAAACTCCAGAGCCAAAGCCCGCAAGGGGAGAGACCCCAGTCAGGTTGATGCAAGCGTGCTTCCCCCTTGACCACCCAAACACCAGGATGTCCGCCGGTCTAAGGGTCGAACGCCCCTCTTTTGGGTCAGTTAAGAAGTTGACGGGCGCTTCCTTTTTGGCTGAAATCCCAGCCTTTCTGAAAATGTCAAATAGCACATCCCGAACCCAGTCATGACGGTACTTGAACCCCGGGAGATCTTTACAGTGAACTGCGTGCTCCCCAAACGAGTCCAAACACGCCTTGCGGCAAACAGGGCACATCTCGTCCGCGGGAAAGAGGGGTATCATAAGCCGGTACTTGAAGATAGATCGGTATTCGACTGACGACATGCGCTGCCCGAGCCCTTCAATGGGGAGAGCATGGAGGAAATCTTGGGCATGTGGTTGACGAAGACAGCTCCACACCGCTTTTTGCCTGGCATTCATATTAAACCGGGTCTCCATATCCGACACGATTTTGCTGAAAAGGGCATTCGCCAAAACATGTTGGGGTTTTGGGGGGGCGGTGTCCTTGTCAGAGAAACCGCTAAGATCAAAACCCGGTATGATGTCACGCAGGGCAACCAGAGCGAAAGAATAATCCGAGTCCATGCCACAGACCCCGCTCTCCCGCAAGATGTGGTCCTGCAGCCCCCAAGATTGGGCCCTAGACGCTACAAACGCATAAGACGAGGCCTCCATGGCTGAAGAAACCCCGAGCCCTCCGTGCCGGAAAGGCAGGGAAGCGAGCCGCCACTGAAGGTCCCCAAAATAAGCCCCTCCACAGACCACAATGTTTTCAACTGTCTCGCGCAGGGTCTGATCAAAGCAGGAGGCCGCCCTTTGCATGTGGGCGGGGGGACAGGTCCGCAGGCCGAAAAAGAGCTTGGCAACACCCAAGCAGGAGCGAAGCAGGAGGAGTTCGCATTGCGGGTCCCGAATCTTGGGAAGGAGGTGCATTAGAGCGGCAGCGTTAGAAGCCCTCTTGGACGCCAACCCCTCAATGAACCCACCATCCCTACTAACAGCCCCTCCAAGGAGCTTTACCCCTAGGGCAGGCCTACGGATGCCCGAGGGGAAGAGGCCCGGCCAATTCTTCCTCCCATCGCAGGACGGCCAGAACAGCTCCGTCTTCTTGATATTGAGTTGCAAGCCCAGGGAGGGGCCGGTCTCCGAAATAATCTGCAAAGCTTTGGCCACTTCCTCGGAATCCCCAATGAGAGTGCCATCGTCAAGGTAACACGCTTGAAGGAGGAGGCGGCAATTTTCGCGAATCTGGTGCGTAAGGGGGTGAAGAACAAGGGCAAACATGAGAGGGCCCAAAGGGTCCCCCTGTTGCACCCCAGTAGTGGCCCAAATATGATCTCCCCCTAAGTATAGCCGCGCAGACTGACCGTAGAGAAAGTCAACCCAAGGAGATATAGACGGGCACCTTAACCGCACTTCCCGAAGTAAGGCCGATCTATCCACTACGTTAAACGCGTTGGAGAAGTCAACCGTAAGCATAGCCAGCGAGTTGTCATCATGTTTCCCCGCGACCAATCGGTTAACCGCATGTAAGATAGCCTCCGCTCCCCCAGGCACCCCAACCCCAAACTGAAAGTCCCCGAGATATTTAGCCATTTCCTTCCCGACCCCTTTCATAGCAATTTTAGAGACCAGCCGCCGCCAGATGGTGCCAACCGCGATGGGCCGGATCCCGTTATCAGGTTTCAGCAGAGGTGTGAGAGGGGCCGACGCCACAAACTCGGCCAGGCCGAGGGGGCACCTCCCCCCCAGCCACAAATTGACAACCGAGGTAATACCCCCGAGGAGGTCGTTAGCAATGGCAGACCCTTCCCCGCAGAGGCTGTCCAGAAGGTGTTGGGCCCGCAACCCGTCCCTCCCGCACGAAGTCCCCTTGGGAAACGATTTAATGCACGCCAAAACAACTTCGGTGGTAGCCACAAGTGGGGGCTCGGAATGGGGCTCATCCGACAAACACATAAGTTCGAGAAAAAAGTAAGAGAACAATAATACACTTAAAGTCCAATGACCAATCAACCCTTAGACTCATAACACAAAGGCAAGACACACACAAAAGATGGCATGAGCTATTATAGAAGTCGTTTTACCTTTGTAACATATCATATATAGAGCCATAGGTAACATTTGACCTTAAACTAAGATTCACTTTTTAAGATGGAACATGGTGTATGTAACCTTTTTCAATATCATCAAGTACTCTTATTTTGTTACTACAAGATTATAAATATATTATTTGCATATTGTACTTTTGTAATTATATCTCAACATAGTATAATGTTGTATAATATATCAAGCTATAACTTTTACAAATGTGATACAAGTCATATACCGAAATATATATATAGGTAATATACTGAAATATATATTATAACTAGTAGGAAATCTGCACAATGCTACGGAAGCGTTATGTATATATATAATAGTCTTGGTTATACATTGGACAAACTTAACAGATTTGGTCATAAGGATGACTCGTTCATATTGGTCTCACAAGCATGACATGTGTTTTACGTTAAAGAGCAGCTGGATAAAAATATTTCTATTGTCTTTATAACACCTCCTAGAAATTACAGAAATTCGTATGACGATGTCAATGAGGAATTTGGTGTTGTAATTATTCCTCACAATGATAGTGTATTGCCACGTGTAAATCCACTTGACATGTGCGATGATTACTTTAGAATCAAGGGTATAGTTAAAAATGATACCGGTTAAACCCTATTATGAATATCATTGTAATGTTGTTGAATGACTAAGTTTAACTTAATGAATGACTATCTTCTAAATAATGTTTTTAATTTGTTTCTTTATGTATTTTTAAATATAATGACCATACGGTCAATTGTTCAACTATTATGTCTTTGGTCAACGGTTATATTTGGTTTGCTGGGTTGGTTTAGTTGTGCTTGGATTGAAAGTAAAGGTAGGTTTGAAGCTTGTTAACCTTTTGAGTCAATTGTCTAACTTACTAGGTCAACTGAGATGATTCTTTAGTGCATGTGTTCTTGATTTGTTTAAGAGTAAATTACATATTTTGTCTTTTAACTTTACCCACTTTGTAACTTTTGTCCTTTATCTTTTTTTGTTACACTCCCTGTCCTTTAACTTTTTTATTCTTTCACCTTTTGCCCTTTTTAACGGATTCCGTTAAAATCCACCGTTAAGTCAAGGGTATTTTTGTCTTTTTACTTTTTAGGGTAGAAAACATTACATATTCTGTCCTTTAACTTTGTCTGTTTTGCAATTCTTATCCTTTATCTTCTTTTGTTGCATTCTCTATCTTTTAACTTTTTTATTCTTTCATATTTTGTCTTTTTTAACAGATTCTATTAAAATTTATCGTTAAGTCAAGGGTATTATTGTCTTTTTACTTTTAAAGGGTATTTATTATACTTAAATAAAGAGGAATGATGTGTTATGTAAATCTGTAAATTTTTTTCCTTTATCACCCCCACCCTAACCTTAAACCATCACCGGTGAAAACCTCACCCCCACTGTCGGTCGGCCGGCGACCTCCCATCGAACACTGTCGACGACCCTCCGGCGACCTCCCATCGACTTGACATCGAGTTTGTTAAGGGTGGTCGTCGGTGAAGCAGGTAAACTGGTGACCGCCGATGTTTGGCGAGGAGACGGTGGAGGGTCGTCGGAGGTTTGGTCGGAGCAGCGAGGGCTCGGAGATGCGCCGAAAATCCGACCGGGAAAGAGGAGAGGGGGAGGGGGATCGAGGCTGCCTTCTCTTAGAAACGAAAGTGGGGGTGGGTTGGGGTGGGGTGATAAAGGGAAAAAAATACAGATTTACATAACACGCTCTCCCTCTTTATTTAAGTACAATAAATACCCCTAAAAAGTAAAAAGAAAAAAAATACTCTTGACTTAACGGTGGATTTTAACGGAATCTGTTAAAAAGGACAAAATGTGAAAGAATAAAAAAGTTAAAGGATATAGAATGTAACAAAAAAATAAAGGATAAAAATTGCAAAACAGGCAAAGTTAAAGGACAAAATATGTAATTTTTTCTACCCTAAAAAGTAAAAAGACAAAAAAAAAATACCCTTGACTTAGCAGTGAATTTTAACGGAATCTGTTAAAAAGGAGAAAAGATGAAAGAAAAAAAAGTTAAAGGACAGAGAGTGTAACAAAAAAAGATAAAGGACAAAAGTTGCAAAACAGATAAAGTTAAAGAACAAAATATGTAATTTACTCTTTGTTTAAATTGTCGTATTATAATATAAAATAAATTTTAATTAGGATAAAACCAAATAAGAATCTTAAATGAATGTCTTAAAAAAAATATAAAGTTGATACTTATAAACCCACATAATAAAAGTAGAAGATCTTACAATAAACAAATATCACTATTACTAAACATAAAACTCCTCGACTTTACTCAACCTTGGACGCAATATTGGTTTCGACCAGGTCCACCGAAAAAAAGGTAAGTGCCCCAATTATAGATATCATTATTGCCCATCGTTAGATCATAGCAATCCTTTCGTGAAACCGAGGTTGTAAGTTGTCCAGGACTCCTAAAAACATTATATTCATCCACTATTTGAATATTTTTTATATAACTTGCTTTCCCCGATCCTTCCTCAGAGAAATAACCGCTGCCCATTTGGGTGGTTGTATGTAACCCATCTATTCTGTCATTAACCACCTCCCCACCCCAATCTAACATGGATGCCGACTCACTTAACCGTGTATAAAGTGAAGATGGCCAGTATCCTAGTATCTTTCCACCGACTTCCAACCACCAATTCCCATCTTTTGGGTTCTGCATGCCAAAAATAAATCACAGGAAAATTCATTTTATGTAAGCCATGATTAGGGTTTTATTAGCTAGTTATTATAATAAGTTGTGTCGGTTTGGTTTTAGGGTTTATGTTTTTATAAATGGACAACTTTATCTAATTATACCTCTAAGTTAATAAAAAGCTAACCATAAAACCAAACCAATGACTAACTTAATTGGATAATTTCATAGTTTTAAACCGAACCATAAACTAACACAACTAGCGATGATGATCTAAAGTAACTTATTAGTAATTTCAGGGAGGTATTGTTATATATTTATACGTATACATATATACCTTCCAGACAAGTACGGTCATATCATTCTGATAACCATCAACTTCTGAAGTAGGAGATATGCTACCCCCAAGAACAATCTCATTGTTGGTTTGAATGAAGCCTGGGCAATCAAGATTGTAACACTGATTGTTTTGATACCCATCATTCTGCCAGAAACATAATCAACAAAATCATAATATAACTTTCAGTTAATACACAACTGTATACAGGGGCGAATCTTAGTTAGTTCCAGGAGTGACCTATACGTGTTTTACGAAGAAATTTTTTATATATACACGTTTTACGAAGAAAATTTGTATATATATCGTGTCGGTCACCACTAAAAAAAATTTATATATTGATTCGGTCACCATAAATTTTCGGTCACCGATGAAAAAAAATTCAAGATCCGCTCCTGACTGTATACACGCTTTAAAATTCATATACAGATCGATTTACGTGTACTTACAGTCCAAAAGATGAACAACCTTGTGGTGCTGTCTCCATACATCCCCGGATACACCTGTTACGAAAATATATAATTAGTTGGTTGTATATAGTCATTTAGTTATTTTGTTTCTATGAAAATTTAGTTTGTCACTTAAATAAACAAGTTAAAAATGAAAAATCACCTGCCAACCAACTTCAATGGTTTCATAATTAGCTGCAGTTATCCATAGTTGACCCAAACTAAATTCATCAGCAAGTTGAACATTTGGGTTCCAAACACTAAATGTTGCTTGTGTTCCATAAAATGGCCCTTCTTCAGTATATGCATGTGCATACTAAAATAAAAATAATAAAATTAAGTTAAATAAAACTCTAAAAAATTATGAAAACAAGATGTATCTTTTCTTTCAGGGTTCACACTGAAACAAATAGTTCTAAGAAAAGGTTTATTTTTATTTTATTAAATTCCAACGGGAGACTAATTGTAATGATTTCAGGAGACTAATTGTATTTATTATTTCCTTGTTAATGTTTGTTTAATCTTTGTAATCTTTAATTTTTATTTTTAAGGTATGAATGTTTTGTTGTAGTTTTTAAATTTTAATTTTTAAAAATTTAATAATACGAAAATAAAAAAAATTATAAAGAAAAAGATTAATCCTCTGATATTGTTTGATTATTAAAAAATAAAAGTGGAGATTTGAAAATCCAATTATTGGGAAAGAATGTTCATATGATTGGTTTGGAAATAAGTGTTATTATTATGACAAGACCAGACTGGTCGAGCCGACCGGTTTAACCGGGAACAAGGTCTTTCGGTTCGGTACGATGCTTTTGAACCGTCCTAATTTTAAACAGACGGTTTTATCGGTTTCGCAGTTGAACCGTCAAACCGGTTATAGGGTCAAACCGGAATCTTCGCTTTTTATCAAAAAAATTGAAGGTTTAAGTTTCATTTGATTGTGCACTCCTTATTATAAGTAACAATGCTAAACAATGGAAATTGAAGGATTTTTAAAACATATCATCTAGAACGGGTTTCGAACTCTTGATTAGGATGATTTAAGGATTTTTAAAACATATCATCTAAATTCCTTGTTAAATCTTCTATTAAATACAAAACTGAAGTAAATTTCATGTAGGGAGACTTCAAGACAAGGTGTGTTACAATTATTATACCGTATTTGAAAAATACTTATTCAAAAAAGTTATATCTCTTTATAAATTTAATATTTTTAATGCTATCTGCTTTTTAATTCCGGTTCAACCAGTCCGGTTATGAAAATATTATGTGTAACTGATTTGTTGCATTTATAAATACTAAAAAGGCTTATATACCTCATGATTGTCGTCGTCGAGTTCAGGATCGAACGGACTCTTTTTCCGATGATTTCGAACGAATACATCATCTTTTTGTGTTCTTCTTCTTATGGGGATTGTTCCTTTTGGGCATTTGCCATTTGAATGCCATAATTGAGCAAATGGTGGTGATGATGAAGAACCATTTTTTATGCTGTTTATCCCATTTGGATGATAACTTGGGCTCATCTGTAATCATAAATTATTATTAGTTTATAAAATATAAATTAGAATATATACATATAAATATACAAATAGGGAGAAAAAGAAATAAACCTTAATGGAATGATCCTTAAGAAGTGGGTTATTAAAAGCCGGTTGATGTAATATATGAATACATTCGATTATATCCCCATCTGGACTCTGTTTTAGTTCAAGAAACAATAGATTAGCAAACATATGAAAAAAATTGTGAGATTAAAAACGAATAAATAGAAAACTAGACCTTGATAGATTTAACAGGATGTTTATTCAGACCGTTCAAATGTTTAGGTGCCCCGAATCTTTTTGCAAAAATAGGAAGTACCATAAACGCGTAGAGCACCACTACGATAAAGAAACACCGTTTTATCTTCATCGTTGTATTCAGAATAGTTGATTATTCTGTTTGTATATATTTTTATCAATCAGTAAAACAAAAATTAGTGAAAACAAAAGAAGAATACTGAATGAAAAACATAAAGAAAATATAACATACATACGAATGAATTTGTTCCTAGGTTGATAATTGTAAATTTCAAGATTCACCTTCTTCTTCTTTATTATATAGGATGAAAATCTAATATCTAAAGTACGTGATGGAGTTTGAAAATTATGATTTTGAAATAGTTATGATAAATGTTACTTAAGTGATAATGCTAATCAAAATAACAACTGTCATATCATTATTTAAAAGGATGAAATTTATAGACATTTATCTAATTATACTATTATTTTGCAGATAAATATTTTTAAGTATTAAAAAAAGTGTTAATGCGTATCTAACTATTTATATATTGTTATGTCAGTAATAAATTAAACTATTTTTAATAGTCATTTTATACTAGCTACATTTCAAAGTGATAGTTATCTTATTTTAAATCAAAAGTTTACATATTTTAAATAGAATAAACCATATGTGTCATGAAATATCTATATTATGTTGTTTAAATAAATAATCTAAGCAACCTTATAATTATTTAAAGATAATATTTTTTCATGCTATCATATTTAATTAAATTTCAGCGTTATTATATCATAATAATAATAATAATAATAATAATAATAATAATAATAATAATAATAATAATAATAATAATAATAATAATAATAATAATATCAGAGCAAAATATTGTTTTGACCCTGCCATTTAAGTCATTCAATCTTTTTAACTTGGAATTAATCTTTCAGAATATCAAAGATGAAATGCATAAAAATAGCGAAACGAAAAAGGGTTTCTAGCTTAGTAGTATTTTTCTTTTGTTTATTTAAAGTGTCTCTCAGCTTAGAGGTTGAGGCTTGAACAATACAACACAAAGTTTAAGGGTTTGGAACCTAGTCAAGCTAAGCGGTCCATCCCCACGCCGATTTTATTAACTAAATAAAAAATTTCAAACTTACAGTTAAATTACAACATATAAATCATCTAAAATGATTTTCATTATTTCAAACATTCTATCAAATTCGTTTTCATTTTCATCAACATTATTTTCCTCAACATTATTGTCTTCAACATTATTATCATCAACATTATTGTCATTACCATTACTTTCATCAACATTATTTTCACTAATATTATTGTCTTCTACATTCTTTTCATCAACATTTTCTCCACTAGTATTACCTTCATGTCTAAAATATTTTTTAAAGATCCTTGTAAAGATTGAGTAAGTTTTCTTGTTGTTTTTTCCTTTTTCTATTTTGGGCACCATATGGTTGTACACGAGAGGCATGATATCAATGACAAAAATATATTTAAAAGTAGAATAAATGGAACAATATCACATGATGAGTGATGACTGATGTGATATTGTGTTCTCTTCGAAAAATAATAAGGTCGCCGTTCGCAATTGATGCCCCCTTCCAATTTGATGCTCAGGGTTGTAGCCCATCTGACCCATGCCCAGAGCCGGCCCTAAGGTTAATTGCAATGGTTTCGGGGAGGAGGAATCGGGGAGGGTTCGGGGGAGTTCGGTGGGATCGGGGTGCTCGGGAACACCATTGCGGGTGTCTCGGGGTCCCCGATCGGGGAAGGGGTTTGGGGTCCCGACCTTGAGAAGAAAAAAACGGGGAAAAGAGAGAGAGTGGGGATTGGGAAGGTTTTTATGGGGTGTTTGGGAGAGTGGGAGAGTGGGGAAACCATTGCAATTAAAATGGGGAAAAATGGGAAGGGGTGGGGAATGATGAGGTGGCACCAAAAATGGAGTGAGGGATTGGGGAAATGGGGAAACCATTGCAATTAACCTAAGTAGATCATATCCATCTCAAAAGACTATATCCTTCCCGAATGACAATATCCGTTTGAAATGATATTTTGTAGGAATTCGGATCACTTTTAATAAATATACATATAATATTTACAAAATATTAATAAAACATACATAACGATACACTAGTTATATTTGAGAACTATTGTAGTACATTACTGTAATACAAAACTGAAATAAATAAAGGAAATAAATATTACATAAACGTAAAATTTATTGAAATGAGAAGCCCTTAAAACAGACTCGGGTCTCCACGGGAGCACCCATTTATTTTCAATTGTAACAATCAGAACAATATTGTACTGACAGAGATGCACACGCACCCGAAATACCACTGAGTCAAATGGGGTTTAAGAAATTGAAAGAAGAAATTAGAAGATGAGTGGTGAATAATGGTGATGGACAAATTAGAGAGTGCTTCCTCTCTAATTTTTGAAAGAACGAAATCCTTATATTTCTTTGTTTTGAGTAATTAGAAGTAAAACTCTTGTTTTGCTCTCTTTCTCATCTTTATATAATGAACCTACATGGTTTGTTGTAGGCACTTTCACATACAAAACAACTTTATTTTACATTTGAAGTTTTCTAAAAATGAGAAAAAAAAATAATTACAACTATTAGATCAAGAGATATAATTGTGCTATAAGATATTATTCTATGGGTCTATAGTGTAAACCCATAGATACCTTATATCACCATTAGATCTCTTGATCTATTAGTGTAGACTCTATACTATTTAAGGTGTCTACAATGAACCTCTCAATATATATATATATATATATATATATATATATATACTATATATATACTATATATATATACTATATATATATATATATAGGGAGAGGATCATTTGAGAACCAATTAAGTTTGAGAACTAAAAAAAATTAATCTGAGCCACAAGTTTATTATAGGTATCCCCTCAATCATGGAATTGTAGATGCCCGCCCCTCCCCCCGTCCCTGAAATTTGTGGTTCGCAGATCAAATTAGTTCTCAAAAGATCCTCTCCTATATATATATATATATATATATATACTGAGTTAGAGTAAAATACATCAGCAAAAACGCTACATTCAGTTGCGGATTCATCGTGGAAGCGTCCATCAAGATCATCCAACAGCCAGGATCTATGGTGTTTTCTCAGTCTCTATGGTGTTTCTTTAAGTTATAGCTACCCTCACCGGAAAACACCATTAGGCGGAAACACCTTATAGAATCCTGGCAAATAAAAGTAACATATGTTACTTTTCTGTTACAGGTACGCACAAGAGTAACATCCGCAATGGATTTACTCGTTTTTGCATGGATTTTTTGTAGGCTATACTCGACGTCTTTATGATTTATTATCATATAAGAGTAGTATATACTTATATAACTATATATATATATATAGATATAATAAACAAATGTGTACCCCGAATTTTAGTTCCACGTTTTTAGTTCTCAAGAGGTCAATATTGGTCTCTCATATATGTATACCTATCATACCCTATATATATATATATATATATGTATATACTACCATGGTGTCCACGCGTTAAGGCGACGGGACAATTTATATCGCTGGATTCGTTTCTGTTAGCAGGATGCTGACCGATGACGATTTATAATGTGGTACATGCGTGTTCGACGATGACGACAATTTAGAAGACTCGCGATTGAAATAATACAATTTTAGTAATATATTCAAGAGTGAGAATCACCAAAGTGTTCAAGCAACTAAATCAAACGGTTATGTTTACGGTTATGAAGTTTTAATTAATCGATATAACCAAAATCAAACCGAACTTAATGTGTATTGTGCACATTTGACATTTGAATAAGAAATCCCAAAACCTATGCTTCATGTCTGTTTACATATCAAATTTCTAATGAACAAAATTTAAAAAAGAAAAAAAGTCAACCAAAAATGAAGTGAGTTTGATAAAACATACCTTGGATGTGGAGCAATAACTTAACTTCTTCAAAATTTGGTAGTTAGCCAACATATCTATAAATAAAAAATAAAAAATAAAAAGATATGAAGATAGTTCAGGAAACAATTTGTGCACATATACTTAATATGAGAAAATTTTGATGACAACCTAATACAAACAAAATATAAAACAAATTGAAACACCAAATCAATCACCAGCTGCCATAGTAAAAGAAAAAAAAAGAAAAATACAAACAAATAAAATTTGTTTCTTCATAAAGGTAAAAGAAAAAAAAAACATCGAAACCAACCCAATACTATCCAATCTGACATGTGTTATAAGGAACTATCTAACCTGTGGAAGCAGCCTCAGTTTTGAAGACCAACTTGACATCAATCCATGTGTGCATCCAAAGATGAAATTATTGAAGGCTTCTGCTACAAGAAACATAATATACAAAAAAAAACATATGAAATTTCATATTTTAACAATAAATATATTGAATCAATGAGCATTACCATAAAGAGAGACAAAAGATATAGAAGTGATTGTCTTTGTGTGCTAATTTATAATTCTAGAACTGAAAATAACGAAAGAGATTAAAATGAAAGGAATAAAAATAATTCCTATAAAATATAGGCTTGATTTAGTGTACTTCAAGTTCTTATAAGATGAAAAGAGTACCTCTTGATGACTCGTAAGTATTCTTAGTATGCCTCTTCATTATAACACAGTGCTTTTACTATGCCCTTCACAAAATGTTAAGCTAACAGATCTAATTGTTTCCAGATTTGATGTTCTATCTTCTATGTGGTGTGGAGGTTGTATATTATCTAGGAGTTTCAATATCTGTGAGACATATAGAATCAATGATTAGGATGTACTGTATGTTCTATTTGGATTTTTTTTTCAATATTCTATGTTTGCTTCGATCAAGAAAACAAAAACAAGGTTTCCATAAAATATAAAAATAATCCCTTTACTTTAATGTTTTTAAAAATATGGCTGATTTAAAAAAAAAAGAGTTAACTTCGCTTTTGGTCCCCAAGGTTTGCACATTTTAACACTTTTAGTCCAATTTTAAAAATTATAACATTTCAGGGCCTGAACTTTCAATTTCTTAACAATTTTAGTCACTTTTTCAAATCCCATCCAAATTAACGGCTGAAATCCGTCAAATGAGGGCTATTTTCGTAATTGAACCATTTTCCCTTTTATTTATGTGATACAAAAAGCAGACATCACTTCCCCCAAAAAAAAACCCATCCAAAATAACGGCTGAAATCCGTCGATGATGGAGCTGTGAAATCGATAGAAATCACATATTAGGGTTTTTGGGGGAAGAGAACGATCGATTTTTTTTTTGGGGGGGGGGGGGGGGGAGGGGAGTGATGTCTGCTTTTTATATCACATAAATAAAAGGGAAAATGGTTCAATTACGAAAATAGCCCTCATTTGACGGATTTCAGCCTTTAATTTGGAAGGGATTTCAAAAAGTGACTAAAATTGTTAAGAAATTGAAAGTTCAGGCCCTAAAATTTTATAATTTTTGAAATTGGACTAGAAGTGTTAAAATGTGCAAACCTTGAGGACCAAAAGCGAAGTTAACTCAAAAAAAAAAACAAAGAAGCTTGCATGTCTCTTTGTTTGCTTCGAACAAGAAAAAGAAAAAAAACAAAGTTTCCATAAAATACAAAAATAGTCCCTTAAGTTTAATGTTATACAAAATAAGACTAAAATTAAAACACTAGCATCTGCAATGTAAATCAAAATCTTAAATCTAATAAAACACTAAAATTGTTGTCACATGTCTTCATTTTAGAGGGTTCACATCACCACTGGCACAAGTCAACCTCATAATAAATTAAAAATTTAGAGAATTCAGAGCCCATTTTTTATCCTTATCCCTATAATTTATATATTTATCATTACTTTTTCTCTCTCTTCTACTCACAACCACAATTAAATCATATTTTTTATACCTTTATCATTACATTTTCTCTCTTTTTAAAGATTCACCAGATTTTTCCTCAAATATAGAGATTTCCCAAAGTTTTTCTTAAATATTTATTTCTCCTCTACTCACAACCACTGACAACTACACCTTAAATTTTAAGGTATACCCTCACAACCATTATATGGAATGGGCTGTGAATGCTCTTAGTAAATCACCAATTAAAAATAATTACCAATTTTGTCAAACATAATAAATTTCTTTAATCAATAATTTTGTCGAATATAATAATTTTTTTTTAAGAAAATTAATCAACAATTTGTCAAATACAATAAATTTATTTAATCTATTAATTTATCATTATCATTTAATGTTTTATAAGGACTTTACGTCAATCATAATTTTAAAATATCTTAATCGTTTTTTTGTTTGTATTTATTTAATATCATGAACCTAAATTCAGCCCGTGTAATACACAGGCTACTAACCTAGTTTTATATAAAATAACCGGCATTAAACAGTTTCTTGTGGTTTAAACGGATCAGTATCTTAGAAATTTATTATATTATATTATTTTTCTACTCCCTTTGAGTGAGTTTAAACATGTCAGATCGGGATGGGTTAATCGACAAAAGCGTTCCATTTCTTATTTATTTTATGAATAGTTAATTCATCAATTGTGACGACAAAATAATTATTGTTACAACTATTTAATATTGAATTTAAAGAACACTACTCACATCAAAATAATTAAAAAATATTTATCCTACCTGCATATAGTTAACTGCGTGTAGATCTAATGAGTGGTTAAACGTTGAAGAACAAACCTGACAATACAATAGCCTCAAGATTTTTGTCTATAATGGAAGGATCATAAGGATCTTTAATGGGTTCAACTTGTACTACCAGCTCAAGTTAATATCATATTTTGCAACTTGACCTTATATCAAACATGACCTAAGCGAGCCTATAATTTAAGTTGTATATATTCTCACCTGATATCGCAAGGTGATGATTGTGAAATCAACGATGTTGTAGCTGCTTCGTGATTGTTGAAAGAAGTTTTTGCAAGTTGTAGGTGTGCACTTTTCATATTTCTGATCCATTTAACAACAATCAATTTCTCTTAAAAATTGAAATCATACCCAACACTATGAATAAAATAATCCAAAATTTAACAAAGTCTAAATCAACCCAGTTGAGCCCTGTAAACACACAAAAAACACTTAAATCAAGGCTTATATTCAAAGTGTTTTGAGCATGAACACATGAATCCATCTTTATAACAAATTCCCTTCAAAGATGATGTAAAAAATTTGCACATATATAAACTTGCATGAAGCAACAAGACAGAGAGAATATTGAACCAGCCGGTAGAGATAAACGATGAGAACCAATTGCCATTGTGACCGGTAAAACTATTGGCATTCCAATAAGAATTCCACCAATGAGAAATACCAACAAATTGTCAATTCCAGGATGATATCTACATTTTTGAATTAGGTACGTACATCACAATGATTTCTATTATCATCCTGACTGCAATTGAACATATAGAAAAGTTCCAAATCACCATCAAAATCTGCAAGCTGTGATATCTTTAATACCAGAATAGCTCTTTTAGTTTCTCCAAATCTGAGACAACATAAAACAATGGGATTTAAAACTGGTATTATCTATTATAATGAACCAAAGTACAGTTGTAAGCTTGTTTTATTTATTAACTCTGAAAACAGTATCTAAAACCCTCCAATAGAACTGGTATTCTTTGTTATAATGACCCAAAGTACAGTTAGAACATCGATAATAAATAAAAAAATCCCATTGCAAACCTAAAAGAAACCTAAACTACAATTCTAAAATTGTTTTATCTGAAATTTCTTCCAATACGTACCAAAATTTGGTTATCAAATTAATATCATTTACAAAGTGCATAAACATAAGATAATAAATTGGCATACAAAGTAAATAATCCAGTTACCTATTTCGTTGCAAATCTACATGATAAATACAAATATTATATTAAACTTTAAGCTTTTAGAACCCAAGAAAACAAATCATAAAGTATATGTGCATATAGTTAATAGGTAATCCTTCACACCAAAATTAGCTGAGTGTTGATGCAAAGATTTTAAAATCTTGCCCAAACCTTCCTCAACGGAATTTGTGAATTTGAAATATCTATTCACCACCAATCTATGAACTTGCGGAGCAAGTGAATATCCATAAACTTGAGATTCTACGAAATACACTCAAGATTCAGAATATTATATTGCATTGGCAAGAGGTGTAGAAGAAAACCTAAAATCATTGTGCTCATTTTACCTCGTATTTGACCTTGTGTTTTTTTTCTGATTCTTCAAGAGGAATGT
>JBCNJP010000007.1:22014342-22029480 GCA_039602395.1 Deinandra increscens subsp. villosa
ATAGATCCATTTTGCTTAGATTGATAACATCTTTAAAACATCGATTCTGGCCAGCGCTGATTCGTTGTTTTTGCAATGATTGTCAACTAAGAATTAAGCATTCGCCTTTCTTATACAAGTGTTTCTCTTCTAGCCAACGCTGATAAGTTGCACATGTATTCAGCGAACCTAACTTGTACATAAAGCTTATGGTATGTCATTTCTGGCCAACGCTGATGTGATACATCATTGTATGTACATACCCTTCTTTAGTTCATAATGCTTTGATGATAGGCAAGTAACCAATGCGAAAACTAATTCATTTAAGTAGAACCTTAATTTTGTCTATTAATTTTGGTGATTGTAATAGACTTTATCACAACTTAGTTGCTTCATTACTATGGTCTTTACTCATGCCTGCTTATTATTACCATTATTATTAATAATATTTTTATTATCCGATTATTCACTATACCTGTCTTCACTAAGTATCTTATAATTCTCACTCTTGTCCACTCTAAGCCTCGACTTTCGGAGTACAGACCTTGACTGGAACAAACTTCGCTGCTTGGAAGGATTATGTGAATTTGGTTCTCGGCATTTTAGGTGTCGATCACGCACTCCTTACCGATGCTCCTGCCGCTCTCACTAGTTCGAGCACTACTGAAGAGAAGACTGCTCATGAGAAATGGGTCAAGTGCAACAAGATGTGTCTTTTGATCATGAAGAAGTCCATTGGCATTGCCATCCAGGGGGCCATACCAGATTCTGACAATGCCAAGACTTACCTGGGGTCTGTGGAGGAGTACTACAAAGGAACCTCAAAAGTGCATTCTGGCAACCTTATTCTCAAATTGCTGACTACTAAGTATGATGGAAAGGGCAGTATTCGTAAGCACCTGATGATGATGAACGACATCGCCAACAAGCTTAAGGCTTTAGACATGCCAATTGGCGAGACGTTTCTGGTTCACTTCATTATGACCTCTCTTCCTGCGTCTTTCGAAACCTTCAAAGTCAATTACAATGCTCAAAAGGCAAATGGAAAATGAGCGAGCTAATTGAGATGTGTGTGCAAGAGGAAGAACGTCAGAAGCTTAACAAACCAAAAGTTTTTTACCTCGTGACTGCTAACTCCAACAACAAGCGGAAGGACAAGCTTCCACAAAGGGAGTATCCTAAGGTTCAGAAGAAGGATGAAGGTACATCATCCGGCTCTTACATCTCCAAGAACAAACCTTACTGCAAGTTCCGTCGCAAGCTTGGACATAAACAAAGGAACTGCAAGGGTTTCAAGGAGTGGCTGGCTAAGAAAGGTAATCATCTAAACATGATAATTGAGTCCTTTAATTTAAATGTTCCAACTAATTCATGGTGGTTTGATCATGGTGGTTTGATTCTGGTTCTATGGTTCATGGCTGGCTAAGAAAGGTAATCATCTAAATATGATAACCGAGTCCTCTAATTCTTCTAATTCTTTGTTGTCTTATAATATTAATAAACCATCAACAAAGAGAAAACCAAAAAGAGACTTAGAAACTTCATCTATGTTATGGCATCAACGTTTAGGCCATATTTTACGTGATCGGTTAGTGAAACTCGTGAAAGATGAAATTTTACCATCTCTTGACTTCAATGATATATATATTACTTAATATATATATATATATATTTGTATATATATATATTTTTATATATATATATAATATAATATATTATGTCCTTTAATCATTTATCTTAAATAATCAATTACCTATTTAACCCTATCTGGTATTATTTGATGGACGTAATTGCCCTTATTAGATAGACTAGGGTTTTCCCTTAGGTGTATATATATACGGCGTTATTGGAGAGATAAGAGACTAATCACCACACATAATATTTCGACCTCTCTCTCTAAAATCGTAAACCCCTTTACGATTTCACCATCTTTAGCATACACCCTAAAGGGGAACCAAAGCTACTCACAGGATTGGACAATCTGACTACTGCTGATCTCAACCAGATGTCAATAGGTAACCTTTACATACGTGTTTATCTGTTTACTGTTATAACGATTCAGGATTCGACCAACATAAAATTGTATTTTTTTTTTGTTTTTGTTTTTTTTCTTAGTTATTTTTTTGTTTTGTTTTTAAATAGCAAAAGAATTTTATTAAAACAAGATGGTGTTAGAAAAAGCTGACCCCACATCAAATTAAAAGTTTATGAAAAAAATTAGATTTTGAATCCACGCGGTCCAAGTGATCATAGGTTTGATCTACAATCTATCAAAAAGAAAATTAAAAAACTTGATAATGGAATCGAGGAATAGCCATTCTTTAAGTCGTTGTCATTAGAGATTGTTTCGTTTATAGCTTTCCATATGAGCTGTCGAAACATAAAAATGATGCCTTCCACTACAAACTTCTTACTATTTGAAATGTTTAGGGAGTCGATCCATTCGATCGATAACATCATTTGGATTCGAAGATAGGTCCTGTCAAATTCAGCCAAACTAAAAATTTTTTCTTCAAGTTTTAGAAGCGACTCATTGTTTTATCATTAAACAGAATTGATATGGTGAATTTGTAACAAATTTCAGATTAAATAGACTCTGATCTGAAATTTACCCAAAGAAAGTAAGCAACCACCAACGTGGGTGATAAATAGCATGTTTCTCATGTCAATGACCCGGGTTCCATTCCTATAGTTCGATCCCCCCATACCTATTTTCCCCCTTTTTTTATTTTTTCGTTTTTATTTATTTATTTTTTTGTGTTTTTTTTCTTTTTGGTTGTTTTTTAACGGGACCATCTCTCATCCCGGAACAATATTGTGAGTTTTTTTTCTATTATAGTTTTTTACGTTTACTTTATACTAATGCATTTTTTACAAGGTTTATACTTTAAATTTTAGGGTTAAATGTTAAGATTTTAGGACTAAAAATTTAGGGTTTAATAGTTAGGCTTTAGATGTTGTAGTGTAAATTTACTCTAAAACCAAGTCGTGTCAATCTATTTGTTTATCTTCTTTTGTACCCACAATATTACCGTCGTAACACACAACAAACAACAACCTCATTTAAATTAAACACAAAGCTTCGATCTTTTCTGCCATGTTGGTGGCCACAGTACATGATCTATTTGAGTGGTCACTTTAATTTAGATTCGCCACACCAAATAGTAGCCATTTCTGTGGAGCTTGCTTGGTGGGGTTGTTCAGAGGTGGAGCAGGTGACCTATAGTTGACCTAGGTTAGCTACTTAGCCATGGCAACAGATTCCTCGTACATATATGCTTTCAAGGGAATGAGCTAGAAAGTTTCATTTCTAATATTGCATATTGGAAACTAAAAAGTATATATAAAATTGTAGATATTAGTGTTATTGAATCATTTAGTTTAGTTGAATTTGCTTTATATTAAAGAAAAAAAAAACATGAATACTAATTAACTTAGGATGTGTTAAGTACTCTTATACAAGACTATTCTTATTGTTCGTGCCAACGAACATGATGATTTAAAGGGGGTTAAATCACCTCCTTAGGGTAAGAGTAATACTCTTCCCACTCTCCCATTTCCCCACTTCATTTTTGGTGCCACCTCATCATTTCTCACCCTTCCCATTTTGTGGATTATGGTTTTCCCATTCTCCCACTCTCCCAAACACCCTATTATACCCTTCCCGATCCCCACTCTCTCTCTTTGAAAAATCGGTGCCACCACCCCAAAAAGCTCATCCCGATCCCGAACACCGGATCACGGTGTTCCCGTGATCCCGAATCCACCGAAACACCTTCCCGATTGGATTGGGAAGGGTATAACAAATACCATTAGCAGTGTCCAAGGAATGATCCATGCATGATGTGGTCTTTGTGACAAGTTAGTCAATTGTAAGTTTCGGATTTCGTGTATGCTTGGACTTTCTCTGAATTGTGTATGATGACACTTTCAGATTGAAACAATCCATCTATACACACGATTGGAAAAATGGATTTTAATAATACAAGTTTTACCTTGTTGGCGGATAATAATACGAGTTTTGAAATTTCCTCACAATAATTTGAGTTTTGTGGGTATTGGATTCTAATGATACACCGTTAGTTTTTTACTAACGGTGTTAGTCTGTTGCCTACATGGCACCTGACGTGGACTGTTTTCCTCCTACGTGGCACCTGACGTGGCACCTGCCATGTAGGCAACATAATAACACCGTTAGTAAAAAACTAACGGTGTATCATTAGAATCCAATACCCACAAAACTCGTATTATTGTGAGGAAATTTCAAAACTCGTATTATTATCCGCCAATAAGGTAAAACTTGTATTATTAAAATCTATTTTTCCCACACGATTTTATGAATCGGATAAGAGAGAAAACTTTAAGAACAGGTATACCAAAATATGCTATGCAACAACATGCCCAATTTCACTAACGATAGTATATACTAAGGGCACCTTGTATGCTAATAGTTTGGTGCCGGTGAAATCTACGTGGCCATATATGGCAGCGTTAAATGTATCCCTGACCCCCGCCAACCTCCGTTAAATATTTGCGCCAAACCAACGACGCTATATATATAACGCCGCCAAACCCACTAACATCGAAAATCTTTTTGAAAACCATCCACTCTTTTTTTTTACACCTCATCACACCACACCACACCACACCACATGAAGTATACCCCATTTATGTTGTGTGGTGTTAAAGTCCAGTCAGCGATGACGTGACACGGGTTAAAGTTTAACACCACATAGGTATACCACATGCCCTAAGGGGAACCAATACAACATTCCATTGTAACTACTTATGAATAGATGTCAGCTAACATTTATAACCATCAACGATAAGCAAATACTTCAATAGTAACCCGTCAGGCCATCAGTGGCCGAAGTACGAATTTACTACTGATCTTGTAGCTCCTACCAAATAAGAAACCTAGTATCGATGACTAGAGTTGCTACGAAATAACAAAGTTGTCATCGACAAACAAAGTTGATATCAATCACCAATATTACTATTGATGAATAACTTTGCTACTGATTACTAAATTAACTACTGAAGCATAATTACTACAGATAAACATATTGATCTTGATAAGAGAAGTTACTATCAAAGCTTTTAATTTCTACTTGAGCTTGTATCGAGTAACATTGAACATTGTGTTCATTAAGTAAATATGACCAATTTCTAACACAACTGTCACCGGGGGCTTTTTCCCCTTCGATCCCACTATGGTTGTTGCCCTAGGACCTCGCTACTAGGGTTGTTGCCCCGGACCATGGGAATCTAGATTCTATAAATGAATGTACTATTATACAATACAAGTGTGCACTTCACACCTCCTTATAACACTACACGAAAGTGACCCTACAGTGACGAATTAAGGCTGTAGCGATGACAACATATCGTCGGCACAGATAAACCTACAACGATGACGTGTCGTCACCATAAATTTTTTCATATGTTAGGGTTTCCATGCCCTATCTCGACGATGCATTGTCATCATAGCTATTTAGTATAACATGTAATAATGTTTATGTTAATTTCTTCTTTGGTTTTAAGTACATACAATTACACTAAAGTGGTATGCTAACACAAAATTATCAACACCGGTGGCGCTCACTTGGGAACTTTCCATTCACTACGTCAAAATTCACCTTTGGCCACGGAAAAAAACCGTGACAAAAGGTGTTTGGTCACGGTTTTTTTTTTCGATTCCAACCGACACCATAGGTGCCGTGACCATATGTACCCTACGGCCACGTTACAATATCAGTGGCTGAAGCCACCTATAAGCGTGGCTAAAGGGTACCAATATTTGTTGTTGTAATCAAACAATTCTTCAGAAAAGCGTGGCGAAAGGGTCCCAACGGCCACATGTGTTTTTTTAACGTGGCCTTTGGTATTTTATGGTCACGTATATTCGTGTTTTAGCCACATACATTATAAAAATACGTGGCCAAAGGGTTGCTGAAATCATACATTTTGTCACAGTACGCGTGGCCAAAGGGTGGCAACGGCCACGTTAAAATATCAAAAGCGTGGCCTTGTGGTATTATATGGTCACGTATATTTGTGTTTTAGCCACATATGTTATAAAAAAACGTGGCCAAATGGGTTGCTGAAATTATAATTTTTGTCCCAATACGCGTGGCCAAAGGGTGGCAACCGCCACGTTAAAATATGAATAGCGTGGCCTTTGGTATTATATGGTCACGTATATTTGTGTTTTAGCCACATATGATATGAAAAAACGTGGCCAAATGGGTTGCTGAAATCATAAATTTTGTCCCAATAAGCGTGGCCAAAGGGTGGCAACGGCCACATTAAAATATAAAAAGCGTGGCCTTTGGTATTATATGGTCACGTATATTTGTGTTTTAGCCACATATATTTGGAAAAAAAAAGGGGCTAAAGGGTAGTTGAAATCAGATATTTTGTCCCAATACGCGTGGCCAAATGGTGGCAACGACCACGTTAAGATATAAAAAGCGTGACCTTTGGTATTATATGGTCACGTATATTTGTGTTTTAGCCACATATAATTGGAGAAAAAAAAAGTGGCTAAAGGGTAGTTGAAATCAGATAATTTGTCCCAATAAGCGTGGCCAAATGGTGGCAACGGCCACGTTAAAATATAAAAAGTGTGGCCTTTGGTATTATATATATGGTCACATATATTTTCTTAATTACAATTAATTATATATTAATTAATTAGTATTGAGAAACCTTAAAAATCATATATTATAATTAAAAATTAATGTACATACACTAATCATGACGCTGTTCAAAAAGATAACATATGACACTAATCTAAGTTTAATTTCTATAATAATTAATTATAATTTCTTGTCCGTGCTGATCAGCTGCTTCTGCTGGTGCCGTGTGATTTTTCTATTTATTGCATTTTGATTCTTCAGTTGGTTTGGTGTTACGTACAGTACTTTCGGCATCTTTTTCCGATCATTATTTACCTGGAAACATGACAAATAAAACCGATCAGATATATATAATATATATATAAAGTTAATTAATTAGCGGATACGATTAATTAATGTAGTAATTACCTGTGGTTGTTCCAATACTTTTTGCACCGTAGAATGATCAACCGGCTGTGATCTATCTGACTTGTTATTAGAATGAAGGATCATTCGGTTCATCGGCCATGCAATAATATATTTATTTTCAACCTCCGAAAGCGTTGTTTTATCATCTACTGGGAATGGTAAAAATGTTGCACCCTTTTTGACCTGATAAACTCTAATTCTACGGCAACCAGGAGCTAATGGACTTCCATGAATCTTCTCATCTTTTTCTTTTGGTAATAATTCAGCCATTCCCACGACGTTCAGTGGATCCCCCTCCATGTGCAACGTCGCAGTTTGGCTTCCCTGATCAGAAGTGACATAATAATAATAATAATAATAATAATAATAATATTAATTATAGCATATATATAAACAATTATTTAATTAAAGTAAAAAATAGAATACAAAAATTGTGGTATATACTAATCTATATACCTCTTGGATTACTGGCTGCAGATCGATAGCAGCTGCAATGGCATCATAATTATTTGGTTTTTCCAACTGATGATCACTCTTCTTAGGAGGTACTTTACGAGCTGCAGGTTTTGCATGTCTCTTATTCTTTTCCTAAATTGACACCATGTAATTAACTGATTAGTACTATTAAATTAACGATAACGTCAAAGCGATTTGTCAAATTTCTAAATTAATATATATATATATATATATACCACTTCCTGCTCTGATGCCCCAGCAGCACTGGCTGCAGCAGCTGCTGCTTCTGTCATTTTTCTCTTTCTCACCTAAAGACAGCATCAGCATTTAATTAAATGATCATATAGCAATTAGTTATAAGGGAAGTACACAACTGTGTAAATTAAAATAGTTACCATTTCCTTTTGCGACGCTGTTGTAGATGGAGGAGTGTGTTGTGATAGAGTCGCAGAAGAGACCTACAATTCAATTAATTAATAAAATCATATCGATCATAACCGGCTAAACATTAGTTAACTATCCTGATGAACTTTAACTATCCTGATGAACTTATCATAGCTGGCACAGTTAATTATTAATTATATTCCGGAAAAACTCTAACTATCCCGATGAACTTTAACTATCCTGATGAACTTTACCTATACCTAGCTGAACTTTAACTATCCGGATGAACTATAACCAACACGGTGAACTATAACTAGGGACGCATGTTCATCCAGATGAACTAGCTAGAATCTTCCGGATCAACTCTAACTATCCCGATGAACTCTAACTATCCTGATGAACTTTTTACTATCCTGATGAACCTTACCTATCCTGAGGAACTTTAACTATCCGGATGAACTCTAACTATCCGGATGAACTATAAGTAGAGACGCATGTTCATCCAGATGAACTAGAATCTTCCAGATCAACTCAAATTCAGAACTGTTTCAAATCCGTACCTTATCGGCCGACCTTTGAGATGAGTTTGATTGAGTAGATTGTTTCCGCGATGTATTGTGCGCAGAATTGATCATGTCCTACGTACAATTAATTCAATTAGTTAATTAATTAATATATATATATATATATATATATATATATATATATATATAGTTTGTCCCTTACAGAATTTACCGCTTTATGAACTTGTTTATCTTGAATCACAGACTCCATAACCGCCATAAGCTTATCAATTCTCTCATCCTGTGATTTAACCATATCAGTGAGACGCTCAACCTCTTGATCCTTTTTCTCACGCAGCTGTCTTTCATTTTTTAGTTCCGCCTCAAGTTTTTCGATCCGTTCTTTTGATCGCCCTTTTGTAGCACCCTGCCAATATCCACGAGAAGTCACTCCATACCCAATACCTTTTAGGTATCCACCCCTTTCCTTGCCAAGGACCAATGTCAGGGCATCCGTTCCCGGTTCTACGGTCACAGATCCCGCATTTATCTTTGTTTCATTCTCGGCCTGCAGTAATATAATTTAGTTAATTTAATGAGGTGCTGTTAATTTTTAACATGTGAATAATTAGGTATATATATAGCAATTAAACTTACTATATCATCTGCTATGCCCTTCACCACAGGCGTTTTGTATTCCCCCTCTTTATTTACCCTTCCTTTCCTCCACATAAACGATCGAGAGGGGAATTCATCAGCTGCTATTTCTTTGTTTTGTACCTTGTATTATAATAATAATATATATCAGACTTGAAACATACATTGCACGTTCTTAACCATGACTGGGTGTAACACACTTAGCTTATTACCAGTTTTTCTCTCAGAAAGACGTATCCTCCCCGCCCCATTGAATGATCATAAGTATAATTTGCTCGAACCTCTTTTCCAATCTTTGACGCAGCCTTTCCAACAGAACAGTAGGATATATAATTATAATCTCATTAATTAACACTTATTAGCTTACTTAATGAAATCTGCAGTTTGAATTGAATAAAAACCTCGAATTCTTCAGATCTTGTATATGCTACAAATCTGTCCCAGTCTTCTTTTTTCACAATAGTGCGATACATCTTTGGAACTTTCTCAAGCACGGTGGGTGATAGCAGATGTCGTGGTCCACTTCAAAAACCTAAATAACCTAGGTAGCTAGGTAAGTCAGGTATCGTATCCACGAAGAGCATGTGGTTAGTGCTATATATTCTGTTGATTATTTAAACTAAATTATCTAAAAAACTAAAAAGTGTAAAAGTTGATTTTTGATTAAGTAGAAAATAATAATGAAAATACTAATAAATAAAGATATGATCACACCCAGGATTCAGATTAGCAATAGACAACGTAAACTTCATTTGATTATTTTGAAACTGTTACATAGACATAAATTGGTATTGACTTTAGTGTGAAGTACTCGTACAAGACCAAGGAATCTGGCGGATGCTGGCTAACTGTCCGAAACCGAATAACGGCTCCTGCTAAGATGTTGCCTTAGTACGAGTCGATTGGTAATAATAGAATTGGTCACTACTTGAGGATTGAGCTAGCAATTAATAATCAAGCAACGTCAAAACCAGTAAGACGAATCTTTAATCAACTAAATCTACCAATGGTTTATTATTCAACCATAAAGACAAATGGTTGAATTTACACCCAATGTCATAAAAATCAAAACAAAGAAAACATACATCTTATACTAACCTTGCACCCAGGTATGACCGTACAAGTAATTAGCCAATCATGTTAACAAACGATTTCAATACTGTCACTACTAAATCATTCATCAAACATTAATCAACTAAATACTTGATTTGCGAACACTGTAACCGAAAATATAAATAGAAAAAGAAAAACAATACAAACTCTCCTTTGTTCTTAGAAGTCGTCGGCCACTCAATTCCCAAGCCAAAAGAACCTCTCGAAAATTGTGCCCTAAGGCACCTTGTGCTGCCGTCAGAGTCTCCCCCCACTACTCTGGCGAAAAATCCCCCCTTTATCATCTTTCGTTTTCGGCCTCCCCGGATGTCAAGCCCACTTGCCAATTTAATTGTAACTCATTCTTCTCAGCCCATAATCCACATTAAGCCCAACCACTCAGTTCCTAGCTAGTCTTTTTCTTTTTCCTTATTTGTTGAATTGTTGGAGTCTTGGAGAGCTCACGTGAATAGCCACCGCAAGTTACAAAAGTTAAATTTAATTCATCAGCTCAGCTTTAGTTTAATCATAATTATTATTAACATTATAACAATAACTAATATAATCTATAAAACATTTATTATACAGATTTAGTTTATTTCCTCCATAACTTATGACATACCAATAACTAATCAAAGTTGTAAATATAGTAGTCATATAAGTGCATTTCACGCGGAAATAATAAGATGTATGGTGGACCTAGACACCACTCATCACATTCCCTAACTTAAACCTTTTTCGTCCCGAAAAAGAGATGCAATGAAATCATAATTAGTAAGTCAATCTTATCGCAATTCATTTCAAACAGGAACGTGACTCTACATTAACTGTGATTGCCAATATATTGATCCGCTTTAAACTCAACCCGTCTAATCCCAACCAATGCATTGTGCTTAAAAATGTATAAAATTACCATAATATTTAACCGTCCCCACACCCGAGCATACATAGCAAAACCTACCCAACCTCATGGTTTCTTGAGGATTCACTAACCCACACTTGAAAGGACCATGCACCACCATTATGACACAATATAGATTAAGTCCATTTATTTGCCCTTCTACGTGACATCCGGGACTTACCTCCCATTATTTTCTCAATATATTTTTTTTCTTTCTCTTTTTTTATTTTTTTCTTCTTTCTCTCTTTTTATTTTTTTTTATTTTTTGATATTTGTTTTTCAACTTTTTTTTTTCAAATATTGAACTACTAATTTTATTAGGCGGTGCTGTCATAACAGTAGAAACATGGTGTGTGAGAAAAGAATACTAGGTATAAATACCACTCGCAGCCCGTTTTTGCTGGGACTCAGTTTTTTAAACCATGCATATCGGGATGGGAAACTAAACACATATATTCAAATTAAAGTTATTGCACGCACATTGGTGTTCATAATTTTAGGTCGAGCCTACCAACATATCACAAGTTAGATGCATTTTCAGCCTAGAAATCCACTTCATGTATAAGCATCAACCTACCAATTTTTCTATCATTTTCCATATACTGCAAAAACTCTTTTTCAGGGACTTTAATCTTCTTCGCACATTCATTACCAACTTTTTTTATTATTTAAATGCAAAAATATACAAATGCCTAACTAAACTAACTAACATGCAAACACACAAAGATTAATAATTCTTAACCAAATTAGAAAAGGAACTGTTTCACCTGATTTAGTAGTCGTGGCGAGATCTTCAAATGTAGTGATGATCTTCAAAGTCTATCGCACCAACCTGCAAAACTTAGCAAATATTGTGTAGAAGCATGCTTCTCAACACGAATACACGATTAGCACACAAAATTTTTTAAATCTTGCAAATTTTTCATTTTTTAAACCCGACTTAAAAACCATGAATTTGAACCAAAACCCAGTAACCCCCTTCCCCAACTTAAAACATTGCATTGTCCCCAATGCAACACTTAAGTTCTAAGTCAATTAGAAAATAATTAATTTGAGAAAATAAAATAAAATAAAATAAAATAAAAAACCTAAACTCACTTTCGTAGGAATCACGGTTGCATTTAGCGTATGCAACAAGCCTTTTAAACCCCTCGGTAGCCCGAGTGGACGAGTGAAGTCTCGTGAGGGTTTCTAGTGAACACACCCATAAAGTTATCGGGTTGCCTCCCGAAAGCGCTAAGTTTAAGGTCCTCAGCCAGACCGTACCTGATATGAAGCTCATGGTGGTCTAAGTGCGCATTTGCCTACCGAGTTTCCGAAAAATGCTCGGTAGTTAACATGCCACATCCAGATGTGTTTGATGATTTGTGGCATGTTCAGATAAAAGAAGATATTGCGGGTCCACCTCGTAATGAATTGCCCGAGATCTTGTGGACCAACCTTCCTAATCTTGATTCTTGAACCCTCATCCCCAATTTTGTTTGTTGAACCATTCGATGCTGGGGAAAGGTCTAGGTAAACTTGGATTACTTTAGTCACAAGGTCTTCAAGAGGTACTACGTCTTCAACAGGTTTTAAACAGACAATATCATATTTAGAAAGACTCGTATCCTCTTCATCCACTTTATCACCCCTAACAGTCTGCTTCACCTTCAGCACTTCAACAATTGAGGGAATCATCGATGTGGTATTAACCTCCACAACCTCCTCCCCGACTTGAGAATGGAGCATCCTTTCAAGATCCTCCGCAGATGGTGAAATAGACTCTTCTTCTTGAATTTTCATTAATAATACATCACGTTTGAATTTTAAGTATTCGAATCGTAGTTGATCCGAAAGGGTGGGTTGTGATAACAACTTATCAGCCTTGGACAAAAGCACCTCCAACCGAGCGATGTTTCCTTTTTTAAATTGCCAAATGTAATGAAACATCTCATCATCATCTTCATATCTCCCAAATCCCTTATTCTTGTTCAAGAACACTGGACAATTTTGAATCCAATGAAAGTGGTTCCCACAAGAATAACACGCCTCGTCATTATATTCATCCATCATGTAAGTAATTCAACCTGCACAAACAAGCTAAAAATACCCACAGTAATAACGAGTAGATAAAATAAAAACAAAAATAAAAACAAAAATAAAAATAATAAAAAAATATTTTTGGATTTTTTTTCAAGCTTAACACAAACTATCAAAACTAAAAGTCAAACAAAACAAATAACACTAAGCGCACTAGCTCCCCGGGAACGGCGCCATTTTGATAGCAGATGTCGTGGTCCACTTCAAAAACCTAAATAACCTAGGTAGCTAGGGTAAGTCAGGTATCGTATCCACGAAGAGCATGTGGTTATTGCTATATATTCTGTTAATTATTTAAACTAAATTATCTAAAAAACTAAAAAGTGTAAAAGTTGATTTTTGATTAAGTAGAAAATAATAATGAAAATACTAATAAATAAAGATATGATCACACCCAGGATTCAGATTAGCAATAGACAACGTAAACTTCATTTGATTATTTTGAAACTGTTACATAGACATAAATTGGTATTGACTTTAGTGTGAAGTACTCGTACAAGACCAAGGAATCTGGCGGATGCTGGCTAACTGTCCGAAACCGAATAACGGCTCCTGCTAAGATGTTGCCTTAGTACGAGTCGATTGGTAATAATAGAATTGGTCACTACTTGAGGATTGAGCTAGCAATTAATAATCAAGCAACGTCAAAACCAGTAAGACGAATCTTTAATCAACTAAATCTACCAATGGTTTATTATTCAACCATAAAGACAAATGGTTGAATTTACACCCAATGTCATAACAATCAAAACAAAGAAAACATACATCTTATACTAACCTTGCACCCAGGTATGACCGTACAAGTAATTAGCCAATCATGTTAACAAACGATTTCAATACTGTCACTACTAAATCATTCATCAAACATTAATCAACTAAATACTTGATTTGCGAACACTGTAACCGAAAATATAAATAGAAAAAGAAAAACAATACAAACTCTCCTTTATTCTTAGAAGTCGTCGGCCACTCAATTCCCAAGCCAAAAGAACCTCTCGAAAATTGTGCCCTAAGGCACCTTGTGCTGCCGTCAGAGTCTCCCCCCACTGCTCTGGCGAAAAATCCCCCTTTATCATCTTTCGTTTTCGGCCTCCCCGGATGTCAAGCCCACTTGCCAATTTAATTGTAACTCATTCTTCTCAGCCCATAATCCACATTAAGCCCAACCACTCAGTTCCTAGCTAGTCTTTTTCTTTTTCCTTATTTGTTGAATTGTTGGAGTCTTGGAGAGCTCACGTGAATAGCCACCGCAAGTTGCAAAAGTTAAATTTAATTCATCAGCTCAGCTTTAGTTTAATCATAATTATTATTAACATTATAACAATAACTAATATAATCTATAAAACATTTATTATACAGATTTAGTTTATTTCCTCCATAACTTATGACATACCAATAACTAATCAAAGTTGTAAATATAGTAGTCATATAAGTGCATTTCACGCGGAAATAATAAGATGTATGGTGGACCTAGACACCACTCATCAGTGGGTTTTGCTAGGTTGGGACGAATGTGTTTTTCCAACATATTTCTTCTAAAACTCCTTATCAACCCACCAAGCCGTACCATTATAGCTCCTCTTCGACAGTCATCAATTTTGAAATATTTCTATAAAAATAACATATGACAGGATATTTTAGTCACATGGAATTCAATAGCAAACCTAATATGAGAAAATGTTTAATCTGTTTCATAACCTGAATCGCTGCCCACATTTTGTTCTTGTCCTTTTTTGGCACCTTCCTCCATTCTAGATACCTCAATCCAACCCCTGCCCTTACAATGTCTCCCATAAAACTCGAAAATTTTGCTCTATGGACCCCGCCAACCCTTCCCAGCGCATCAAATGTTAGTGGCCATTTTTCCTCACCATTTTTCTCAAATCTGGCACGCCACTGTACCAACCGCGTCATCCCCCTCTTGTTTGCTTGGGGAGCAGAGGCTTCCACATTCTCATTGTCGACTACTTGGGTATCAACTTGGGCATCATTTTCGACTTGGGCATCAATGTTTTCCATGTCCTCTTCACCCGAA
>JBCNJP010000007.1:22029980-22220757 GCA_039602395.1 Deinandra increscens subsp. villosa
ATGTGTAATAATAGATTTGGAAATACCTGTCATATCACCATGAGACCAAGCGAAGGTTGACATCCTGGTCCTGAGTAGATTCACTAATTGCTCCTCTATCGGCCCTGGAATATTCGTCCCAATATAGACCTTTTTCCCTGGATTTGAGGGATCTAGCTCAATAGCTTTGACGTCCTGTTCCCTTGCTTCCAAGGTTTCCCGGGCCTTCTTCTTTAATTGCTATGCTTGCCTTGGTTTAGATGATATCTTCATCGCTGTGGTGTAACATTCCTTAGCTTCTTGCTGATCGCTGTTGATTGTGATCACACCCCAAGGTGTTGGTATCTTTACACATTGATGATATGTTGAGGGTACAGCCCTGTTGTCGTGAATCCAGGGTCTACCCAGGATTACATTGTATCCTGATGGTGCGTCCATCACACAGAAGCGCTGGACTGAATTGAGTCCCTCTACATAGACTGGAAGCTTTACCTCTCCCAGAGTGTTTTTCGTTTCACCACTGAAACCCACAAGTACCGTGGATTTCGAGATGATCTCTGTGTGCGGGATTCCCATCTTGTTCAGGGCTTCTAATTGGATTATGTTTACTGAGCTTCCTCCATCAATCAGAATCCTTTTCACGACGATGTTAGCAATATGAAGAGTTATCACTAGCCCATCGTGATGAGGATCTATGATGTTGTGTCTATCATCTTCTCCAAATGTAATTTCTTTGAGATCTGGCTGAATAGAGCTCTTCCTGGGTCTTTGGTCCCTGTCTGATTTTGATTCCTTGGCGTGTCTCTTTGCTGCAGAATAAGAAGTACCACAGATGTCAGAACCACCAGAAATAAAATGAACTACCTTAGCGTCCGGGGGTGGTGATGATGCTCTTTCGGGATGGTCATCGGAGCGTCTATAATCCTGGGACCTTGCATCGTTGTCCCTGGATTTTGGATTCTGTTCCCTGGATTTGTCCTTCTTCTTTCCCAATAGTTCCTTTAGATAGCCTTTGCTGAGTAGATAGCTGATCTCTCTTCGCAGGGCCATGCAATCTTCAGTTTGATGACCAAAGTCTTCGTGGTAGGCACACCACTTAGACTTGTCCTTCCATGTAGAGGGTTTATCGCTCTTTCTGGGCCATCTTGCCTTGTCGCCGAGATCCTGCATAGCATACATCACACCAGAAACGTCAGTAGTAAAGCAATAGTCATTAAAAGAAGGATATTCTTCATCGTCCTCATCCTGTTCCACATTGTTCACTCGGCGCTCATCAGGCCTTGAATAAGGCTTTGATCTTTGTGACCTAGGATGTGTGGATTCTGACTTTCTGCTGGAACCGTTGAATCCTGGGGAGGACTCATTCTTTCCCAGGATTTTCCTATCCTCCTCCAGTCTGATGAAGCGGAGAGCCCTGTGACGAACTTCATCCATCTTATGACATGGGTTCATGACTAGATCCTCGTAAAACAATGAGTCCTTGTTTAGCCCCATTTTAAAGGCTTGAACTGCAGTTGCCATATCCATGTTCGGAATTTCCAGAGCTTCTCTGCTGAATCTGCTGACGTAGTTCCTTAAGGTTTCACCTGCATTCTGGGTTACTCTATACAGATCACTTGTTAGTTTTTCAAAACTACGACTACAAGAAAATTGACTGTTAAATAAATTAACTAGTTGTGAAAATGAAGCAATAGAATAGGGAGGAATGTTTAGGAGCCATTTGAGAGCTGCCCCCGTTAAGGTGGACCCAAACCCCTTACATAGGCAGGCTTCCTTAATTTCAGGTGGCATGTGAATAACCTCCATTCTTTCGCGGTATTGCGCCACATGCTCTTCTGGGTCTGTGGTGCCATCGTAAAGCTTCATACTGGGTGTTTGGAACCTCTTGGGAATCTCCACATCACAGATTGATGGAGCAAATCTGGACATCCTGTGGCTCGAGGGCCCAACTTCAGGGATTGGCTGCACAACTCCTGGGACACTCGAGATCATTTGCTTGAGCTTTTGGATTTCTCGTTCCACAGACGGGCTTATTCCTGAATCCTGCACAGAATTGTTAGTATTAGCATAATGGGTGAAGGGTTGAGGAATGTTACCAACATCCTGGGGTATGTTTGTCCCAGGATTAGTGATCGGTTCTCTGATGGTAGTCATTCTGGATAAATCAGCATGGGCCATTTGAGCAGGGAAGGATGTTGATCTCCAGTTCAGCGGTGCGACAGCTTCATGTACCCTGGAATTAGTTCCAGGGGTATCGAAATTCAGAATTCTGGGATCGAGTGGTGACGGCTGAGCCGTGGTGGCTCTGGGTAACTCTGATCTCAAGCTGGTCAATTGAGCCATGAATTCCTTGTTCACCTTCTGTTGGAGTTCCATGTGGCGCTCCAACCTACCGAATGTGGCTAGGATATCAGTGTCAGATATTAGGACAGGGTCTTCTTGGATGTTTTCGGTTTCGATCACTTCATGGTTGACCACAGGTCCGTCACTGCGCGTAGCTGAGGTTGAGGCATTAAACCCTGGAGCCGATGAAGTGACTCCACTTGTCGAAATACTGGTCCTTGGACCCGGTTGGTTAACTCCAGTTGTTGAAGCAGTCACAGCAGAAACCGAGACATTCGAGGTGTTCATTTGTGTTGACATTTTTTGATAGATTTTGGCAAAAATCAAGTTTAGGACAAATCTGAAAAGAGTTTGACAAAAAATTGACACCAATTGCCCCACGGTGGGCGCCAAATTGTTTTGGCTAAAAATTACTTAAGTTAAATTAGCAAAGTTTGAACCAAATTCGAATGTGAGGTTAGGTGTCTCAAATTCAGATGTGAAAACAATTTGAAATAATCCTGGGACAACAGCAGAATTCCAGGGACAAATAACTAGAATCCTGGGTAAAAACTTAGGTTTATTTATGAAATCAGTTGAGAAACTTTATCAACACAAATGTAACCAGAAATGTAAGTAGGAACACCGAGATTTTGACTAGGGAAAAGCCCTTAGCCCTTAGATGTCTCTAAGGCGCCGCCGGCATAAAAACCCCGGGTAGCGATAACACACGCTACCAATTTATTAATCACTGAAAAATGTCGAGTACAATGTGTTTGCAGAGAGAATAATACGAGAATACAATCAGTAAAGCTCGAATGAGCTGAAAATAAACGACTAAAGGTCCTATTTATACTCCGAGAGCTTCAATGACTCGTCCGATATTCCAGGGGTCTTCAACTGTTCTTCCGATATTCCAGGGATCTCCCCTCCAACGTCTCTTTCCGTTAGTTGACCGAGTTTCCAGCCAACTGACTTTGACCACGTGCTAAATGAGTCTTCAGCTTTCCTTATTCGACCGTTTGAGCGACTTTGTCAACCTGTCGTCACTTAGATAAAAGCACGAAACACGTTAGTAACGAAATCCTAGCATGCAGGGTCATTTCCACATGCCGGGTCATTGTAAAAATAAGGGCAATCCTTGGATTAGATCATATAAGTGTAAAATAAAATAAAATAAAGGTAACCCTTCCCGTTTGATGTTAATCATCCTGGGTTATCGAACATTGCCTGTCAACATCCAGGGTCATACAATTCCTAGGTAATACCTGCCCCTGGATTATTAGCTGAGAATTCAGGGTATAACAATTATAATCAGTTCTATGTATGTTTGTTGTGATATCGTACAATATTATTTTACCCGATCCGACCCGAAAAATGTGTAGTTGATATTGATATAAAAAGATCTTTGAAAAAAACGACCCCTCAAAAATAAAATCCTGGGTCCGCCACTAGAGTCATCACTCTACTATTAAGCTATCTTATTGCGAACTAAGGGGCTGTTTGTTTCGTCTTAATGATAAAGTTGCTTAGCGATTCAAATGTTTTAGTGATATAGGAGTGTTTGTTTCGCCGCAGAGGAGCTGACCGAAACAGACTTTCTTGTCTGTCCGATCCAGGCGAGTTGTGTGGGACGGGAGCTGGAGACCTTTTCTCGGAAATGAACAAAACGAAACGGAATGAAACAAAAACCAAAAACGTTTTGGAAATGACGAGTCTTGGAGCTAAAAAAACGGGAATGAAACAAAAACGAATTCTGTGCTCGACCTCGGTTTTTGGAGCTGCATTCGTGCGTACGGGTATGCAATTTTGCAAAATTTGCACTGCGCGCGGGTAGATACTCGAGTAAAACACAACATAAGAACTTAACATGTCATGTAGGTTTTCATATACAAGCTAGCAATGTTTTAGTTCCTGCACCAATGTGGGACAAGCTAAATGAAAGAAAAAAAATAGACTTTTTGTTCTCAAACCAATATTGGACAAGGTAATGAATGAATGATGTTTTGTTCCCACACCAATATGGGACAAGGTAATTAAAGAAAAAAAATAAACTTTTTTGTTCTCACACTGATTTGTTAGTGTTTTTTTTACCATATAGACAAGTCATTCAGATGTCCAAACAAACAACACATAATGATTCAGCACCTTATTGATCCAGCACCTCTTTACCATACAGACAGCTTGTTCATTCAGCATCAAATGAAACAGATTGAAACAAACGGCCCCTAAGTATATATGATCAAATATGTAATATTGTGAGAGTTGCATTGGTTTTTTTATAAAGATTTTTTTTTGCTTTTATCTAGATTTTTAAATGGCTTGTAATACGACCCAACCCGTGCATGCCGATATGGTGACCCAAATCTGCATTCAACCCGACAGGAAACCAAAAATGCCTAACAAGTATTTCGATTTAAAAATTAAATAAATAAATAAACTTCTTATCCTTTGCATGAGACCTAGACGTTCCATGCAATTCCAATGGCAAAGTTTGAATACCTCTTCTCAAAGTGAACCAAATCAGCTTGCGCGTGAGTTGCACCTTCAAGAATTAAAATATTAATTATTTTCTTTTAAATAATATATACTTCAACATATAAATTGATTTACTTTGATAAGTTATAGCACTTAAGCTTAAAAAAGTATAAATACACAGTTTTGTTCGACTCTAGTTTTAATAAAATTAAATATATATATATGAATTTTAAACCGGTAATGAATAGTGGGTATTTTGTTTTAGGTGAAAGTTCAAATACAAATGGTTTTTTCTGTGCGAAGCGTGCGAAGGAAGGGGAGGCCGACGCGTGGCGTTTTCTTTCTGGACGCGGAGTATGCGGAGGGGCATTTTTGTCAATTTAAAGTTTTTAATTAAAATATACGAAGATTACGTCATAGCGTTCTTTCATGCGGTTGCGTGATTTGTTGTAAGGTGTATAGCGAGTTTCTTCATGCGTCAAAATAAAAACAACATGCGTGACTATAGAGAGTCAATTAATTAATTTTTTTAACTTATGTTCATGTTTTTTTTCTTTTGTAAGAGTTTTTCTGTTTGCGTTTTTATTTAATAATTGCGTGATTTTATTTTTGTTGTTTTTTTTGTTTTTATTATTTTGTGTGAATATTTTTTTTTTTGTTTTAATTATATGTCGTTGCATGGTTTGTTGTGAGCTTAATTTTATGAGTTACTTAATGCGAGAAATTACAAGTAAAATGCGTGATAATAGAATCTCAAAAAATATTCGAACATATGTTCATGTATTTTCAGCTGGTGTCATACACACTTATAGTGTGCGTAATAATGTTGTATTTTATTGTTACACTTACCTATTTTTTTAAAGTTGATTTTGTTTTTTTGCAGAATCATTGATAAAGGTTAAGTAGTTTTGTTTTAGTTTTTACTAGAGTTTTCTGTGTTTGCGTGATTTATTTTAATATCTGCGTAATTTTATCGTCGTTGCGTGATTAGTTGTAGTTTGCATAATTTCTAAGTTCTAATTGTTTTTTTATATATTACTGGTAAGTTTTTTTTTTTTAAATAATCATTTTTATATGTGTTTTTGATTTTTAATAATTTGCATAAATTAAAGTAAACATAAACCAACATAAATGAAGAATAAAATGAAGAAATACAAATATTAGTATTATTATTATTTGATAACAGGGATACATTCTACTGGTAGGCTTGTAAAAAAGACTTTTTTAACTCAAGAGAGTCACTCATATCCTCGAGTATTTTGTTTATTGTTTCCATCTGCTCCATATCCGTTTTGTCCTGGTCTAACATGAACAAACGGACAATGTCTTGAAGTGAATTCTTTGGCAGACTGCTTATCTTCTGCGCAATTTCTTCTCTGGCTTGCGTGTTTTCTTGGAGGCTTTCGAAATTTTGTTCGAGGACGTCTATCAGCAGTTTCTCCTTGTTGTACTCCAGCATTATTTGCCGAGTTAGTTTCTCCTTGAGAGCGTTGTTGTTGGATTCTGTGGTCTTGGAGGAAGATGAAAACATTTTTTCGTTTATATGTGGTTTTGTGATTTGATGTGTAATTTAATGAACTGTGTTTGCGTGATTTCAAAATGCAGTCGAGTGCCTAGTTTTATAGACGGTGGATGATGAGATTCGCCTGGTATTAAATGCGTCACCTGCATTTTTATTTATTACCGTATTAATGGGGACGGTTGGGGGGGAGGTGAAATGGAAGCGATTTAAGTTTTTTTATTTTTTAGTTTATTATGTAAATTTTTTTTATCCGACGTTTCATTTTCACTCCATTTTTGTGTTTTTGTATATATGTATATATATTGTGTCTTTCTTCATGCACATTCCTTACTCGACGCACAAAGTCCTCAAATCCCCCATATATCCCAGACCTAAATTAATTCTTCTCATCCTTTTATATTAAAAAAAATGGCGTCTTCTTCATCTAACCCTAACTCTGCATCTAAAAACGCAGTCATGCAAATTGTTGAACAAATGCATGCGAAAGAATCGATGGATGATCGCATAATGCGTAATTCTTTCGCCATGATCAGGGGTCTTACTGTCAACAGCATCCAAGGCCACATCAGGATGCTTCAGGAGCTCGTGGATGAGCCGGAGTCCGTGATTCTTTCGTCATGATCAGGGGTCTTACTGTCAACAGCATCCAAGGCCACATTAGGATGCTTCAGGAGCTCGCGGATGAGCCGGAGTTCGCGATGAAAGAGGCTGCTGCTGAGTATATTACTCAGCAGCTAGAGCTGAAGAAGGAGATGCATACCCTCCTTAGTGGTGTTGTCGACAGCACCATTAAGAAGGGTAAGGACAAGGTGGATGCTGCTGAAATATTTAAGAAAATTTAGACACCCAAGTTTTTTTTTTGGGGGGGGGGGGGGGTCATGTTCATATGTTGTTTTTTGATCTTTAGTAGTATATTCCACTTGTAAATTTTTATAAATATTAATATATGTCAGTCTTTTCTTGTTAATCTATTATATGTTTTTTGTATTATATATTGTTTGCGTTATTTTATTCGAACAACATGCGTTATTTTATTTATGTGTGAAACAAGTGGTTTTTGTGAGTTTCCTGGAGTGTATGCGTGATTTTTAGAACAACGTGCGTGCTTTTTAAATATAATGCGTGAATTTTTAAGTATCTTTAGGCTATTAATGCGTGCTTTTTTAACAGGTGTAATTATGTTCTGTGTGTTTGCGTTATTTTTATTAACAACATGCGTTTTTTTTAGTGTATGCGTGATTTTTATTTCAAGTATGCGTTATTTGTTTAAATGTTAAAGGTTTGCATTGTTTTTCTGTATTGATGCGTAAATATTTTTTGCGTATGCGTGTTTTCATTTAATGTTGAAAAGACTTTAATACCATTTTTAATGATTTCGCGTTCTTTTTTTAAATTAATTAAGCGTGTTTTATTTTAGCGCCGTCAGATTAAAAAAAACCCGTATATGAGCGACGAAGATCCCTTCGCACACTTCGCACGGAAAACGTCATTTGTACAATAACTTTCCCTTTTTGTTTTATATGTATCCATAATTGTTGGGGTTTATTATATGTCTCACTGCTCCACATTTCATTTGGGCGTGATTTATATTATCTTCGTCTTTTATTGGGGACGGTGCGTGATTTATATTATCTTCGTCTTTTATTGTGGACAATGCTTTGTTGATATACTTTTGCCTTCTCATATGGGCGCTCTCTACCTCCGTCGTGTACTATGTACTCCAGATCGGTTGTGTTGTCCGGGTACGGTTTGATGACCACTGACTATGCCGTCTAGTGAGCTATTCAGTTGCGTTGCTCCAGTAAGGTGAGATGATGCATCACTGCTCCGATCATTGAGCGGTTCTTCCGATTACCATATTCTATGGTGGTCAAGGGTTTCCATTTGGGGGAGGAGAGGGGCGGGGGGGGGGGGGGGTCTTTGTAGACCCATTTCTGCTTTATGTTCTTACCTGATGACAAATCACTGAGCCTACCAGTGGGGCGGCTCATCCAACCAGCTGTGCATGTCGGCAATTTAGAGGTTTCCGTTTTGAGGTTGTTGTGCCTCTTTGTCTACCCGTTTCCGGGTTTTGCTATTAAGGTTCTGTTAACCCTTTAGGGTTTCCTTTTTGCTGCTGTTATATGTCTTTGTTTGCCTGTTTCTAGATTTTGCATGCTCTTAAGTTTTTGTTAACCCTTTAGGGTTTGTTTGATTTGGGTCTATGACGATGTTTTAGGCCACATCTGAGATCCCTGTCTATTGCTTACTATCGGCTTTGACAATGATATTCTCATCATCATAGACGTTCTTGGTGTATATCCTATATGGTTTCTCTATTTTTTATATGTGATTACAAACTGCTGTAACATTTTCCTGACGTAGCCAATTTATTAATTTGCCCTAATTGACTTTAATTTTGGGCCCTCTTATTGTAAGCAAAGAGAAGAATTGAAACCCAAAAGAAATTTTAAAATAAGTAAAATGCTATAGCGAAGAATTGAAGACAAATGAAAATTTAAAATAAGTAGGTTTAATTTCGAAACCAGAAAAGGAGCAAGGAGGGAGAACCATTGAGCCAGGTTACTTTTGGTTGATATGTTGGAGTCAATATATTCACCAAAAAAGAAAATTAAAAAACATTGTCACTTGAAAATCTCATACGTACCTTTCTATATAATCGCAACAAAAGTTTAATTGAACATGGAGTGTTAGAAAATATAACCTATTTAGAAAATTAGTTTTATTTTATAAAAAGAAATAATTATATATTTGCCGTTTCAATTAAAAAATTATCTCATAATCAGATTCATAATAAAAAGTTAAAAACAATTAATAAAGAATGGGTCATTTGGGTTATACCTCAGTGGAAAAGAGAGACAAAACTTTGTCTGTTTAAACCTTAAAAATAGTGTAATTTAGATGGTGTACTTTTAAAGTTGTGTTGATGAATGTGTATTAAAAGAAAGAAAAAAAGAACTAAAACAATGGAGGAATAGATTTGCCATTTTTCCCTCCTTAAAAGAAGAATACTATTTCATTCACACATAAACCTTTGGCTCCCATCATAATAGACAACCAAAATTCCCAAGTTTCATGTTACATATTCCCAAAAGTTGTTGGAACGTAGAACAATTTTTATAGTCAAATTTTAGTCCATCCATATGCCATAGGTGTCACTTGACGATATCCATTAGGGAGAATCATATGCTTTAACAAATACTTTGATAAATAGACACAGAGAAAATGATAACCAAGAATACATATAACTTTTACAGACATTTGATATTTTTTCTTTGATGCTTATCTTTTCATCCAACACTAATCACATGATTTTTTTTGTGCGCTCTTGGCTATCGAAATGAATTGTGACCAGAATATATCGTGAACCTAATTCGGTGACTAACGATGGTTTTAAATGATTTTGGTTGCATTCAGTTTTCGGTTTAATCAGTTTGAGACATATTAAACACCCTAAACTCATTGTGTTTATAAAATATGTTTCTATCTTTTGAAAAAACTTAACATGCTAAGATTATCAGAATGAAACATATTACAAGTTCATAATAAGAATTTGTAATTAGAAATAATAGGTTTTAGTATTTATCTACTCATTTTAGAAGAATTAAAAGCACAAAATTAAACAAATGAAACAAGATTTGACTTGAACATGAAATACATTTCATCCCCGTATTTCATAAAAGATTTTGAGTCACTATTGTGACTCAACAACAACGTTGTAATTGACTTTATTTAAGCTCGTTATATAGGTAAATGATACTTGGGTAGAGAGCTTTTGACGGTTTAAAAGATTAAGATCTAAGATCTAGACTTGGATTGTTACAGTCTAGTCGGGTTTTAAAATTTTGTTTCGACAGTTTGGACTTGGTATTAGGCTATCCGTAATGGGGCGTTATGGTACCAAAATTGGTAACATAGTGCCCCTTATAGCGCCCAGAACCACCCCCAAGGGGCGCCATGTTAAGTGAAACCGGGAGGGGCGTGATGTACATGGCGCTTCCCCCTTTCTTGTTGATTGGTCTGTTTTTTTTTCTTTTTTTTAATTGGAGAGGTTTTATGTTGTGTGTTTTTAAAATTATAATTAGGTAATAATTAGAGGGGCGTTATGAAGGGTTACCACTACACCATTTTTTTCATGAAGGGTTACCACTACACCATTTTTTTCATGGAGCCCCTCTTGATGACGTGGACGAAACATGGCGCATAACGCCCACAAGAGGCTCCATCCACTACGGATAGCCTTACCCTAGTCACCTTGATCTTAAGGACATGTGGTTGTTTTCCCTTACAAAAATACTCTTTCATTCGTACATTAATTTTTGCTCCCATCATTATTGACAACCACATATTATTCCCAAAAGTTCTTGGTATTGTCCTAAAAACGAATTTTATAGTCAATTTTAGTCCATCCACATTCCATATGTGTCACACTTATTCATACATAGATAGGGATAAAATGATACTTTTGATTATGTAAACAAGTGTACATATAACTTTCTATAGTTTTTATTGATGTTTAATTTGTTTTCTTTGATTCTAATCTTTTCACTACAAATCATATGATTTTGGTTTTTCTCAATGTTTTAATCATGTAGGCAATCATACATATAACTTTCATAGCTTTTATTGGAGTTTGATTTGTTTTCTTTGATTCTAATCTTTTCACTAAATACGAATCACACGATTTTGGTTTTTCTTTTTCTTTATGCGCACTCGACTATCGAAATGAATCGTGAACCAAATATAGTGCATCTCTAAAAGAGTATTGAAGTTCACTTTAAGTGTGATGTATATGAGTTATCCAACACATGAATTATAGTTCTTTGAACTATATAAATAAAAATAATTGAAATTTAATAAATAGTTAAAAGGTTGTTTAATTTGAAACATAAAGATGCGGGGAATGGGCAGATAATTTAAAAAATTGCCAACGACATGAAAATTATGCAGATCCAAATACATATGGTTAATAAAGGCAGTTTAGACTGTGTATTTCTTTAGGGAAAAAATCTAAATATGATGGTTATTATTATAGGGGAATGATCCTATGAAAACCCTTTATTTTGTGAAAACGTGAAAACCACTTTAAAACCTATATAACTTCTTTATACGTTAATGTTTATTCATGAAATTTGCGCCAAATGTCTTAGAATTACGTTATCTATAACTCTGGAAAACAATATTTATAAAAAAAAACGTAAAAAAAAAAACGTTTTTTTTTTTCCGTTTTGGGAACACATGTGTACCATCATCACTACTACTACACAAAAACGAATTATAAAGTATAAAAACACTCCTTATGTTAAAAATATATTAAAAACATACTAAAACAATAAAACATTTATGTTACGAATGATAATTAAACATAGTACACATGTGTAGCAATACTTAAAAAATCATAAAATTTATTTTTTTCTTTAGATATAAAGATAATAAAACTATAATAATTAGGGTGCAATTTCCTTTTAAAACTATTAGTAACTCATATTAAATTTTGAGTTTTTTTATTGTGGTACACATGTGTACCAAAAACGGGAAAAAAATAGAAAAAAATAAAAAAAACGTTTTTTTTTGTTTTTGGTTTTTATAGAATTAAAGATAACGTAATTCTAAGACTTTTGGCGCAAATCTCATGAAAAAACATTAACGTATGAAAAAGTTATAAAGGTTTTAAAGTGGTTTTCACGTTTTCACAAAATAAATGGGTTTTCACACGATCCTAATCTTATTATTATATTAACATATATATACAAACTAGGTTAGTAACTCGTGAACTACACGAGTTGAATAAAGATTGGTAATATGAGATAACTACAAAAAGTTTAATAAAGAGAATAGAAAATTATGAATAACATGATTCTTTAACATTTTTATAAAGCTTGACAAAATTAAATTTTCATTAATTTTAAAAGAAAATTAATTTGAAAATTTTGTTTTTAAATTTGGCAGTTTTGACATGATTATTATATTCAGTATTTAAGGAATATATTGAGGTTGATTGTGGTGATGCCAAATGGAAAATCCAAAGTGGACACCCTAAAAAAAATCTATGTGGCATTCGAGTTAGTGCTTTATTAGATGCAAAGATTAGAAATCTCATGAATCTTAAACGGTGTAGATCATGTGGCGGGATGTAGAGGTGTCACGTGTTATAATTTAATATTTTTTTAGGGTTTTCTTTAAACATTTTGTATTTTTATTTTCTTACGTGCCAGCCTGTGGCAGTATCATATAGCTACACGCGTCTTGAACATCTAGTAGTATACAATTTGCAACTTGGAACTTGGTGAATGGTATTTGTGTATGGTCCGTTAATGCCACCTGCCATCATTTGATGGCTGCCTCGTGGGTGACCTCGCATAAATATATTTTTTTATTGCGTTCACTTTATAAATAAATTTGTATAAACGTATCACAAGTAAAAAGGGACTTAGGTGGTGTATCAAGTAGCATAGTATAACATTACCTTTAGGTCTAAGGTTGAAACCTTGAATCCTCCAAATGCATATTTTTTGAGCTTTTTAATTCTAATTCTTCAATAATCTTTTTTGTCCTTCTTTTATTTTCGTATTGGTTTTTTTTGGTTTTACTTTCACACCGTTACATTTACTTATTAATATTTTCAAATTTTCTCTATTATTTTTTGTTTATCATTGTTATACACTCTTTTTGTATTTACGTTTTCTTTACGTCGAGCTTTAGCATGACAATTGTTTTATGTACCCCTATTATACTCGCCGGAACACACCGACAATAGAATCTATATTTTTTTCTTCCATTTTCCAAACAGCAATAAATTCTAGTTAGCTTATAAACTTAACTCATTAGTTTATTACTAGTGAAATGCTACGGATTTTTAGAATTGTAGCCTTGTAGGTGTAGATGAGTTGGGCTAAATTGGATTGGACTTACATTGTAACATAAACTAGATTTTTGGATTTGGGCTAATAGTAATTCGTTTTGTTCATTTTTAAACCGAATTGGGAATCTTGGTATCAAAACCTAGTTCGAGTTTCGTTTAAAACCCATCAAAAGACAAATATGTAATGAGGTTTGGTTTTAAATGATGTTGGTTGCATTCAGTTTTCGGTTTAATCAGTTGGAAACCAATTTTTTTTGGAACGACATCGATCAGGCGACCTTGGTCTCACGTGTAAACCTACCCTTGCGGGGCTATGTCCAAGGTCGATTACTCTGACCTCCGTGAGAACCAAGGCACACTCTCCTGAAACTTTCTCCTAGCAGAAACCCCCTCCTTGGACCACATGGGGTAAAACTGTCTCCTTTTGGATTAGAACCCGGGTCACATAGTGGCCAAAGCCTTAAGAGCCAAGGGGGTAACCAGTAGGACAAGTCCTAGTATGGACTAAGATTATGAGAATGAAACATATCACAATTTGATAATAAGAATTTACATTTAGAAGTTACAGGTTTTATATCTATCTATTTATTTTAGAATAAATATAACATAAAAACAAAAAATTGTCTTGCACTTGCCTAATAAGTAACAAGGCCGATCAAGTGGGCTTTTGCTAAAAACATGTAGACCGTTGGGTTTACAAAAATGGGATGGGCTGGGCTGACTTCTCCTTGTAGTCAAGTGAGTTATTAAATTTGTATTCGTTAGTAAGATGGCAAATTTGTAATTAGGAAATTCATCAGGTGCTGAAATTCTGAAAAGATATAGGATGGTGGCTGTATTGTAAATTCGTGAAACATTAATGGTATAGTACTCTACATATAGATGCATACACGGAAGAAGGGTCTTTGACATAACTACATTCATGACATGTTTCTCATCCCCAATTTACACATTTATTATTATTTTTTGTCTTCCTTTCACTCGATAACTATAATTAAATAATATATTTTTATATCCCTATCATTTTTCTCACTTTTTCACTCAAATTAGACATCAAATTTTATAAAATTACCAGTTTTTTCATCAAATAGGGTAAACAATAATTTTTTCTCTCTCCTCTACTCACAACTACTAACGACCAAACCTCAAATTTTAAGGTTTTCACTCACATAATTATGGAGACTCTACTGTGAATGATCTAAGGGAATTGCATATATCCCCTTATTTTTTGTTCTAATTGCGTATTTACCCAGCTGCTCGTTCGATTTCTGGATTGTAGATCAACGGAGATGTCTTCTGCGAGTAACTTATATGCATACAAACTTGCACAAACCTGCAAAACAGTCAAAACAAAGCAAACCAATAACGTAGCGTTGCTCTACGGGTTGTATGGAACACGTTGGAAGTAACGAAACACAAAGTTGAGAGGTCAAAAAGTCAAAAACTTTCTGTGAAGAAGTGACTTATGCGTACCGCCCTAAAGTGATTACCAAACAGGGTTTACCACCCTAAAGTGATTACCAAACAGGGCGTACTACCCAAAGTGTAATTTCGACATAATTTTTTTTTTAAATTACAAAATTAAAGACACTATTTTTTGGGTTTTTGAATTTTTGAAAAAATGATGAAAATTGCAAATAAACGGAATATTCATCTAATAAAAAAGCGCACTATTCTCCGGCAACGACGCCAATTTGATAACGGTTGTCGAGGCTGTTACAAATATCTAAACTTATACCTGTAGTAGGGCAAGCTAAGGGTTATCGAATCAAAAGAATATGTGGTTGTTAACTAGCTGAATGTGATTAACTACTTAACTTAAAACTACTTAACCTAATGAATTACCTAAATACCTCTTAGCTGTGAATTGATTTGTGAATAGAACTGATTAGTAAACTAAAATTACCAATTAACTAACTAGAAATTAACTAATGTTTGATTTTAAGAAGAAAACTTTATGTAAACTAAGCGCAACCACTTTAGGATCCCGGTTTGCTATCAATACCTGAATTTAATTAACTGACTGCTAATACTACATACACATAGTCCCTTATTCCTTATTCAACCTAATGACCTAACCCTTATGTAGGTTGTTTAATTCCTGAAGCAAGAAAATCCTAAAATATGACAGTTTACTACAACCAAGATAAATAACTAGTAGATTAAATGAAATGGGCATGCAGGTGCTCGACAGTTGCAAAGAAAACCAGGACAACTAACAATCAATCAAGAAATTCAGATAGTAAATAGACAAACTGTTCACCAAAAGCGGTTACAATGGAGTTAGCCGGACATGGCGAAAGTCGAATACATGAAAATAAATGTAATTGACATAAAAGTTATGGTCGAATGCTTCAGAACGCGAGTCGAATGCTTGGAAGTTCTTGAAAGTCGTCCACAGGTACTTAGGGTCGGCAGAGATGGAAGAAGAAGTTTAAAATTACAACCCGAAACAATTTATATGAAAACCCTAAAAAAGTCTTATGCCGACCTAGTCGGGGCGTACCACCCTAATCCTTTCACACTTCAGGGCATACCGTCGGAAACACTTCAATCGATTATGTCCTCAGCTTCAGGGCGTACCGCCCTGTTCTTCTCCTCATCCTGGGCGTACCACCCATGTCTTGTAACCAGGAACTTCACTCTTTCTTCTTTCTTGATTCTTTCGTTTCGCTCCCGTGCGTCTACCAGCTTAACTTCTAAACTTTATAAAATTCGTCATAATTTATCTTTAGGTACCTCACAATGCAAAACATAGGGAAATGCAATGAAATCCGATTGATAACATCAATAAATATAAACAAGTATGTATAACAAATTAGACTCTCATCATGTGTCTAGTTTAACCAAAACGACATGCCTTCATCAAGTGTTTGCATTTAGAAATTAATTGGTAACAATACACTAAATCTTCGATAAATTTTAAAATAAGAAATACTTGTGATCATCTAAACATACAATGTGTTCACCTTTTGGCTAAATTTTTTTTTTTTTTTTGTTATTAGTTAGACGTGGAGTCACATGTTTCTCATACAATCATACTTCTTAAATACCCCATAAATTATCAATTTCCTAAAATGAGAAGTCAACCAATGATTTTGCAAAAGCTCTCATCTCTTTTGCTGTGTTTTCCCCATGGGTTTGGCTATCAAAATGTGATGATATGAGCAATATGGAATGAAATGTAGCAAATAGGGATGGCTAGTTGGAAGCAATGTGTCTAGATCAACCGAAAATAACATGCCATCATCAGGGATTTATTATATATAAAGTGACAACAATACAAGAAATACAAGTGATCTAAACACACAAATTGTTCACCTTTTAGCTAATGAAATGACAATGCTAAAGAACTTTGTTTTGTTATTAGTTAGATGTTGGGCCACATGTTTCTCATACTTCTTAAATACCCCATCAATTATCGATTTTCCAAAATGAGAAGTCAACAACGGTTCCGTGAAAGCTCTCACCACTTTTGCTGTGTTTTCACCATGGGTTCGGCTGATAGTCTCATTAGGATCTTTTAAATTTTTGTAATCCTTGTCTTGTGGGTCCCAGTTAACTTGAAAAGTAGTCAAACTTTCAAGAGAAAACGATCCTTCAGTGTGGATAATGTTTCTAACTTCATCCTCACATGGATGATAAAGTGGGACATTGAATGAATTAATATCCGACTCTTGAACCAGCCCCTATGGTATTTGTTAATGCATATAACAACTAGTTAGTTGATGAAATCTAGTTGAATAACTAAAGGGAAAAAGACGAAAATAGCCCATTTGATCAAGTTTGGACGAAAATAGCCTCATGAAATTTTTTTCCCAATTTTTAGCCCTACCTTAACGGTCGCTAACGACCTCCATTTAAACCCGAAACGACCCTTCCTGATGACCAACCACTGTGCGACATGTGTCCACCACGGTCGTTAATACGTTGGAAAGGTCGTCGACGACCGTCGTTTTCCATCAAACGACCGTAGAATCAGTTACGACGGTCGTCGACGACCTTTCCAACGTATTAACGACCGTGGTGGACACATGTCGCACCGTGGTTGGTCATCAGGAAGGGTCGTTTTGGGTTTAAATGCAGGTCGTTAGCGACCGTTAAGGTAGGGCTAAAAGTTGGGAAAAAATTTCATGGGGCTATTTTCGTCCCAAACTTGGTCAAAGAGGCTATTTTCGTCTTTTTCCCATAACTAAAACCTAAAAAAAATATTGTTTAACAATTTTGAGTTTCAGTTTTGTATACCTCTTTGACCATATCAAGAAGTGATTGTGCATGTAGCTGCAATAGACAACATCCATCATTACTCGTTGGATCTGCAACACTCCGACCGACAAGAGTTAAAACCATGTGCCCACCACATACGATTTCTTCAGAGCGTAGTTGTAAAAACTTCATGAAGTCGCTTTTAAATTGCTTTCCATATTCTTGGAACACATTTGGAGGACTTGATTTTGCCATGTATATATTCAACAAGTTGTTTTTTAGGCCTTCGGGTACCTATATATCAAATATTGCACTTGCCTTTGTTTTGTTTATAATTGATAAACATAATAAGTAGATGATGAATCTTAACCTATAAAACCAACCTGAGAAAGCCAATGAATACTATAAGAAGAGTGGATAATATGCAAACTTTGATTTGGAAAGAGTCTACCATAGAAAGAACCGGGTATAGCTGAAACAAAACAAGACCCGGAATTTTCTCCCTTCTTTTTCTCAAGCTTTGCATAAAAATCAGGTAACGACTTGAAAAGGGTGTTGAAGTCATTTCCAAAGAGGTCATTTAAGCACACTTGAAACTGTGACGGTTTGCGATTAGTTTCTTCACACACCTCAATGACTGTATCTATTATGTTAGATACAACCAATAATGTATTTTTACTCGAGGAGCATCCCAAATCTGCTATCTTGAAACAGTGATCGAAGAATAAATCATGATTCATAATATCTATGATTGCATGTTGTAGGACAGGGAACGCTTGTCGTATAACAATTTCCTAGAGAGATAATATGAATGCATCACAAATCTTAATTTCAACATGTATTAACTAGTTGATCAATGTGTGTAATCACTAGAAGGGTTAGAGGTTAGAGGGCTTAATTACCTGAAGTAAAGAATTAGTTGCATAGCTTGATTCTCCATCGCCTATATTCATGTGAAGGGTGTTTACAACTTCCATGACTTTTTTTGCTTTTTTCTTTTTTTGCTTCGTGGACTTAATTTATATGGTTTAGAAATCTTGGTTATGTTGGATTAATCGGTTTGATCACGGGTTATGGGTCACGGGTCTCGGTTAGAGTTTATATTATTTAATTAACATGTTTTTATTATGGTTAAAATGTGGTCAATAGTTGTTTTGTTTTGACGGAGTTACTAAAAGAAAATGAGTGAAAGTGATGAATAGTTAAGGTAGAATAGGATTTTATGTGGCTGCAAGTAATATATAGCAAGTTAAATAGTCCACGATTCTTTGTGTGTGAGGCTATATATAGCCAGTTAAATGTGTGAGGCTATATACAGGGACGAAGTTTGGGTTGAAATGGGGACGGAGCCGGATTAAAGGCGGATAGGGCCGGACTAAGTATATAAAAATTTTTCGAACTGAACGAGTATAAATTTATACTACGGAGCGAAAAATTTTCGAACTAAACTAATATCTGGCCCCTTAAAAGCTTCCCCCTTGGCTATATATAAGTTGATGAATAAGTAGTCCACGATTCTTTGTGTGTGAGGCTATATATAGCCAGTTAAATAGTAAATTAAAGTGCCCCCTTTCATTCACAAAACTCTGACATCTTCTCTGCAAGTTTTTCTCGAAGTCATCTACTACAAATATCTATCTATATTTATATGTATATCTATATCTATACTATATAATAAAAAATATAATTTGGTTATATTTTAATTAGTAAAAAATGACACTTGTCATCACCACAAAATTCAGTTTGAAGATAGCAATCAGTACAAAGCAACCATTGGAGCTAAATTCTTAACAAAAGAAGTTCAGTTTGAAGATAGGTTGTTCACAATGCAGGCGACTCCAATAAAGCTTCATAATTCATCATAACATTATTAACTTTGTTATCGTGTATCATTTTTTTTCTTTCTGTTTGTTGCTTGAATATATATGTTGATTTTTGAAGATATGGGACACTGTTGGACAAAAAGGTTTTAGAGCTTGGTGTAGCTTTCTACAGAGGTGCTGATTGATGTGTTCTTGTATAAACGTAAACGTCATGAAATCGTTCGAGAGCTTGGGCAACTGGCGTGAGGAATTTCTGATTTAGGTCATTGCTTAATTTACTATCGCTTCTCAAACACGCTCTGCAATATATACTAGATGTGTTTGTTTGTTTGATATTATAATGTGTGAAAAATGAATATGGTATTGTCATGTTTTATGTTAAAATTAGTATTTGTTTTTTTACTTTATTTTTAATGTTTTATGTTAAGACAAGTTTATTATTTAAATTAACTGCTTAAGTTTAACATTTAAATGCTGAAACAGACGTTTATTAATATTCAGATGTTTTACAAAAAAACAAACAGTTTTAATGATTCAGATTTCAGACATTTGAACCATCTCTTAACATTCAGATGTGGTATTCAGATTCAGACATAAATCTTTGGCAGAAAACAAACGGGGCCTTAGTAAAGAAATTGTATCAAAACTATAGAAAAGCAAGATTTTACCACTAAGCCATATTTGTTTTTTTTAAAAGACTTCACCTCAAAACTACTGAAACTGAGATAAAATGATCAAAACTGTAGAGTGCTTGTGCTCGAGGCTATAGAAGTTATACACGGAAATATTATATGTATATAGTTGTCACTTTTATTATATCTATTGGAAAATTGGCCTTTATTAATCCCAGTTATCACACATTGGCCGGTAATAATCCTAGTTTTGATTTTTCCCCACAATAATCCCAATTATTAAACCATTGGCCTATTTTGAACCGCCATTAACTATTGATTAACCCAGTTAGTGTGACGGACTGTTTTTGTAATTTCTTAAAATGGAATGACTGTTTTTTTATAAGAATCATCAGAGAGCTGCTTCTACCAATTTCTAGTGACCAAACAAAACTACCCTCCTCCAACAAAAACTCATATTAATTTCATAATTTTGATCAATTAATTCATCAGGGTTTCTTAGTGAAACTGCTTTTTATTCAATTGTGATTGTTATATGCTTCTAGGTTCATAAATTAGTTTGACTTTTTGATCGGTTTTAGTTATCAAAACAAAAAAAAACGAATCTTGATTAGGGCTTTCGATCCACGGTTTACAAAAATGAAATAGAATTGGATGATTGTACAGTCAGGGGGTGTTTGCCATTAATTTTGGGAGGTGATTGTTTGATCCACGGTTTACGAAAATTAAATGGAATTGGATGATTGTACATATTCACACACATATGTTTTTTCGTTTTTAATCCACTATCGAGGGAGAACCTGAAGCATTTATATAAATGATTTTCAAAATGAAGTAAAGAATTTGTAAACAAAAACTTATTTAATATTGTAGTACAGATGTTAAAGTTTGATCATTCATATTAATATTAAATAATTTCCACCAATATTTAATCATAATGTCCTTTCGTGTAAACAAAATTGCAAAATATGAATCGATTAGGGCAAATAAATTGAAATTAATATGTGAACTAAAAAATGGAAGGCTATAAGCAAATTTGGTAGGAGATGCTAGTATAAGAACTCAATAAAAGTACACTTAAAAAAATAGTCCCTCTATTTTACAAAAATAGTCCCTCACACTAACTGGGTTAGTCAATAGTTAACGGCGGTTCAATATAGACCAATGGTTTAATAATTGAGATTATTGTCGGGAAAAAATAAAGTTGGGATTATTATCGGCCAATATGTGATAGCTGAGATTAATATGAGCCAATTTTCCATATCTATTTTATTTAAATTTTATTCTGTAAATTATCGGACCCAATATGACTTTTAATTTTATTTGTAAGCAAATTTTTAGTCAAATACATGAAAAATTTGTTTCAGATTTTTTAGAATATTTGAACTTCATGTTGGGAATGTTAGCCGCCGAAATTTCCTTTTTCACCGGAGCTTAGTTTCCTTTCCTGTTAGCACACCGGTACTATTTCTTATCGCTTATGGGCGGGCTAGCGATCTCCTCGGTGGGTTTTGTTAGGGATCTTCCCATCCTCGCCGAGGATTGCATCCTCCGATGCGAGGTTCGAGTTGAGTAGTACAAGCTGCTTCTAACGGGTTTCGGAGGCATGAGAGAGAGAGAGGAGCTGTGAAGGGTGTTCAAACGTCAGACGGCGGCGATGGATGGGAGACGGTGTCTCGCCGGAGATTAATGCCCGTTTAACCTACTCCTTTTTTATTTCTAGTTTCTTCGATTCTGCTGTGCCAGAAGATTTTCGTCGGGCGGTTGGGCATTTGGGGTCTTTGTCGGACATGTATATCGCCAAGAAGAGGAGGTTTAACCAGGAGAGGTTTGGTTTCCTCAGGTTTAAGAATGTGGAGAATCCGGCTCTGTTAACTCGTAGGTTGAATGAGACTTCTGTTGGGGGTTACCGTCTGTGGGGGGTTACCGTCTGTTGGCTAATGTGTCCCGGATTCCTCGGCCTACTACTGACGGTCCTCGCCGGGAGGCTGTGGGTAATCCGAAACCACACCCTCCCCCTCCTCTTAGGCCGGTTGTAGTCAATAATCCTAATCCCAAGCCTTGGAATGGTCACAAAAAATTCAAAGAAGTTTTGTCGGGGTTGGAGGAAGGTAATGAAAAGGGGGTGGCTAAGGATGGCGTTCTGTCATCTAAATGGAGGAGCTTCCTGATACCGGAGGAGGTGGCTACATACCCGTCTTCTTTCTTCGGTCGGACACTTATCGGAGAAACGCTGGATGGTCCGACATTATGCAGCGTTAAAATTCTCCGGAATGAAGGTGGTGAGGCAGACTTTGATGTGGTGTACATTGGTGGTTTACATGTTCTGTTAGTTTTTAATCAGAAGGAGAAGGCGATGGATTTCCTGGCTTCAAAATGTTAGTGGTGGTCAAAGTACTTTGCGTCTTTGGTTGAATGGAATGGTCAGGCTTTTCCTCGGTTGCGTATTGTGGGACTGAGGATACTTGGTGTTCCTCTCCACATTCGAGATGATATCACGTATGACTCCATTGCTAAAAGGCTTTGGCAAGATTATTTGGCCTTCTCATTATTCTTGGATGATGGAAGATTGCTCTGGAGGTTCCGTGCATGTGCTATCAGATGCTTGGAAATCAATAGAGGAAACGGTGGTGATCAAATGGAAAGAATGGAATTACACGGTGATGGTTAAGGAGGATCATGTGCCCTGGAGTCCAACTTTTGCTGAAGAAGATGTTGTTCCGACCAAGTCGGCCTCGCCGGCGGCCGCGTCGGCTGATGAAGATGAGGATTGGGAAGTCGAAGAGGGTAATCGTTGGGACGATTGGCATTCCGAGGACCATGGTCTTTTCGGGTTGGGCGGCAACGCATGCCTGGATAATCATAATGATGAGGGGAGTAATTTCGAGACATATAATCGGCGGCTGGATGTTAGCTCTGATTCCGAGATGGATATATGGTCCGATGAAGTTGGTGGGGCAGGTAGGGAATTCTCGTCTGGTCGGGACCCACAGGAAGATTCGTTAGTGGATCTGGGAGATAAAGTGGGCCATGTTGGGCCGCTGGAGAATTTGGATGGGCCCTCGAATATTGAATCTGCCCCGTTAGCCCATATCCCAGATCTAAACCATTCCAGTTCCTCCTATGCTTTTGAGCCAGGGGAGATTCCTGTTTCTCTTCCTACTCATTCTAAGGTGCAGTCTAATCCTAAACGCAATAATAATAAGGGGATTCATCATGGAGGGGGCAAAGTGATTTTCCAGAATTCAATCGCTAAAGGTAAGGGGACATTTTCCCGATCGGGGGTTTCTTTGCCTGGGTCTCGTGAGGGTGTGGATTCAGGAGAAGGGGATCGTTCGACGAGCTCATTGGCGGATGAAGTGTCCAGCACCATTCAAATGGGGGAATGCTTTGGTATGGAGTTCGGTGGTTGCGAAGATTAGGTGATTAACATTATCAAGGAGTCCGGAGTTTGTAACCAAGTTTAATGGATGTGCTGTCTATATACAGTCGTGGGTTGGGGAGCGATAAGGTGGATTGGATTTCCCATCTTCGTTCTTCCCATAGAATTTCTTTTCTTTGCATCCAAGAAAGTAAAACTTCGGAGGAATATCGGTGTCCTATTCGGGGTTTGTGGGGTTCGAATGGGTCGGCTTGGGACTGGTGTGAAGCTTCTGGTGCTTCTTGGGGTATTATCTCTGTTTGGAATCCTTCGGTTTTTTCGATTAGATCGGTGATTAAAAACCCTAATTTTTTGGTGACGTCCGGGATTTTGGTGGGATCCCAGCTTGAGATTAACGTTGTGAACGTCTATGCTCCTCAAGGGAGTGGTGATAAGCGTCGGTTATTGGATTGCTTGCGCAACATTATGGATCAGGGGGTTGGCATGTGGTTACTGATCGGTGATTTTAACGAGGTTCGATTTCCCGAGGATCGTTTATATTCTGCCTTCAATGCAAGAGGTGCGGAATTGTTCAACGATTTCATTCATTCGGCGGGTTTATCGGAATATCGCATGGGAGGTTCACGTTTTACTTTCTCGTACGGGCAAGGTATTAACTTTAGTAAGATCGATCGATGTTTGGTGTGCTCGAAGTTTTTCAACCGTTGGCCTAATGCTTCTTTGACGGCGGCTCCCCATCTTTGGTCCGACCATAACCCCCTTATCTTAAAGACTTCTTCTATCGACTTTGGCCCCGTCCCTTTTCGCTTTTTCTCCTCTTGGTTGGCTCATCCTGAGCTTCAGCAGGTAGTGGAAGATGCTGTGAGTAAGTGTGGTGTGAGTGGCCGTCCTGACCAAATTCTCCATGAGAAATTGAAATCGGTGAAGGGGGCCATTAAACTTTGGATTCGTGATGTTAAAGATAAAGAGGAATCCATGGTCAATGAGCTTAGTCTTGCTTGTCATAAATGGGATAATAATTCTGAGCACAGAATACTCTCGGATGATGAAATGGAGGAGTGGGGAATCGCTAAAAAGGAGGTTGGAAGAGGTGTTAAGGGCTCGTCGTTCCGACATCATGCAGAAGGCTCGGGTCCAATGGGCGATCGAGGGAGATGAGAACTCTTCATTTTTTCACGGTATCTTGAAATCAAAGTGGGCCTCTAGTCGTTTAAATGGTATCGAGCATAATGGGCTTTGGGTCACGGACCCAATTGAGATCAAGAATCTGGCCCGCTCTTTCTTCCAACAAAAGTTTGTCGCGAGCAACTTTAGGAGGCCTTCCCTGAGATGTCATGGCATTAAAAAGATCTCTGATGTGGAGGCCTCTAGTTTGATTGTGCCTTTTTCTCTTGACGAGGTTAAGTCGGCGGTTTGGGAGTGTGGTGCGGATCGTGCCCCTGGTCCGGATGGTTTTAACTTCCGCTTCATCAAACATTTTTGGGATCTCCTTGGCTTGGACTTCAAAGCGGTTTTGGATTGCTTTTATGAGGACGGTTTTTTTAGCAAACGATGTATTGCCTCCTTCATTTGCCTCATCCCAAAAATGGAGGATCCACAATCTTTCGGTGACTTTCGTCCTATTACCCTTATGAGTTGCATCACCAAGGTGGTGTCTAAAATTTTGGCTAATCGTGTTAAATTGGTGATGGAGTCAATCATTTCGGATACTCAAATGGCTTTCGTTTCCGGGCGTAATATTGTAGATGGTCCCCTTATTATTAATGAAATTTTGGCGGGGTTGAAGAGGGTTAAGCTTAATGCGATGTTTTTCAAAATCGATTTCAATAAGGCATATGACTCCTTAGAGTGGGAGTTTATTGATTCTGTCCTCTTACAAATGAATTTTCCTCCACGTTGGAGGAAGTGGGTTAGGGGTATTTTGGAGGCGTCTCGGTCTTCTATTCTCATTAACGGTTCTCCATCCGGCGAATTTATGGGTTTTAAAGGGGTTCGCCAAGGGGATTCCCTATCTCCTTTCTTGTTCATAATAGCCATGGAGGCCTTCCATTGGTTGATCTCCAAAGCCTCGAGCCTCGGTATATTCAATGGTATTCAACTCCCTCTTGATGGCCCTTGCATTTCTCACTTATTTTTTGTCGACGATGTCATGATTGTGGGTCAATGGTCGGAGGGTAATTGCATCAATCTTAGTCGATTTCTATGGTGTTTCTTTCTCGTGTCCGGTCTCCGGGTTAATCTCCATAAATGCGGCTTGTCTGGTGTCAATGTGGAGAATGGGGAGGTTGAGGCGAAATCGGCGTTGCTCGAATGCAAATTGGAATCTTTCCCTTTTGATTATTTAATTTGGGCCTTATGGTGGGGGCCAACATGAACTTGAAGAAACATTGGAAAAAGGTTATTGATGTTTTTCAATCGGCTTTCCGCTTGGAAAGCTAGACATCTATCTATGGGGGGTAGATTAGTCCTCATAAAGTTGATGTTGGAGAATCTCCCTACGTATTATTTTTCTCTTTATCGGGCTCCCAAAGGTGTGTTGGAAATTTTAGAAAGAATTCGTTTTAATTTTTTGTGGGGCGGCAGCTCGGACCACTATAAAATTCATTGGGTGGCTCGGGACACCATTTGCAAACCCAAGAAGGCTGGGGGTTTAGGTCTGATCCCGTTGGAGACCTCGAACTTTTGCTTTTTGGCGAAGTGGTTTTGGCGTTTAAAAACGGAGCCCCACAAACTTTGGCGCAGGGTGGTGTTTAGCATCCATTCCCGGGCTGTTAGCGACCCGTTTATCCCTCTCCAGCCCTCTGCCTCTAGCGTTTGGAAGGCCATCGCCAAATCCAGAGCTGTTTGGAATCAATGGGGCATTAGATTAAGTGATAAAATTATCAATGTCAATGGGGGTTGGCGTTGGAATGACTCAAACGATGGTATGTTTTCAATTAAATCTCTTAAACAGTCCTTAGAGTAGATTCGGTTGGCAGGTGGGAATTCGGAGAGCTATTGGAGTAAACATGTCCCTAGAAAGGTGAATCTATTGGTGTGGCGGGCGGTTTTTGGACTGCCTCCCTACGAAAGACGGGCTGGCCCGAAGGAATATTCAATTGTCCTCGCAGCGGTGGGTTCTTTGTGGTGACTGTGACGAATCGGTTAGCCATTTATTTACCGGGTGTCAGTTTACGGATATGGTTTGGCAACTTGTGGCTCAATGGTGTCGGCTCCCTTCGGTTTTTGTGTTTTCGGTTAAGGATTTGGTTAATCTCTACAAAAGTATTCCCTCTCCGGCGTGGATACATAAGGCGATTTCCATCATCTTCTTAGCGGGCATATGGAGTATTTGGATGGAAAGGAACAAATCTATCTTCAATCATCGTCCTCCCTCGATTCACCGGGTGTTAGGAGAAATTAAATATTGGAGTTTTTTTATGGTTTTGTAATCGTTGTTCGATCCGGTCTGTAAGTTGGGCCGATTGGCTTTATTTTTCTTTGTAATGTTGCCCTCTTGTTGGCCCCTCTAGCCTCTTGCTAGGGGTTTGCCGGTTTTTAATAAGATTTCTGCTGTTCAAAAAAAAAAGAAAAAGAAGTGGTCTATGTTCACTCTAAAAAAATGCCACCTTGATACATTACATTGGTACATTTAACAACTATCATTAAATATATATAGAGAATTAAATTTACGATAGAGTAAACCTAGAAACGAGATAATATTGAAATGAATAACAGACGATAGATGATAGATGATAGATGATAGATGATGTATACGATATATAGATGATGGTGATGATGTAGAAAACAACGTAAATTATTCTGAACCTAGAAACGAGAATTAAATTTACGATAGAGTGAACCTAGAAACGAGATAATATTGAAATGAATAACAGACGATAGATGATAGATGATAGATGATGTATACGATATATAGATGATGGCGTAGAAAACAACGTAAATTATTGTGAACCTAAAAACGAGAATTAAATTTACGATGAAGTGAACCTAGAAACGAGATAATATTGAAATGAATAACAGACGATAGATGATAGATGATGTATACAATATATAAATGAATAACAGACGATAGATGATAGATGATGTATACGATATATAGATGATGGTGATGATGTAGAAAACAACGTATATTATTGTGAACCTAGAAACGAGAATTAAATTTACGATAGAGTGAACCTAGAAACGAGATAATATTGAAATGAATAACAAACGATAGATGATAGATGATGTATACGATATATAGATGATGGTGTAGAAAAAAAGGTAAATTATTGTGAACCTAGAAACGAGAATTAAATTTACGATAGAGTGAACCTAGAAACGAGATAATATTAAAATAAATAATAGACGATAGATGATAGATGATAGATGATAGATGATATATATGATACGGTTATGATGTAGAAAACAACGTACGTAAATTATTGTAGTCAAATTATACAGCTTTGTTTTTAAGTTTTCAAAGTATTAGAGGATGCAATTTATTATGGTCAAATTATACAGCTCTGTTTTTAAGTTTTCAAAGTATTAGACGATGCAATTTATTAGACAAGTGACATTTATATATTTTACCTCTTAACGCTATTTCATTAACTCATATACAATAGTCACTAACGATAAATCAAAATACGTTTATGTGTGAATTTATATAAAAAATAAAATAGAATGAATTCATATAAAAAATAAAATAGAACCGGTCGTAACTTTTACTAACCTTAAATAAAAATATATTTACGTGTAAATTCATATAAGAAAAAAAAAACAGAACCCGTTGTAACGTAAAAAAGTTACGTGTGAATTCATATAAAAAAGAAAATATGAGTTTATATTCGTAACGTAAAAAGTTACATGTGTATTCATATAAAAAAGATAATAAAACCCGTCGTAACGTAAAAAGTCTCGACGATTAAAATCTCGTTGTAACGTGCGAGTCAATATTTTACATAAATTAATAGAAGAATATAGTAATCGGCTTCAACCCAAACGGTTAGGTGTAACCATAATGTAATTATATAGTTATATTTATGTGACAGTAATTATTATTCTTTATGTCAATAAGAATATATATATATATATATATATATGTGTGTGTGTGTGTGTGTGTGTATTACCCTATATTAACATAACACAAGTTGTGGTACCATTTTTAAAACATAGTGTACAAGCCACTAATGCACATTATATATCTTCAATTTACCAGTTGAAGAATAGTTTTTTATGGCATTATGGTAATTTACTTGCCTAAAAGGGGTATCTTTGTCAAAGCACAAAGGAAGAGTGGATAGGCAGGTAATCAGGTATGGTCTTAAACCCTGTTGTGTACTCCACCTTTGAATTTCGATCATCCGTTGAAGGGGTTATTGAAGAAAGAGGGGCCATACCCGCAAATCTCGGCACCTACCATACTTCTCTCCCATCACCATACGCCTTCTCTCCCATCGATGGTTTGCATTTGCACATATCTCTGGTCTCTCCGATTATCTGTCCTTTCTCCTTCTATACATCCGATACACTGTCTGAATCGATTAAATTTAGGTATAATTTCATCTCCATTCGCCCGCATTTTCAGTTTCAATTTAGGTTACTTTCTTCTCCACCTACGAACCCTAATTTCTGAGATCTACATCTGTAAGTATTGATAGATTTTTTCTACCCAATTAGCAATTTAACATCATATATACGTTTACGTGAAGAACTAATCAAAGGTTTTTCTAATTCTTCTTCTTTTTCTAATTCTTCTTCGCTAATGTGTAGTTGTTGTCTGTAACAATTTCGTTCTTAGATCTACTGCATGTATTGCTATGCCTCTGATCGTTCCTTCTGGGTTGTGTATGTAGGTGTTGCAGCCTGCAGGTAATTGTTGTTGATTTCTTCTTATTTTTGCTATCGTTCTGACCGAAGCTTAGGGTTTAATTCATGTTTGCAGGTGTTGATAGATTATACATGGTTAATGGGTGATTGGTACTTATGTTCTTTGTTATTGATAAATTATTCATTCTTATTCTTTTACAGGTGTTGTGCATGATACATGCTTTGGTTTCATCTTTGATTGTAAGGGGTCAGTATAATTAGTTTTTGCTTGATATATAAACCATTCCGTTCTTAATTACTGCCTTATTTGTTGAGGTTTCTGCACTTGGTTTTGATGGTTTTATTTTGTTGCATTGGTAATATAATGAGTTAGTTTTTTATATTTAATGTGAGGGATCTTTAGTAATGTTTGAGTTGTTCCTATTCTACAATCTTTTTGTTAATTTTATTTTGTAGACTTAGAAGATATTAACCACTGGATTTATCCCATTTTAAAGATTGCTGCCATCGTTGTTTGAAGGTAAATTTATCATGTATCATTGTATGACATTATATCTATGTTTATTCACAACATCACACTTTGAGTGGGGCTTTCAGTTTGTGTTGTGTGTGTTTTTTTTTTTATTCGTGTGAGTTTTGGGTGGGGTCTTGGGTTGCTGATTCTCAGCTATGCAGATTGATTGCCTATATGAGGACTCACAGATCTCTCACTTGCCATCTCGGAACTCTACTCTCTGATGAGGTTGTAGATACTGTTTATAAAGGGGGTTGCAAGCAAGTCGATTTTGCAAAGTATGTGCTTCTATTAGAACTTAAAACTATGTGATATGGGTTCTTGGGTTCATTTGGTTATTGTTTAGTAAATATTATTATGTCTTCAGGCTTTTTACAGCCCGGGGTATGCCATTTTTCCCTTAATTAGAAATGGAATCACATAATGGCATCATGGCTCAACCAGAGCCACCTAAAACTCGCCCTACTGCACTAAATCTCAAGTAAGAATTCTTGGTTCTACGCAAAGTAGCTTTATATAAATTTTGCACTTCAATGATATCAAATTTAGATAAATTTAGGTAGCAATTTCATAGCAACTGTGAACTGATAATGTTATTTAGTTGCTTATTTTATAGCTATCAAACACACAGCTAGAGGTTGCAAGTATGACTAATTTGGTGTTGCTAACAAGTTGGATAGCTAATGTCTCTTCACCATGTGTGGTGTCTAATATGTGTGTGGTTCTGTCCAGTCATTTTCCAATATTTTTCATTACATGATTAGTTTTCAAGAAGCTTTAAAATTGTGTAAAAAAATGGTAGTGGGCTGATAATATTCACACAGACACACACTGAAGTTTCTGTTTGTTCCTCTTAATATATTTTAGAGGTGTAAAGGTTGGTTGGATAATACCTTTTGTAGCCAGTTTTGCAATTTAGGTTATTTCATCTTTAGGTTCATATGTTGGATTCTATTTTTCAATATGTTCCACTAATTGGTGTTGATGGGCTAAATACTGTTAGTAAACTTTTTTGTTTACTAGCATATCTAAACTCCTTTTACTTTGTATTCGTTAATATGAAATGAGTGATTCCAAATTGGACCCAGTTTTGCATGTTTTATTGATGACGAGAGGAAAAACTAACAGAATGATAGTGATGATTAATTAGGGAATCTGGGTCGAACACAGAAAGCTTAGCCGCACAAACACAAGGCTGATATGAGTCCAAGGGCTTTGGATGATTTGCCTTTCGACTTTGGAAGCGGTGCTCCTGCATTAACAGGTACTGTGTTTTGTTAAAGCTATATTTTAGTTGTTTGGCTTCAACATATATAATGGATAACATTGTTCATGTTAATCAATTAGTTTATTTTGAGTATAAAAAGCAAAATGTTGAAGGAACTTAGTGGTTTTTAGTTTAATCAATCGTTTTTTTATTTAATCTGTATAAACCCCAAGCACACATTGTTACTAGCTTTTTCTTTCTAAATTTATATGCATTCACGACATGAGTTTTCTATGGCCCGTATCTCTCATGGTTTGGCTAATTGACTTTTTAAAACGGTCCGACTCCGCCGCGAAGCGCGGGTCGACCCACTTGTATTACTATATAATACAATTCACAACATTTTTTTTTTATTATTTTAATAGGTTAGTATTATTTTAATAATTTAGTTAGATTATTTTAATATTTTTGATTGTTAAGCTCAATATTTTAATATATTAAATTAATCAAACAATATTTTTATAGTTTTTATATATTAAATTAATCAACTAATTTTTAATATTTTTTATTGAATGATATTATGATTTTTTAAAAAGTTTATTGGTATAATAATATTTTGAATTTGTTAGATAATATTTATGATTCTTTTCATACATGTTATCACAGCGGTAACCTCCATTGTAATGGTTTGTGTGTTCGCGTTATCCCAGCCGTAATCTCCATTTAGATTATTTAATTTTATAATTTTTTTTACTTTTTATATTTTTGTTTTGGTTATGTAATACGTAAACTTTTAAATGGTAAATATGATTTGGTCATAATTTTATAAGTGATTTTGGCCGTTCAATGTTTTCTTTTTTCGTTTTCCTCCATGTATCCTTAAAGCAATGCGATGGTTTTGTATGTTTGCGTTATCCCACGTTTTTATAAGTGATTTGGTCGTTCAATATTTTCTTTTTTCGTTTTCCTCCACGTATCCTTAAAGCAATGCAGTGGTTTTGTGTGTTTGCATTATCCCCACGTTAACCTCCATTGATCACCAATAATTTATGTTGTTACTGGTGTATCAATTTAACCGTTTTATCTACCCGTGTTATCCTAACGATTAAAACAACAAGAACACAACAAACGAGACCGTGTAAAGATGAACGAAGCCATGATCTTTTGTGAAGCTCACTCCATGTAAACCAAACAACAAGTTAAGCTAATAGAACTAATGCAACAACGTAGCAATTTAATTTGGTAACATCATAACGTCATTCTTGAACACCTCCGCACAAAGCGCGGAGGGTTAAAATCTAGTATATATATATAAACATGCTAACCACATCAATATTTTATGATGTTAACTAAAGAAATTGTTAACAATATAAATGAACACACACAAGCATTAGAAAATAACACACTGTGTTGTGCCGGACCGAGGGGACATGAAAAGAAAAGGCTCATCTATCTGAAGTAAAAAATAAGGTTAAAAAACACACGTAGAAAGAAATTGGGGTAAAAAACACACGACCCGCGGCAACCAACGACTTAGTTTCCGCGGGTCAGTTTACTAGTCTCAATTATGATAACATATAGTGGTCTATGTATATGATATCACCATAAGAGTTAAGAGGAATGATTGATTCTTTCTTTTCGCTTCTTGCTATGTAGGCCCTAGTTTGGTAGCAACAGGACTAAAATGGGGTTGATTTTATAAGAAAAAATAATACGAAAAACATGGTTCTAAGATGGCAATTTTAGAGGGCAACCCACCTAAAGACAGACTTTGTATGCCAACTGTGAACCATATTGAATCACTAGGTGAAGAAATCGGGCTCTATTCTGTAGGTTGATCTTGATGGATCTATAGTGTGTTAGTAAGCAGTGAAGTAGTCAGTTAGCTTTCACTCTTTTATAGGTGCAAGTGACTTCTCTACTATTTCACTTTGAATTGAAACTTCCACATATATCTATCTCTCTAGCTTCAAAGGCTTTGTTGGATGTTTTGTAACAAGTAGTTGATTGATCTTTTCTAACTGAAATAATCAGAATCAATGAAGGAAGACGAGAGAAATCCTAATCGCAACGGTGCTCTAACAGAACGTTGACTCTCCATTCTTAACCCTAAATGAGGGAATACAAAACCTTATATCCAGCTGGAAAACCCGGATATAAATCAGCACCAGTTGATACGTAACCCGCATAAGACCCGAACACTTTAAGCCTAAATCCTAGCTGCTCATAAGCCCAGTTAGCCATCCTTTTAAGCCCATAGCTTCAGCCCCATATAGCTCCGGTTTGATGAATATACACTAAACAAAAACATTAATAAATTTTGTTTACAAAGTATTAATTGCAATAGAGATGTAAAATATATATTTTTAACAAAAACTAAACACCAATCCTACAAATATTAAAAACCCTAAACAAAATACAACTAGAAAATCAAATAGAATGCTATATTATATTAGTGATGCAGAGTGTACAAGTGTTTTATGCACCAAGATCTAATATAATATGATATTATATTTGTGAAGCCTTGGTTACAAGTGGTTAAACCTATAACAAATCTCAACTTCGAATTCAATATAATTCTAATATTATATTGATTAGTTTAATGTGTTTTATTACCAATGCGTGCTGTACAAGTCGTTTATGCAGTCCTTTTAATATAATAGTTTGAATTACGACCCCTGATGCTGTTATGTGTGTGTTACAACAAGAGATGCCATATGTACAACTCTTGCAGCTTTTCTTTTTGGCGCCGTGTGCACGCTTCCCCTCCATGCTCTATAGTGGACTACAGTGGAAAAAGGACGTCCAAAAAGTCTCCATTAGCACAGTTGTGAGCATCCCTGCAAAGAGAAAGATAAGCATATCAAAAGCTCCACGTTACCATCCCCGTACCTCCCATTTTATTTTCTTTCCTTTCTCTCTCTAGAGACCAACCCAACCCAAGGCCGCTCTCCGATCTGGCTTCCGACATAGGCACGCAGCTGTTTTTCAGGTTCTCTCTCTTTATCTCTGGCGTTTAGCCTCCTCCTTTTCCGGCTAATTTTTATTGGCGTCGCGCTTCAATTGAAATCAGAAGAATCGGTAAGAATGATTCTCCCGTCCACCTTTCTTCTTCGTCGTATTTTTTCCGATTGGGTTCGGCAGGTTGTAATCATTTTGCTTTGTAATTTACAGCCGATGGTCGCTTTTGGAAGGGAGAAGGTGGCATTTCCAGGATCGGTGAGGGATGAAGGTGTAGGTTAGGGTTCCGGCGATTTACATCCTTCCTAATGCCGCCGCCGCCGCCGTTGACAATTGCCGCCTTCCACCAGCGATTACAAAAGCATACCATCTGATTTCACTTCATTATCTGCTTCGATTGGCGGCCAATCACTTCAGTTCTTTTTATTCGCTCCTGTTCGACGATAAACTTCCGATCGCATCAGTTTGATACTTGCTCTCACTTCTACTTTCGTTAAAATCATTTTGGTTTGTAGTTTGCACCTTTGGAGGCGTTTGAATTGGGTGGGTTTGCTGCATAAGTTAGTGTGCAAATTTTCATTATGCTTTGATTATTGTTCATAAACCAGTGATTTTCTCTTCCTACTTTCGTTATTGTTAATGATGGTTTGGGTATATAATCGATTTCCATGATCTGTTTGTTTGGGGTCATTGATTACGGCATATGGTAATGATCATGAGGGTTAATTTTCTCAGGACCTTGCTGCAGTTTATGTGTTTGTATAAATGTGTGTGTGGTTAGGGTCTTTTAGGTGTTTTTAATCCTATTTTCCTATGAATGTGTTTATGTTTTGGGTGTTTTGATTATTGTTAATTTGTACTCATTCCCTCTGATTTTTGGTTTCCAGGTGTTGGAGTTCATTTCTGGTCTTTAATCTAAGTGATCGAAGGTAATGTTCTTATGTTTTCTTTTCCATTTGGTGTTTGTAACAGTGTCTTCACACTGAATATGGTCTTCTCTGTCTGCTATCATGAAAGCTTATTGGTTGGTATCCTGTTTTCTTCGCCATGACCAAGGTTTGTGGTGGCTTTTGTAACTAATAGGGGCTGATGTTCTTATGTTAGCTGTCTTATCATGTTTTGTGTTATACTTTTAACTTTCAAAAGAATTTATAGTTTGGTGGTTTTATTTGTTGTGCAGGTCTCCTTTTAGCCTATTGGTGTGTTCTGCTGCTTTGCTTTTGAGGTCAGTTTGATGTTAATGGATGATAATAAGTACATGGAAAACGGTTTTCTTATGTGCCTAGATACGTTTCAGTTTGCATAAGTAATTATTCTGATATGTATTAATCATGTCCTCTTAGTACCGTTATTGGTTTAGAATTGCTACACATGTGTGCTGTATTATTACATTTGAACAGATACTGCATAACAGGTTGTATACATATAGGTTGTATCTTATTCAAGTGACCATTTTTAATATGTAATCCTATTATAATTGAATCTAAATATAGTTGAACATGTGCTCCATAAAAGGTGACATCTCAGATGGCACGGTGAAGTCTGCTCATCGATTTATGAATTGGTTTCGAAATTTGGTTATGGAACTGGAATGCCTATGATTCATTTCCATTGATTATTGCTAAGAAATGTCAAGCGTAAGGGATAACGACAACTGCTTAGATGGTGAAATTGATAATCCACACTGACTTCAGATTACTACCTTTTTAGGCACTTAAGATTTTTAGTAGTAAGGGACCATTAGATTAACAGTTCTAAGTAGGTACCATTGTATGTCTTACAGATTCATTGAAACTGTTAGTGGTGATTTGTGTTCTTCTTTTTGTGTATTTTGCTATTAAGATCTGTGTTTTGGTTATTGTGATGTTATCTTCTTCCTTGAGAACAACTTATAGTTCACAATGGCGATCTTTTCAGTTTTCATTATCTTATCCATGGGTTTTGACATTTGCCCCTTTAATCGTTGTTTCCCAGGAAAAGAAAGATTGATGGCGACTTCTTGGTAAAAAGGCTCAAAGTCTTTAAATTCAATTGGACTGATGATAATGATATTCATACTTCATGGATATGGTATTCATTCCTTACCCCCTATTACCCATCCCCATTTTTTTATTCATCAGATTATTTTCTTCATTTATTTTTATTTAAATTGATTTGCTACACACCATACTTCATCTTAACTGTTTCCTCATTTTTTTGCTGGATTTCGAAATTCGGATGGTGTAATCTTAATTGTTTCCTCCATTTTTTGTTGGGTGTCGATATTCGGATGGTGTGTTGAGGGACTCTTGCCGGTGGCAGTGGTGATTTCAATACACACATATTTTTTATACGTGAAAGCTAATCGAGATACATTAAGTTTTTCAAGTGACTCGCTTTTCTTTAACCAAGCTATACAAGTTTTATTACTTGCTTAGTATATGGAAGGAAATGCAAAGAAACAATTAATCTTTTAGATAAATCAGCCTGATAATATTTATTTTTCAAATTTTAAGCCGATATTGTAATATATGTATTATTATGGAATGGGCGGAAATAAAAAGGAGTCCTACAATTTTATATTTTGTTCTATGATTGTTCAACCTTCACGAAAAACAGATTAACACATCGCCAAACTCGCGTAACAACGCGCACTAATGTCTAAATATCTATTACGCTTATACGAATAAATGTCAATATCGAGCTTCTTGCGCAACAGCAGCAGACAACTTCACGGCTATTGTTGTTTGTTATTTTTTTTGTTTGTATTCAAAGGCTTTTAAAATTTCTCCCGTCCACCTTTCTTCTTCGTCGTATTTTTTCCGATTGGGTTCGGCAGGTTGTAATCATTTTGCTTTGTAATTTACAGCCGATGGTCGCTTTTGGAAGGGAGAAGGTGGCATTTCCAGGATCGGTGAGGGATGAAGGTGTAGGTTAGGGTTCCGGCGATTTACATCCTTCCTAATGCCGCCGCCGCCGCCGTTGACAATTGCCGCCTTCCACCAGCGATTACAAAAGCATACCATCTGATTTCACTTCATTATCTGCTTCGATTGGCGGCCAATCACTTCAGTTCTTTTTATTCGCTCCTGTTCGACGATAAACTTCCGATCGCATCAGTTTGATACTTGCTCTCACTTCTACTTTCGTTAAAATCATTTTGGTTTGTAGTTTGCACCTTTGGAGGCGTTTGAATTGGGTGGGTTTGCTGCATAAGTTAGTGTGCAAATTTTCATTATGCTTTGATTATTGTTCATAAACCAGTGATTTTCTCTTCCTACTTTCGTTATTGTTAATGATGGTTTGGGTATATAATCGATTTCCATGATCTGTTTGTTTGGGGTCATTGATTACGGCATATGGTAATGATCATGAGGGTTAATTTTCTCAGGACCTTGCTGCAGTTTATGTGTTTGTATAAATGTGTGTGTGGTTAGGGTCTTTTAGGTGTTTTTAATCCTATTTTCCTATGAATGTGTTTATGTTTTGGGTGTTTTGATTATTGTTAATTTGTACTCATTCCCTCTGATTTTTGGTTTCCAGGTGTTGGAGTTCATTTCTGGTCTTTAATCTAAGTGATCGAAGGTAATGTTCTTATGTTTTCTTTTCCATTTGGTGTTTGTAACAGTGTCTTCACACTGAATATGGTCTTCTCTGTCTGCTATCATGAAAGCTTATTGGTTGGTATCCTGTTTTCTTCGCCATGACCAAGGTTTGTGGTGGCTTTTGTAACTAATAGGGGCTGATGTTCTTATGTTAGCTGTCTTATCATGTTTTGTGTTATACTTTTAACTTTCAAAAGAATTTATAGTTTGGTGGTTTTATTTGTTGTGCAGGTCTCCTTTTAGCCTATTGGTGTGTTCTGCTGCTTTGCTTTTGAGGTCAGTTTGATGTTAATGGATGATAATAAGTACATGGAAAACGGTTTTCTTATGTGCCTAGATACGTTTCAGTTTGCATAAGTAATTATTCTGATATGTATTAATCATGTCCTCTTAGTACCGTTATTGGTTTAGAATTGCTACACATGTGTGCTGTATTATTACATTTGAACAGATACTGCATAACAGGTTGTATACATATAGGTTGTATCTTATTCAAGTGACCATTTTTAATATGTAATCCTATTATAATTGAATCTAAATATAGTTGAACATGTGCTCCATAAAAGGTGACATCTCAGATGGCACGGTGAAGTCTGCTCATCGATTTATGAATTGGTTTCGAAATTTGGTTATGGAACTGGAATGCCTATGATTCATTTCCATTGATTATTGCTAAGAAATGTCAAGCGTAAGGGATAACGACAACTGCTTAGATGGTGAAATTGATAATCCACACTGACTTCAGATTACTACCTTTTTAGGCACTTAAGATTTTTAGTAGTAAGGGACCATTAGATTAACAGTTCTAAGTAGGTACCATTGTATGTCTTACAGATTCATTGAAACTGTTAGTGGTGATTTGTGTTCTTCTTTTTGTGTATTTTGCTATTAAGATCTGTGTTTTGGTTATTGTGATGTTATCTTCTTCCTTGAGAACAACTTATAGTTCACAATGGCGATCTTTTCAGTTTTCATTATCTTATCCATGGGTTTTGACATTTGCCCCTTTAATCGTTGTTTCCCAGGAAAAGAAAGATTGATGGCGACTTCTTGGTAAAAAGGCTCAAAGTCTTTAAATTCAATTGGACTGATGATAATGATATTCATACTTCATGGATATGGTATTCATTCCTTACCCCCTATTACCCATCCCCATTTTTTTATTCATCAGATTATTTTCTTCATTTATTTTTATTTAAATTGATTTGCTACACACCATACTTCATCTTAACTGTTTCCTCATTTTTTTGCTGGATTTCGAAATTCGGATGGTGTAATCTTAATTGTTTCCTCCATTTTTTGTTGGGTGTCGATATTCGGATGGTGTGTTGAGGGACTCTTGCCGGTGGCAGTGGTGATTTCAATACACACATATTTTTTATACGTGAAAGCTAATCGAGATACATTAAGTTTTTCAAGTGACTCGCTTTTCTTTAACCAAGCTATACAAGTTTTATTACTTGCTTAGTATATGGAAGGAAATGCAAAGAAACAATTAATCTTTTAGATAAATCAGCCTGATAATATTTATTTTTCAAATTTTAAGCCGATATTGTAATATATGTATTATTATGGAATGGGCGGAAATAAAAAGGAGTCCTACAATTTTATATTTTGTTCTATGATTGTTCAACCTTCACGAAAAACAGATTAACACATCGCCAAACTCGCGTAACAACGCGCACTAATGTCTAAATATCTATTACGCTTATACGAATAAATGTCAATATCGAGCTTCTTGCGCAACAGCAGCAGACAACTTCACGGCTATTGTTGTTTGTTATTTTTTTTGTTTGTATTCAAAGGCTTTTAAAATTAAGACCTCCTATGTCTTTTGTAGGTGTTCAAAGTTGCTTATAGGCCTGCGCTCTTCGTAAGTTACTGCCTTATAATCTTGCTACATTTGTTGTGATTTTGTTTTGTTTATAGTGATATATTTTTGGTTTATTAGCTGTAGTTTGTTCTTTTAGGTTTTATTGTTTACTTTCATTCGTTTCGTGTGTATGACATCAATGATTAAAAACAATTTTCGTTCCACCGTCATAATTGACCCGTTTAGAGATGCTTAATGTGTGTGCATATTTTCCAGGTCCTAAAAACTGCTACATGTTAAAGAAGCCACCTTTCAAACTGCTACCCGTTTGGAGATGCTTAATGTGTGTGCATATTTGTGTAAATTTTTTTATATCCGATGATGCGGTGACTAATAGTATCTTCAACTGCTTCCTTTGTTCATGTTTTACTCATTTACTGAAAGATTTGCACACTTTTTTGAAAGGTCAAACATGGTTTCAATTGCTGGTAAAATTAAACTCAGAAATTCGATACACACGGCAATTTAATCGCAGAGAATGTTGCAGCCTCTTGCCATGTACAAATACGTTAACATGCATATTAAAACAGAACATCCGTCGTTTGTGTTTTTCCAATGTGTCCACATTTCCCCGGGTCAGCCGCGCGGCAACGCGCGCTAGCCGGGTTTCGATTCGGGTAGTTGGTGTTCCATATGTAAGCTTAATTTAGGTGCTTCATCCGCTTTCACAACTACTTTTGTACCTTATATTTGGCTACCCAGCAATGTTATATATCATATTAACTTAGTCACCTATGTTTACGTTTATTCACTTATCATGTGTTATAATTAAGTAACGCAGGTCCATTACAAAGCAACAATTCGATGGAAATGGCTGGAAATTCAAGCGATGCTCCAACGACTTGCCATCCAACCACATCGGCGCGCGGAGCGCCGATTGAAACATCTTGTTTGAAACGTTATAAAAGTACAAGATTTTTACAAAATAAGCATATTACAATTGTCAAAAAAAATATAGATAAACTTCATTTAAAATTTTAATTGCTCTTTCATGTCATCCATCCTTAGCCCTATAACCTAACGTACATACAAGCGCAAGTACACATCAGTAAATCGCAATACTAGGTGAGATAACAACATACTTATATAAACATATATTAACTACCAGTATCTAACAATATCATATTTTATATAACTATCCATGTATCGCATTCGGTGTGCACAAAATTCCAGTTGCACGTTTAGTGCCAATTTCAGTAACGGGTGCAGTAACCCTTTAGTATAACAATATCAATAGCAGTTCAGTATAAAAATTTAAATGTGTCACATAATAACAAACTTTAGTTTCCTAATACGAGATAGTGAAAACCAAAATCCGTACACATAAAGTTGTAAGAATCCATATCTTAGTAAATCAGGTTGTAACAAGTTTATTCGGATTCACACAAACCTAAAATTAACATCACGTTCGAATGAATGTCGATTTAGTGATTTATTATGCTGCCCTTGACTCATTTTATTAATTATAAATAAAACTAATACAATTATAAATAAACCCACTTAATCATTTCTTAGGTGTATATTGCTCTATTGTCAAATAGATACCTTAACATAAACGAAAGGAGTTCGAGTGAGCGGTGTGATGAATTGAAATGATAATGGTGTGATGGAACTCCAGAAATGGTTTTTGGTGTAAAAATGATGAGCTTTAATAGTTGATCCGTTAATGATTACAATGACGATTATCGGAACGATGGTCGGAGGCAATTCATGAATCTTTAATTTCTAATTTTAAACTTTTAGTCTAAAACTTTGATAAAATATACAAATTCTACCTTTGCACCTAGTTATTTTAATAATCTTTCTGTTAAAAAAACTAACACTGTCAACGTAGAGGAAAATTATGTCATTTTCTAAATTTCTTTTTATTTAAACAAGCCTTGAGGACCAAAATTGTCATTTTTTTAAACTTGCCACCGCCGGAAACTAGAACCACAGCCGCCGGAAATCACCACCATTTCCGAACCTCTAGTTAACCACATATTTTCCCGGTAATCATCCACCACCCCTACAAAACCAGCACCCCTTCACTCTTTGTTCTTCCCCCTTTTCCTTAGCTCCTTCAATTCATTGCTCGGGATTTTGATTTTGACTTCAATAATTCAAATCTCAAATCACAATATGTCTAGCTGCTATTCGAATTAAACAGTAGGATGCGATTCATATTGTTCTTCCTTTTCACTGACAAATTCAAGGTTCATAGTGGACACAGGAAGAAGGAGAGATGACCGATAACAATTTTCGCCTGTTTTGAACTGAAATTTTTGAATCGAAGAAAATTTGTTGGGTGATTGAACTTCTTCTACTTCTTTGCTGTCGAGCTCTGTTATGAAGTCTGCGAGGACTTGGCCTTTTATGGCCGTCCTTGGCCGGAACTTCAAGTCTAACTCGCCGAGCTCGATCGCCTATTTCGCGAACCGGCCGGACGTCTCGGGGCGCTGTACTATTTCTCTCAGCGGATAGTTGGTTAGTACACATACTCTGTAGGCTTGGAAGTACCGCCGAAGCCGCCTGGTTGTGTGGACCAGAGCGAGCAGGAGCTTTTCCAACTTCGAGTATCTTGTCTCTGGGTCAGCCATTGTTCGGCTGACGAAATACATGGGTATCTGCTTGTCGCGCCGTTCGGCGCACAGGACCGAACTTAGTACTTTCTCCCCCACAGCTAAGTACAAGATAACCTCTTCGCCTGCCTCCGGCGCGGTGAGTGATGGCAGTTCTGCCAGGGTTCTCTTGAGTGCCTGAAAGGCTGCTTCGGCCTCCTCGGTCCATAGGAAATCTTCTTTATCGGTGCACCTTTTCAAAACTTCGAAAAATGGGGCGGATTTTTCCGCTAGCTTGGAGACGAAACGGTGCAGGGCGGCCAATCTGCCGTTTAGGCACTGAAGTTCTTTTAGCGATTGGGGGGACCTCATATCCAGTATCGCCTTGACTTTTGCCGGGTTGGCCATGATGTTCTGGTCTGCTACTACGTGGCCTAGGAATTTTCCTTGCTTCATGCCGAACGAGCATTTGGCTGGATTTAGTTTCATGTTGGCCGCGCGGAGGTTTGCAAAGGTTTCTTGGATGTCATTCAGTAATGTGTCTTCTGTCTGGCTCTTTATGACCAGGTCGTCCACGTAGGCCTCCATGTTCCGACCGATCTGTTCTTTGAACACTTTGTCAATTAACCTCTGGTAAGTTGCCCCCGCGTTTTTCAGACCGAACGGCATCTTGGTGTAGCAGAATGTGCCCTTATCAGCATGGAACGCTGTTTTTTCCTCGTCTATTTTTGCCATCTGTATCTGGTGATAGCCCTTGTACGCGTCTAGGAAGCACTTAAAGGTGTATCCAGACAGTGCGTCCACTTTTGCGTCTATTGTTGGCAACGGGTAACAGTCTTTGGGACAAGCATCGTTGATGGCTGTAAAGTCTACACACATTCGCCACGTGCCGTCCGACTTTTTTACTAGTACGGGGTTTGCCAGCCAAGGCGGGTATTGTACTTCCCGCATGATGCCCGCCTTTACCAACTTGCTCACTTCATCACCAACCGCTCGGCATCGGTCTCGACCCATCGTCCGCTTTCTTTGAACTACTGGCTTGTGTGCCGGATCTTCGTTTAGGTGATGTTCGGTGATTTGTCTGGGCACGCCTGTCATGTCGGACGGTGACCATGCAAACACGTCCACGCTGTTTCTCAGTAGGTAATACAGCCGCTTTCTCCCCTCGACGCTTAGCTCTTGGCTGATTGCTACCGTTTGGTCCGGGTAGGCATCGTTGATGACGCATTTCTCGCTGCTTTCTTCGACTGCCGCGACTAGGGTGTGTGGCCCTCTGTCGGACAGCAATGTGGCTACTCCCAGCCTGGTGGGGAAACGGATCATTCCGTGTGCCGTGGAGACTACGGCGCCGAAGGCCACTATAGCCGGGCGGCCTAAGATGATGTTGTAGGATGACGATCCGGCAACTATTATGAATGTGAGCCGCTCGGTTCGTGTCATTCTTTCGCCAGCCATGGTCACTTCTAGCTGTATTTGCCCTCGTGGTAATACTTTTTCGCCGCTGAATCCGACCAGCTGTGTCTTGCAGGGTTGGATAGAAGCGCGGATCTCTTCTGGTAGTTTCATGAAGCAGTGCTCGTACATGATGTCGGAGGCGCTACCCCCGTCTATGTACATCCGATGTACTTTGTAATCCTCCACCTGTGCCGTGATGACCATTGGCTCCAATGTTGGTTGCACGTCGCCGAGCGGTGGGAAGTATATTGGCCTGTTAGCCCACCATTCGTGATTAACTTTTGGCCGCTTCCGTTGTCTTGAGTGTACCATCAGGATTACTTTTTCCTCTCTTTCCTTTTTTGGCTTTTTTTCCTCTTTCACTTCCCTTACTAAGTGTGCCAGCTCGCCTGTTTTCACGGCCTTATCGATTTCTTTCCTCAGTTGGTGACACTCGTTGGTGTCGTGACCCTTATCACCGTGGAATTCACAATACTTATCCATGTTCCTGTTAATGGCTTTGTCGCCCATCGGCCTTGGAGGCTTGAAGCTGAACCTGGCTTCCTCCGTCTTCAAGATTTCCTTTGGGGTTTTAAGTAAGCCTCCATGGCCCTGTCCTCTGTCGCCTAGCCGGTGTGACATGCCGGACGGGCGTTCGTAGGGTGCGAACCCTGTTTTCCTCTCGTGTGTATCGTTCTTGTCGCCCCCGCGCTGCCATGGGCGTTTTGTTGGACTCGGTCTGCCCAAGACACATACTAGATTGATGTGGCTAGTACGTTATGATCCAAGACGGGTCATACCCAATAACGAGCTAGACAAACACCCAATGGATATTTATTTAGATATGATCAATTAAATAAATGTCACTTATAGAAGATAATTAGAAATCGGTTTCTAATTAATTGAACTTGTATTAAATCATGTGGATGATTTAAATTATAGAAGCAAGATAAAAATGTTATTTAATTGGTTAAATAACATGTTACACAACATATAAAAGATTATATGTTATACTTCATTTTAGTACACAACATGTAATGTGTTGCATGACTTAAGCATAGTGTCTAAGTGAACAAAGACTAGAAAATGGACTAGGTTCATTGGAGGGTTTTAAAAGATTTCAAAAACCTTTTTCCCCCTCCTTTTTCCCCCTCTAGAGCCGGCCTCCCACCCTCTTTATGAGGGTGGTTGAGCCTTTTTATTTAAACAAGACATATGGTCTTGAGATTGGGACTAGTCATTGATAGCATTTTTGCCTTCTCCAATACTCAAGTTCTTTCTCTCTCTTCTTCCATTGCAAGAACACTTTTCTTGCTAGAAAATCTGGAAATTGATTCCAAGATCTTGTTGGTTTCGGATTCAACAAGAGAGGAAGGAAGAGTTAATCTTCAAGAAATCCTAGCAACAAGGGTGGTTGTTGCTTGAGCTCGTGGGTATCATCACTTGAGGCTTTCAAGTAAGATAGCAAGCCGGTTCATCTACATCATCTTCTTCACAATCTTGAGCTTGGAAGAAGGTATATCTAAAACCCCCTATGGTTGGTTTTAGTTTTGATAGCATGCATACATATTTGGATCCTTGGTTTTGGGTTTTATAATCAAGTGTTAAAATCGGTTTTAACATCAACTAATCAAACTATGGTTTTGAATTTCCGCTGCGTTTTACATTTTAAGGAGTTAAAATGGCTTTGATAAGGTTCTTAAAACCCAACAATGGTATCTAGAGCCGCTTATATGGATGCATGCTTCAAAGAGCTAGTTGGTTAGCTCCACAAAGCTCTTGGTTTTGGTTCCTCATACCACAAACCGAAAGTTTTGTTCATGGTTTCCCTTTGTCTTTCAAGATGCTTCACTAACATGCATGTGGTCATCTTGAAAGATTAAAGCATTTTATCATTTTGTTGTTTTTGTTGTTTGGACAACAAACCCACGTTTTCGGTTTTGTGTTGGACCGAAAAGGGAAATGGGTTAAAAGGGAACCATTTGTACATATGGATGTATTTTTAGATATATGTTTGGTGCATAAAGCCTAGCCAAAAGACCTTGTGATTGTTTGTGGTGAATGTTTGTGCTTGTTGTAATTATTCAAAAGTTGTAATAATTTCAAGTTCCTTATTTTGGGCATGTAATCTATTTATTTCATTTGGTATGTAATGTAATAGATTAGGTGCATTTTGTTTTACTAGAAAAATGTATTAGGATCCATATTTTGTAAAAAGGAAGAATGCACAAGATGTAGGATCTTGGATGCCCAAAGGAGTCAAGCAAAACACAACCAAAGGAGGTCACTTGAAGCATTTGGATGCGGGGTCAAGTGGGAGTTCACAACACATCACTTGTGTTTTGTCCCTTAGGAGAGACCGAGACACTCCTTTTAAATAGCAGGAGTGCTTCTGCACCCCTGCTACAGGTAACAGGTGTTGTCCCAGAAACACCCCTGTTACTGCTAAAAGGTGTTGTCCATGACACACTCCTGTTACGGCTAGCAGGTGTTGTCAATAGTTGGCTATGGCTATGCACCTATTTTATTATGCTTGTGTGGTTGTTTATTTTCATGTTTGGATGATATTTGGATATGCATGCTAAAACAAACTAATAAACATTAACAAGCTAAAACCGGTTCTTAAAATATCATTAACAAAGACTAATAAAATGGGTTTTATTAAGTTGATGATGATTTATCAATAAAATGGGTTTTATTAAAAGAACCATGAAATATGGATTTCAAACAACACTAGGGTACCATACATTTGAATGCATGTGAATTGTATGGTACATAGAGTTTTCTACACTAGAATTATGAAAACTAAAAACGACCCTTTTGAAAACAAGTTTAAACGCCATCCTTTTGTACAACACTCAATTTGCTTGTAAACTCTTTATGGGATAAAGGTCACCTAACCGTATTTGAGGGAACTTGTATATTTGAGGTAGGTTTACCATGTATGTGGGATAAAGGTCACCTAACCACTTACATGTGTAAATTTACACGTGTGTATAAGTAGGACAACTTGATTTGGGGACCATGTGAATAGGGTCACCGAAGCATGGGGAACCAAAGGCATTGATGGGATTAAACATGCCAACTAAACATAAGATGTTTAATCGATCCCATACTACTAGAAGTTGCAAAGAGTTGCAATTGTCAAACGTTGACTACCTTGTTAATTTAAGTCATGGGATAAAGGTCACCTAACCACAACTTAAATGTAACGTTGGATTCTAGGTTTTAATTTATTAATTGTCTATGAGACATAAAAGGGTATTAATTAAATTAAAAGGTTAATATTGATATCAAAGATACTTAATAGAACTTTGTTAAATTTTGTAGATGGCCAATAATAACGAAATCATCCCCGCCACAAACGTCCATAACCTATCGCTAAGATCCATCTTAGACAAGAATCGTCTCAACCAAGACAACTTTGTGGATTGGTACCGCAACTTGAGAATTGTTCTCAAACAAGAAAAGAAGTCTTATGTGTTGGACGATCCTATCCCCGACGAACCCGATGTCGAAGACGTTGAGGCTTATGCCGATTGGGTGAAGTACACCGAGGACTCCGTCCAAGTTTCATGCCTCATGCTAGCAAGTATGATCCCCGAGCTACAAAAGGATTTAGAGAATCATGGGGCATACGACATGATATGCCAATTGAAGGAAATGTTCCAACAAAAGGCAAGAACCGAGCGCTTCGAAACGGTTCGAGCACTCCATGCATGTCGTATGGACGAGTCACAAACGGTTTCATCCTATGTTCTTAAGATGAAGAGCCTCATTGATCGTCTTGAAAGGCTCAATTGTCCTGTTTCAAAGGAGTTGGCTACGGATTTGATCCTCAACTCTTTGTCAAAGAAGTTTGACACTTTTGTATTGAATTACAATATGAATGGTTGGGAGAAGACCATTCCCGAGCTTCATGGGATGCTCAAAACGGCCGAGCAAGGGATGGGCAAAAGTGTTGTGCCCGTTCTAACGATCAATGAAGGTAGTAGCAAGAAAAGGTCTCGCTCTACCTCTAGTTCCTCAAAGGCAAAGGTTGCCAAAGGAAAGGGATTCGTCAAGGGGAAGGGCAAGAAAGAAAACCCCAAACCGAAGGAGAAGAAGCAAAAGATTGCTTCAAATGATCCATGCTTTGAGTGTGGTGAGGTAGGACATTGGAAGAGGAATTGTCCAACCTATCTCAAAGGGTTGAAAGAAAAGAAAAATGAAGGTCAAACCTCGGGTAAGACCTTTATGATTTATATTGAGCTTAATGCCATTTCTTCTAACACATGGGTATTGGATACCGGATGTGGAACTCATATATGTAATATGTTGCAGGGGTTCAAAAGAAATAGGCAATTGAAGGCGGGAGAAGTTAGTCTCTTCATGGGCAATGGAGCGAAAGTTCAAGTTGAAGCCCAAGGAGACTACATTTTGGAACTTCCAAGTGGTTTGGAAGTAATTTTGAATAATGTATTATATGCTCCTAGTTTGACTAGGAACATAATTTCCGTTTCCCGTTTAAGACATTTTGGATATGATTTTAAATTTGTTAACAATGATATCCATGTTTCAATGAATGACGTGTTTTATTTTAAAGCTAGCCCTTTAAATGGTATTTATGAATTGGTTCATGAAAACACATCATACAATAGCTCAATGTATCAAACTAACACCAAGAGACTCAAAAGAGATTTGAGTGACACCTACATTTGGCATTGCCGCCTAGGTCACATAAATAAGAACCGCATACTAGCGTTACAAAAGAGTGGTCTTTTGAAAACAAATGATAGTGATTCCTATGAAGTATGCGAATCTTGCCTACAAGGCAAGATGACTAAGGCACCTTTTAGTGGCACCACCGAAAGAGCAAAAGATTTTCTAGGGATCATACATTCGGATGTATGTGGACCTTTTAAGCCAACATCTAGGAATGGTGAAAGATACTTCATCACCTTTACCGACGACTATAGTCGCTATGGGTATGTGTACTTGTTAGCACACAAGGATGAAGCTTTTGAAATGTTCAAAATCTTCAAGAATGAAGTAGAAAATCAACTCAACAAGACAATAAAGATCCTTCGTTCGGATAGAGGAGGTGAATACCTTAGCAATGAATTTCAAAACTATCTTCGGAGTTGTGGGATTGTCTCACAACTTAGTCCACCTCGAACACCACAACATAATGGTGTATCGGAGAGGAGGAATCGAACCCTATTGGATATGGTTCGATCTATGATGAGTAGAAGTTCCTTACCTCTATCATTTTGGGGTTATGCCCTACTCTCAGCGGCCCGTATTTTGAATATGGCCCCAACCAAGAAAGTGGAAAGGACACCTTTTGAGTTATGGCATGGAAGGGTTCCATCCTTATCTTATCTAAAGGTGTGGGGTTGTGAAGCTTATGTAAAGCATGATGCTTCAAACAAGCTAGACCCCCGATCCACTAAGTGTATATTTGTAGGATATCCTAGAGATTCTATAGGATATTACTTCTACAATCCAACAGAGCAAAAGGTATTTATAGCTAGAAAGGCCGAGTTTTTGGAAACTAAGTTCCTTATGGAAGGAACTAGTGCAAGAACGGTGGAACTTGAGGAGGATCAAGAACCACAAGCCGATACACGTTTGGTTGAAACTAGCCCTCAACAAGAAATTGTTGAAGATGATCAAATGGTTGATCAAAACACAAACAACGTTCGTAGATCCGGTAGAACTAGTAGTCCACCCGAAAGATATGGATTTTTCATGGAGGGATGCTATGTGGTAGATTCGGATGAACCAACCACTTATCGTGATGCAATGTCCGATTCCGAATCAGAAAAATGGTTGGAAGCCATGAACGTTGAGATGCAATCCATGCATGATAACCAAGTATGGGACTTGGTAGAGCGACCTCCTAACTCCAAGGTAGTTGGAAGTAAGTGGGTTTTCAAGAAGAAAACCGACATGCATGGAAACTTAGACACATTTAAAGCTCGACTTGTAGCAAAAGGTTTCACTCAAACTCAAGGGGTTGATTATGATGAAACTTTCTCGCCTGTAGCAATGCTAAAGTCGATAAGGATATTATTTGCCATAGCCGCCCATTATGATTATGAGATATGGCAATTGGATGTCAAAACGGCTTTCCTAAATGGATATTTTGAGGAAGATGTCTATATGGCTCAGCCCGAGGGTTTTGTCGATCCAAAACATCCTAACAAAGTGTGTAAGTTAAAGAAATCAATCTATGGATTGAAACAAGCATCAAGGAGTTGGAATCAGCGTTTTGATGAAGAAATAAAGAAATTTGGCTTCATCAAGAACGAGGATGAGGCTTGTGTGTATAAGAAGGCTAGTGGGAGTATAATAACTTTTCTAGTATTGTATGTAGATGACATACTACTATTTGGGAATGACATTCCAACCTTGGAAGGTGTAAAAACCTGGCTTGGAAGTTGCTTTTCCATCAAGGATCTTGGTGAAGCCACCTATATTTTGGGAATAAAGATCTATAGGGATAGATCAAGGCGCCTGATAGGTTTGAATCAAAGTGCATACATTGACAAAGTCTTGAAAAGGTTCAAGATGGAGAACTCTAAGAAAGGTTTGGTACCTATTCAAAAGGGGACTATATTGAGTAGGACTCAATGTCCAAGCTCAAAGGTTGAGCAAGACAAAATGAAAGGAATCCCATATGCGTCTGCTATTGGATCAATTATGTATGCTATGATATGCACTAGACCGGACGTGTCATGCGCCTTAAGCATGACAAGTAGATACCAACAGAATCCAGGAAATAGCCATTGGATGGCTGTCAAAAGTATATTAAAATATCTTAGAAGGTCTAAGGATATGTTCTTAATATATGGATCCGATGAGAAGGAACTCGTTGTAAGGGGTTACACGGATGCGAGTTTCCAGACGGATCGAGATGATTCTCGTTCACAATCGGGGTATATCTTCATTATGAATGGAGGGGCGGTCTCTTGGAAGAGCTCAAAGCAAGATGTGGTTGCGTTGTCCACTACGGAATCAGAATACATCGCCGCATCTTTGGCCGCGCAAGAAGCCGCATGGTTGAAGAAATTTATTGCCGAACTAGGGGTTGTTCCTACCATTCAAGGACCCCTAGAGATCCTTTGTGATAACGAGGGAGCGATTGCTCAAATCAAGGAACCTCGTGATCATCAAAAGGTAAGGCACATCGAGCGGAGATTCAACTACATAAGGGATGAAGTTGCAAAGGGAAAGATATGTATTCGCAAAGTTCACACCAATGACAATGTCGCTGATCCACTCACGAAGCTCCTAGAACGCCCAAAGCATGAGGGTCATGTTTGTGCTATGGGACTTCGACATTCTAGTGATTGGATATGATTTATATTTTGTATTTCGATATCGGAACAATGTTTATTTTGACACTTTTATATGAATGTGGGATTTCATTTAAATTGTGTAGTGTTCCATTTTTGCATGTTTAAATCCGTGAATAAGTTACTTATTCTAAATGTCCGTAGTCGATCATATTTGTGGGAACGAATATGAAGGTAAGACTATTATGAACTTGGATTGGTGGATATTCATAAGGTATGAATATGGAGCAATGGGTTGCTACCAAGGTTCATAGATATTTGTGGGAGACAAATATTGGACGACCCGCTCTCAAGTCTTACCCCATGGAATCTTAATTGATTGATCATAAGTAAGCTTGAGTAAAGGAGAATATCATTTGTATCCTCTGACCTGAGATACATATTGGGTCTTGATATTCACCAAGCATTATGCTTTGACTTAGTTCTTCGCTGTTCTGAAACATGGCAGTACATAAGGCTAAGCTCAAGCATGATACTAGGTGTTTGTGAGAGACGTATGTAGTCAAGATGGAATTTGTCCCTCTCATTCGTTGAGAGTTAAATGTCTAAGGCCTGAATTAAGTTAAATCTAATAGAGAGTGATCACTCTATGTCTCTAGGATTTAACATGACATTTGTGACAAAAGGATAAATGATCGTTTCACCTAAAACATTTCAAGTGGTGACTTGAAGGAGATGATGTTATTGAATGGCACTAAGTCATACGTATTAGGGGTAACAAACCGTTGTTAGGCGGTATTTGTTGCTTGCATCAATCTTCTATGAATCTTGTGCAAGTGGGAGATTGTTGGACTCGGTCTGCCCAAGACACATACTAGATTGATGTGGCTAGTACGTTATGATCCAAGACGGGTCATACCCAATAACGAGCTAGACAAACACCCAATGGATATTTATTTAGATATGATCAATTAAATAAATGTCACTTATAGAAGATAATTAGAAATCGGTTTCTAATTAATTGAACTTGTATTAAATCATGTGGATGATTTAAATTATAGAAGCAAGATAAAAATGTTATTTAATTGGTTAAATAACATGTTACACAACATATAAAAGATTATATGTTATACTTCATTTTAGTACACAACATGTAATGTGTTGCATGACTTAAGCATAGTGTCTAAGTGAACAAAGACTAGAAAATGGACTAGGTTCATTGGAGGGTTTTAAAAGATTTCAAAAACCTTTTTCCCCCTCCTTTTTCCCCCTCTAGAGCCGGCCTCCCACCCTCTTTATGAGGGTGGTTGAGCCTTTTTATTTAAACAAGACATATGGTCTTGAGATTGGGACTAGTCATTGATAGCATTTTTGCCTTCTCCAATACTCAAGTTCTTTCTCTCTCTTCTTCCATTGCAAGAACACTTTTCTTGCTAGAAAATCTGGAAATTGATTCCAAGATCTTGTTGGTTTCGGATTCAACAAGAGAGGAAGGAAGAGTTAATCTTCAAGAAATCCTAGCAACAAGGGTGGTTGTTGCTTGAGCTCGTGGGTATCATCACTTGAGGCTTTCAAGTAAGATAGCAAGCCGGTTCATCTACATCATCTTCTTCACAATCTTGAGCTTGGAAGAAGGTATATCTAAAACCCCCTATGGTTGGTTTTAGTTTTGATAGCATGCATACATATTTGGATCCTTGGTTTTGGGTTTTATAATCAAGTGTTAAAATCGGTTTTAACATCAACTAATCAAACTATGGTTTTGAATTTCCGCTGCGTTTTACATTTTAAGGAGTTAAAATGGCTTTGATAAGGTTCTTAAAACCCAACACGTTTCTCATTTCTCCCCTGGCCTTGCCTTGGGCCCAACCTTGAGCTGATTGGGCCTCGATTGTCACGCAGCTGGGCGGCTTCCTCTCCTCGTAAGAAGGCTTCTTCCCGGTCGAGGGCTTCTTGCATGGTGCTGGGTACCCTGGCACTTAGTTCCTTTATGAGTTGTCTCGTTCGTATGCCGTGTATAAACCCTGAAATCTTTTGCCGTTCGTCCACATTGCCGATTAACATGGACTCTGACTTGAACCTCTCGATGAACGCTCTGAGTGACTCAGAATCTCCCTGGCGGATGTTATGCAGTTCGATGGGGTCTTTTACGCACCGGCGCTGTTGGCCAAAGTGTGTTAGGAACTTAATGCGCAGCTCCTCGAACCGCCGGATACTTCCGTCCGGCAACGCGTTGAACCAAAGTCGTGCGGCCCCCGTCAGGGTTTGCACGAACATTTTGCACCAAACTGCCTCGGCCCACCTCATGATTTCTGCCGCTGCTTTGAATGAATGTATGTGATCTTCCGGATCGCCGCTGCCATCGTATGTCTTTATTGACGAAGGTAGCTTCGTCTTTGGAGGGCACTCGAAACTTTCCACGGCGCGGCTGAATTTGCTTCTGCTTGGTGGCACGTAAGGTGCGGCAGACATTGGTTGTTCAAAGAAGTCTTCGAAGTTAACGCCGCCGTGCGGTTGTCCTATCCCTTGTGTGTTTGGGACCGGATTGCCGAGTGGTGTGTAGCCACTGACTACTGGTCCTTGTGGGATGCTGGGTGTGTCGGTCGCAACCGGACTTGCACCGTATAGCAGCTTCCACTGCTGCATTGCCCATAGGGGAAAATACTCAGGCGGTAGGGCGGAAGTTGGGACTCCTGCACTCATTAGCGGTGCTTGGAATATTGTCCCTGTTGGCTGACCACCTTCTTGATTGAACGTGGGTTGGCTCTGGTTCCTCGTTGCTGCGGCTCGGGCGCTACTTCGCAGGAGGAGAGCCCTGTCAGCCTGGTTAGTCACGACCGTGCTGTCTGTAAATACGTTTCGGGATGTGGTCCCGGGAAACCGACGCCTTTCGGGGGACTCCGGTGGCGTCGGGGTGGCCTCATGAACGTCACGGCCATCCCTGTCGTCTGCCTCGTACCTTGTGAAGTCGAGTTGATTTTGGACCCCTTTCAACCTTCTTTCCCGGGCCACTCTCTGCATCATCTGTTGCAGCTGGTCGTAGTTTGCTTCGACCATCTCCGGTGTTATTGTGACCTGATTGTCCTGTGATGTGCCCTCGGCGCCAGTGTTCGACGGAGCCGGGGGGGTTGTTTCAGGTATCGAAGACATTGCTATTTTGCCGTGTCCCACGGATGGCGCCAATGTAGAAACCTTGGTCCTCGACCGGGCGGTTAAAGGGGAGCCCGGTCCGGTGGGGCAAGGGGCTTCTGGGAAGTTGGAGAGTCAAGCCGCTCCGGCCTGGAGCGCCTTGGTTGCTTCGGTACTGTCGCCTAAGATACCTGTCACGAAGGGAGAGTTAGAACATAGGAGGGAGATTATCCTCCGGCTCAGACTGGGACTGACAGGCTCATCATTGCCATCCCAGGTCTACCCTCGTGAATAAAGGATGTGTGTGTGGGGAATGGGGGTGTCTACTCTGCCGTACGGTCAGAAGAGACGTTTTAGTGCCGGAGCTAGTTGTAGTCCGGAGGGATTAAGTGTCCTCCCCCCAAGTGGTTGGGGGGGGGGGTATTTATAGTGACTTACCTTTGTCTGATGCGTCATTAATGCCTCTGGCGGCTAACGGTATGGGCGGGCGCAGTAGGTGTGTAGCCTACAGTCCCATTTTGGGTAAAGCGGCGCATGATTGGCTAATGATGTTCCAATCATTGCCTGTTCCTGTCACTCGAGGTGGCCGTGCGGCCGACTCAAGTAGGTCGTGTAACACTTAGAGTGGGTGCTTGGTTCGGCCTGATGAGGGATGGTTCCCGATATTTGGCCGGACCGGACCCACGTCATCAATAATGATTTGAACGGATTGCAAGCCGGAGTACATAAATTGATTCGCGAAAGGTATCTAGGCAAATAGATCTATAGATTATGTGGAGAGGCGGTAAAAGACGGATCGTCGGTCTCATCAGGTACGTTACCCTGATCCGGGTGTTCTTCTAATCACCACCATGAGACAGATTCTCCGACGGAGTTTGGATTCGTTGACCGCCGTGTAGTTCAACTTCGAAGAGGTCCGATGGTGCCAGACTTACTCGATTGGAGAGTTGGATTCCTAAACTTACGCTTGTCGTTGAATTGGATGAAGAAACCTTTTGGTCCGGCGGTGGTTGGTTAGGTCGAAAGAGAAGAATGGGGTGTTTGGGATTTTATTAAATCAAGATTAAAAAATGAGAATTTTGGTCCTCGAAGTTTGTTTAAATAAAAAGAAGTTTAGAAAATGACATAATTGGTCATCCACGTTAACTGTGTTATTTTTTTTTAATTGAAAGATATGATTATTAAAATAACTAGGTGCAAAGGTAGGACTGTTATGTTCTAAAAAATTATGTAGTATTATTATCCGCCAATTGTGAATAGGTAGGATTATTTATGTCTATTTTTCCTTAATATAATTATATTTATTTTATAACAAACGACTAACACATTAAAAATCATATAACTCACTTACTAAATGTTAATAGTTAATATAAAATCATTTATATGTATTTTTAACAAAATATTTTTTTCTAAAATATTCAGGGTGTTACAGTTAATGGTAATGACATGTCAGAAAGATTTGACTTAAAAATGGGCTTTCGACGATGTACAGGGTTGAAGATCAAGGCTTGGTTTGTTAAATACTAGGCTGATTTTAAAACGCCATTTGGACTTGGGTCTTATATGTGTACTATTATGCAGGTCAACATTGTAACATTTGCGTTTTACCCGATTGAGAAATCTGACCTGTTTTGAAATTTCGTGATTTACCGATTCGCAAATTATTAAGAACCGAAAGAATTTTCGGGTATTTATACCCCAAATATCGGGTCTAAATGATCTAAACTCATTTTTCGAAATCAAATACTCAATTACAATCAATTGGAATCAAATTGGATGTCTCAAATTGAAAATAAAGCAATTTCTGATTTTTACACGATTACGGTACGCGATTCCTCGTTTACCGGGAATCTCGTGTTTGATCATCGTATGTCAAATTCAACATTTTTATGAGTCTAATAATCAATTATCATGTCATGATCCATCACGCACTTGATCGAGTCGCGAATCGTTGGTGAATTGCCCAAAACCGATACGTACATCAAAATCAACCAAAACGCCTATTTTGACCTAATTTGTGCATACTTTTGAGTTACGTGACATATTTATATTCATTTTGAGTGGATTATATATAGTTAACATGATGGGATGATGATTTGATGATTTGGGTGAAAACGGGACTCGAAAACATCAAAAAATGGCAAAACAAGCACGCGAAACGAGACGAAAAGCCAAGGAGCCATCTAGGAGGCTCTAGGCGTATCGCCTAGAGCTCTGGGGACTCCTAGGCGATACGCTAAAATCAACATTTTCAGCAGAACGGGATTTTTCAGCTATTTAAGCATCTCAAGCCTCATTTCACCCATTTTCTCAAACCCTAATCCCCTCTATACCCCCAAAACGACTAGAACCATTAGAGATCTCTTTCCTTGAAGTATTGAGGGCCAAGGTTCATGCTTTCTTTCTTAGGATCAAGTCAGTTTTACCCCTTTCGGTATGTGATCTCAAATTTATGTGTTTAGCTCCTTAAATTCTTCTTCCTTCTCCATGATCCTTGGTGCAGCTTCTTGGGGGGGGGGGGGGGCACCGCCCCTGTGGTTTTTTCATCCAGAAGTATCAATTTTAGGAATCTTATGTTAAATAATTGATAAGTATTAAGTACCCCCCCCCCCCCCCGAATATAAACATAAGAGTTATGTTAGCCTAGTTGGTTTAGGTGTTCTTTTAAAAGGCAGAAGGTCCCAAGTTCGAAACTTGGAACTTTCATTTGTTTTTCAAAAAAAAATCGTACCTTGGCTGCCATGTGACTAGGTGAGTTCAATAGGTACCAAATGATAAGTACCGGCCCAATAGAAGCATCAAGAGGCCCAACCTTGCCTACCTGGTTACCCACGTTCCCATTGCTACATGTCCATGTTTCCATTTAATTATCATGCTCCATGTTCTTTCTATTTATTGGTTGAATTTATTTTCAAGTTAAGTAGGTTTATTTTCCATTAGTATTTAAGTTGGTTTGGGTTAATAAAAAGATATGAAGAAAATTGTTTTAAAGTTTTTGTTTCCTTGTTTAATTGTTCTTGGAGTCTAACCCACTCAACGGGTGTATTTGGGAGTTTATAGGTTTTCTCCGTAAACCTATCACCAAATCAATCTTTCCCAAAAAAATTAAAATGGCCTAATAGCATAGTTGGTTAAGTTGTTGTTTGGATAACCATAAGGTTGCGAGTTCAAAACTCGAAACCTACATTTCCATATTTTAGTTTTTCGTCCCATGGACCATGGTCTTGCCTTGGTGAATGTGATTTTCATAGATTCAATAGTTAAAGACTCATTCGTTCTTATTAAAATCAAATGGCATATTTGCTCAATTGGCTATACTGTAGTGCAAATAATGCAAAGGTCCTACTTCCCAGGTTCGAGACCCACATTGGTCATATTTTTTGTTTTTCTTTTTGTCCTTTGGTGAATGTGACTTTCTCATGTTCATTACTTTATCACTCATTCGTTCCTATAATCAAATGGCTCATTATATCAGTTGGTTAGAGTGTTATGCTAATAACTCTAAGGACATTGCCCATTTTTTCTTTTTCTTTTCGTCTCTTGGTGAATGATGACTTTCATAAGTTCATTGGTTAATCACTAGATCTGAATTCGATCGCTGACCCAAACATATAAAATATACATAGATCTGAATCCGATCGCCGACCCAAACATATAGGAAAAAAAATTACTCCCGTGACTTATCGCCCCCGCGAAAAAAAAATTTCAAGCTTCGCCATTGTCCATGATCTAGACTTTATGCTTGATTATGTGTAGATCTATGTTGCATGTGGTAGATCAATGGATTATATGTTCAAAGTTTGTATCTTTATGTTGATGTAGGTCTAGATCTATGATGTGTTTGGTGGCCCATGCAAGATCCATGTATAGATTGATATAAAGCTTGATACTTTATGATGTAACAGGGCTAGATCTTCGTGCTACAAGTTGATTATGTCTAGGTCTATGAAATATATGCTAAAGGTTGAAAATTTATGATGAGATTAGGTTAAATCCATAATCTTGCATGTTGATATGGTGTAGGTCTAGGGTTTTGGTTGCCAAGGATTGATCTTTATGATTGGAATTGATAAGATCTTGGATTTATATGCTATCTAGGGTTAGATCCATGGAATTGACTATCAAGATAGAATTTTTATGTTACGTATTGTGGAGATCTTCATCACTTGTGCAAGTTAGGGTTTAGACTATGCCTCCCTTCCTCAGATATGCATAGATCCATGCCATGTATGCTTGGGAATTTAGGTATCCATGACATGTATGCTTAGGAATGTATGAATCCATGCCATGTATGTTAGGTATGTCTAAATCCATACTACGTGTGATTGGTCATGCAACCTCCATGATAAATGTCTATTAGAATTATGATTGCAGTTAAGTCTAGCAGCACCTTGTTGAAATTGCTATGTATTATTCATAATTGTCTAATGTTGACAGTTGTTGACCATTATTGACTTTTCATGTAATTAACCGTAGACCCTTTGATTTTATCCTTAGCCTTAAGGTTGACCCATTTATCATAAAGTACGTATCATCTCACTAAATCACCTACGAGTCGTCGAGTCGGTTGTGTCGTGAAATCAATTCATTTATCTAGTTATTTTTTCTTTTTCTCTAACTCATCTAGTCATCAAAGTCGTCTTCGAGTCTAATCGTCTTGTGGTGTCATTCTTTCAAATTGTGTCACCATATCTGGTGAGTATTCAACTATTCATAGCTCTTTTTCTTTTACTGTTTTGGGGTGCAACATGTACGCTATCAGAACGTAAACTCTTTATGCTTTATTCTAAATCTAAATGTGATCGCTATGAATGTTATGTGTATACTTGTGTGGTTAAACTTGTGTGGGTTATTGCTCGGAACGATTGAACGATTGAACGCCAAAACGATGGACCGTATCTCATTAAATTATTGACCCGGGGTTACAATAATAGATCTACTGGTGTGACAACCCACTTGGCCTGCCTCGCGTGTGGCGCCTTGTGATTGAAAGCCTAAATGTCGAGGGCTTGAGTGTGTCGCCTATTATGTGATTTGATTCATTTCATGTTTATCATATATGTTTACACTTAACTCATAGATCATATGATTTACATATACTATGTACGCTTAACCTATGTTTACTCACCAACTATTCGTAGTTGACCTTTATTTTATACATGTTGCAGGCTTTGCTGATGTCGTTGATCGTGTTGATGACACTTTATGATGCATGTGGACTTAGTGAGACCTAAATTAATCAAGTTAATCTGTGATTTATCATTTGATTGTAATGCATTATCATGTATTATTCTATTGCTACGAAATGGGTTGATTAAGAATTTCGCAACATTTAATTAGTGTTGTGTGCATCTGGACAATCATCGCGCCCCGACGTAGTCCGCCGTCGGTTGGGGTGTGACAAACATGGTCGTGGGCTCAAGGTTGACAATCCAAATTCACAAGCTCCATTAGGGAATGATGTTGGACGTAACTCGCATAAAATCATCTTCATAGATTCAGTCATAAGATGAATTTGATCAATTGTAAACTCATTGTATCCTTAGACCTGAAGTGCATGTGCTACCTCCCGTTTACCAGGATCTATTCTTTGATTGTAGTCAACCGCTCTCGCGTAACTTTCAGTCATAAAGGCTATATTTGGGAATAGATCCGAAGTTAAGTGGGAGCTGCATGTAGTCGATATGGGATTATGTACTCTTGCATTAATAGTGCAACAACTTGACATCTTGGGCCCCCTCGTTGGTTCCATGTGATAAGTGTAAGGCCTTACCCAAACCTATTTTGTGTTTGCTTTGAAACACTTCGAATCTTTATCGAGAAAGATAATGATCAAACACTATGGTAAGGATGAATTGAATCCATGCCTTATCGTTCGATTGATGTCATATATAGAAGGGAACAATGACTTCGAATTACCATAAGTCTAATATCTTTTTGCCCCTCAACATATATACATTGGTTGTTGACTTGAAGTGTCATAACTGGTTGGGACAGTCATGTGTAGCTAGAGTACCTTGGTCTATTTCATAGACCATGTCGCGATCAGTCCAAGTGGGAGACTATTGGATATTGTATGCCCTAACACGAAAAATCTTGAACACGACCCGGTTATGACCCGTAAGAGTTACACCGGGTGCAACGAACATTATACCCGCTTATTAAGTTAACCGGTAAAAGAACATAAAAATGTTATATTTTCCCTTCCTTTCATTCCTATAAAACCCAAGAAGACAAGGCATATAATATCTTTCTAATCTTTTTCTTTCTTTTCTTTTCATTTCACTTCTCGTCTTTTCTATTCCCTTCAAAATAAACTTGAGAATAGAGTGTTAGATCATCCTTGATCATACATGTAAGTAGTGAAATGGTGTAAACACCCACTGATCAGTGACATATCAAAAGAACCAAGTGCAAGAATGATAGGATTTTGGGTTAGAGGCACTTACCAAGGTTCACCAAACTTGTAATGGTGATAGATTGCCTTAGATTCATTAAGATCGGTCCCTAGAGTGATGAACAGACGAGAGAGAGAGAGAGCAAGACTTGGAAAGATTCGGGCGAAATGGGCAGAAACGAGGAAAAACCTCATTTATATCGACTGGGGTCGATGCGGACTACGGAGAAAGAAGAAACATGGCATGCGGTCTGCAAGGATAAAAAATAATCATGTAGATCCTACCCGGCGTAGCGCATCTGACCTGAGGATCCAGCGGGTCAATCGGACCGCGGGGATCAAAATAAGCTTCCCACAGTCTTCATCGACCGTGGGTTAGCTTTTCATGTTTATTTTTCTTGGAAATTCTAGTCCAATGATTATGGTTCGATCAATGGTGCTACAATGTTACAAGGCCCTTCAATGAAAAAGCCACTGGAAATCGGTGAACTACTACATGGTCTATATTTGCTGTAAAGCTCCTCAGTGTTTTTCCATTCCTTCTTTGGTTGTAGCAAAAGCTTTTGTAATAATGTTGTTACTGGTAATCTTTAGCACTATAGGCTAGGCTATTTACCAGCATATAAACTCAAGCAGTTTCATTTGCTTCCAATAATATTGTTGATGATTTTCCATGTACTATTTGTCCTCAAGATCGACAACACCAATTGCCTTTTCCTACCAGTAATAGATCTCCTTTTGCCTTATTTGATCTTATTTACATTAATGTATGCGGACCTTATTCTAATCCTACTTATAATGGTTTCAAATATTTTTTGACAATAATGAATGATTACGGTAGAACCACTTAGACTCACTTTTTATTAACCAAAAGTAATGCATTAGATGTCCTTCATATCTCAAAGATTATGAATGCAATTATGTCTCTCAAATATCTAACTCTTCTCATACTATCACCAATTTATGTTGCTCTTCATCCAGCATTTCTTTGAATAATCTTTCATCATCTAGTCAACAACTTATTCATTCTCTTGATTTTGTTAAAGAACCCACATCTTATGCTGAGGCTGCTAAGCATTCTGCATGGCAAGACACCATGCAAAAGGAAATGGATGCTCTTGAAGCCAATCAAACTTGGACCGTTATGGATATTCCTTTTGATAAGAAACCCATTCATTGCAAATGGGTTTATTAAGTCAAGTATCAAGTTGATCGATTGTACTGTAAACGTTGTAAGGCGCATCGGGTTGTTTGAGGGGATACTCAAAAGCATGGTATTGATTACCATGAAACTTTTACTCCAGTCATCAAAATGACTACTATTCATACCCTTCTTTTTGTTTGTTGCTACTAAAAGTTATTGGTCTCTTTCACAATTAGACGTTAATAATGTATTCTACATGGGTCCTTAGATGAAGATATTTGCATGCAACCCCCTCAAGGAATGACCATTTCTTCAAACCAATGCCTTAAACTTTAGAAGTCTCTTTACGGTTCAAAACAAGCTTCTCGTCAATGGTATAGGCGTTCGTGTTGCCTTCAAACCCTAATCTACCATTTTTCTGTTTGAATTTATCTTGCATAGAATTTGGTATCTCATGACCCTGTTTGGCAAGTTTTGTAAATTCAGACTTGATTCCTTTCAGATCATTCTTCTTGAAAATCAATGAATCGTCTACCACGATCTCTGAAAACTTGGGAACTTTCACTTTTCCTAGATTCCCTTAAACACCGTTTCCTTTTAAAGAAATATAGACTTTGAATCAAACTTCAGAGCCTTATTTGAATCAATATTAATTTTCTTCAGTTTTCTTCTTATGCTTTGACTTTATTTTCATTCCTGAACTTGTATCAGCAAACTTTGAATAATCATGCGGTTCTTTTTTAGCTTCCAAAGTATTGATAGAATTTTCAATAAACACAGGAGGAAGAACGTTTTTCAGAATAACATCACCAAATATCTTTTTAAAAATTCTCCTTTCTGCAAAAAAAAGTTTTGAATGAGGATGAATTATTAAGATTATGCAGCTGTCTTTTGAAGTCACGAATGCCGATATATTTGTTCTTCAAATGATCATTCTCTTTTCTACAAAATTATGGGTTCTTCAGTGGTTTATATTGTTGTTTATATTAATGACATATTGCTTACTGGAAATAACTCAACCGAAGTTAATAATCTAAAGATTTTTTGCATGGCATTTTTTGCACAAAAGATTTGGGATTTATTAATTACTTATTGGGTATTGGGATTTTGTCTCAGTCTAATGGGCTTACCATGACTCAACGTAAATTTACTAAAGATCTTGTTGTTGAGTTTCCGCATGATTCTATTCCAACTGTTACTTGTTCGTTGCCTGCAAATTTACAACTTAAAACATCTATTGGTGCTCCTCTTCTTGATCCTTTACAATATAGTCGACTTGTTGAAAAACTTAATTATTTGACTCACACACGCCCAAATCTTGCATTTATTGTCTAATTCCTTAGCTAATTTATGCAAGACCCTCGTGTTCCTCATTGGGATGCTGCTCTATATACTCTTGCTTATGTGCATGGCACTGTCACTCAAGGTTTGTTTTTCAATAATACGTCTGATTTATCATTACAATCCTATTGTGATTCAGACTGGCTTCTCGTCCTAACACTTGACGTTCTATGAGTGGTTATTACATTTCATTTAGAGGCAGTCCTATCTCTTGGAAGTCTAAGAAAAAACATACTATTTCTTTAAGTTCTATTGAGGTTGGATACCGCTCTCTTAGACGAGTAACAACCGAATTGACTTGGCTTACTAGACTTCTTCATGAATTTCAAATCCCTTTTGTTTCTCCTATACTTGTTAAATGTGATAGCCAAATTGTAATACATATTGCAAAGAATCCAGTTTTTCATGAACGAACTAAACTTATCAAATTAGATTGTCATTTTGTACGGGAAAAACTACAAGCTGGCTTATTTCTCTACTTCATACCGCTTCTGCTAATCAATTAGCTGATCTTCTTACTAAAACCCTTCCTAAACCACAACATCAACATGTTCAACATATTATTTTCAAGTTGGGTGTTTCGACAACAACTTGGGGGGGGGGGGGGGGGGGGGGGTTATTGTAGCTGCTATATTAGTTAGAGAGTTAGTGTTAGTCATTCTATATATATAGATGTTTGTAACCGTTTGTAGTTGGTTAAATGAAATCTGTTTTTCCTTTCTCTCATACTCATATCAAACAATAACTTCTTTCATTATTTTAGTATGGATTAAACTAAAAAACTACAAATAAAACAATATCAAACTGTTTTATTAATAATAAATCAATATACCCTGAAACGCGGAATATATATTTGTTCGTAAAAACATATATAATTTTAAGCACATCAATAGCATTTAGAGTTTTAGATTGATGCATCATCTAAATAGTTCCAAACTCTCAACTTATAATTTTTATGATTTGTGTCTTGGAGTGAGATAGAGCATTATTCTAGACTAACATATTCATATATTTTTGTAAAAGTGAACATAATTTCCAACTTATTTACAAAAATGAATTTTATAATCCGGAATAACATGATTAATTATATCATATAATGTAGCGAGATATACATGGAATCGAAACAAAATCAACATTGATAATTTTTATAGAATATAACGTTACAAAGGATGAGGATTTAAAACTGATATTTGCCTATGGTGTCTCTCCGTTTATCAAATACAAGTTGTGTGGTGTATACTAAATTACTAATATAGTTTAGAAATTGATTAGATAAGTGTGTAGGTTTCAGTGGCGGACCCACTAAGGTCCCAGGGGTAGCGCCAGCTACCCCTAAACTTTTACCCCGACGTGTAATTTTTTTCTTTTATAGGTTTTCGGTTTTTCGCGACCCCTGAAACGAATTTTTCGCGACCCCTTAAAGAAATTTTATGGCTTTTACTTAAAAATATGATCAAAAGCCCTTAAAAATATGATTAAAAGCCCGTTAACTACCTAATTTTTTTTTCCGGAGGCGCTGCCTCCGAACCCCCGTTAGTCCCGCTACCCCTGATATTCTTTCCTGGATCCGCCACGGGTAGGTTTGTAGTTTTTCGAAATAAGTTAAGTTTTGACCAAAGTTTCTTAATCTACTTTTAATCATTTTTAATCACATATAATAATATGGGTAAAGTTCATGTAAGAACCATTATCTATTGTAAGAACTTAAGAACCAACTTAAATGAAGGATAATTAAGTAATTTTGTCCTTTCTTTTTAATTCCTCCACTACATTTATGGTAAAGATATCTTGTTTTCTATTGTACAAACTTGTAAGACTCAAGAGAAAATTATTTCAAATAAAGTTTTTTTTTGCGTAATTTGATATTTTTTTAATTTAATTTCACGTATATCCACCCATATCCACCCGATGACTTAAAAAAAGTTTTTTTTTTTGTTTTTTTTTCGCATGTCCGACTATGTTGCATATATGCAACATATGAAACGTACAATGTTGCATATATGCAACATGTTATGTTTTCATATGTTTTATATGCAACATACCATGTTGCATATATGCAACATTATATGTTTCATATGTGCAACATGGTATGTTTCATATGTGCAACATGGTATATTTCATATGTTGCATATGTGCAACATTATATGTTTTCATATGTTGCATATATGCAACATAGTCGGATTTACAAAAAAAAATAAAAATATGTTGCATATATGCAACATAGTCGAATTTACAAAAAAAAAAAACTGATTTTTTGTTTAGTTTTTTTGTTTTTTTAGGTCGTTAAGTTGCCATAATGTGTATAGACATGAAGGAAAAAAGAAGAGGAAGCATAAAAATTATGTAAATATCCTTCATTCAATTGAAATTTAATGGTTCTTACATTAGTTCTTAAGTTCTTACAATAATATTGGTTTGTATTAGAACTTTACCCATAATAATATATTATTTAGTTGGGTGAAGGGGTGAGATTATGAGAATCTCCAAATGGACCAACTTAGACCCGTGCATGAGTGCATGTGACTTTCAAGGTATCAAATCTAATCACGTCCAACGTTTGTATGTATATTAAGTCCTAAAATTAAGACATTTGTCATACGTTTGAATTTTTTATTCACCTATAACATAAAACAACTAGCACGTATAATGAATGGCAGTCGCATCTATTTTTAAATGACTTGTATTATTTTATTTTATTTTTATTTACAAGGTAGCGTTAAAATTAAATGTATGTCTATAAAAAGTTAGTTACTAAAGGGTTCCGTCTCAATAGTATCTTGGTGTTGATAAAATATTACATTTTCAAATGTTAAGAGTTTAAACTCTATGTTGGAAAATAAAAATATTACTCTTAGAAAAAAAAGCTATTAAAATTTAGTAAATTGTGTTTAGAATATTGTCATAGTCAATAATTGCTTGCTAAATGGGGTGGTTAATTAGATTAATAACGTGGTGTTAATTACTAACGTTTTACCTTTATAAGTTTGAAGATTCAAATCAAATGTGGCTAAAAATTTGCTGTTAAAAAATATTAGATTAATAACTTGTTTTGATTTTAAGGGGACATCGTATAATGGCAAAATGGTATGTTTTTAATCATAATTTTATAAGGTTAAATTTTGTAAGGCTATTCGTAATGGGGCGTTTTTGGGCTTCATAACGCCCCATAACGCCCCTTATAACGCCCCGCCCCACTACGCTTAGGCGTTATGGGCGTTATGGACGAAAAAAAATCTTGGGCGTTAGGCAGGTAACGCCGAGAGAGGGTAGAAATCAAATGATTGTGGGGCGTTATGGGGGCATTATCCACTACACCATAAAGCCCCATAAAGCCCATTGTCCAGTCACCGTCCACATGGCGGATAATGCCCCATTCAGGGCCTTATGGGGCTTTATCCATTACGGGTAGCCTAAGACATATGTTATTAAGGTTAAAAAAAGTACACCTGTTGTGAGTTCTGATGGATTTAAGCTAATTTCGATAAATAGGTCCCAAATCCCAATAAATCATGGATCAAACAAAATATGGGATTACTAATTATTTTAATTTATATAAAAAAAATGACAGCTAATATGTTATTAATAGAAAATTAGAAAGTTACAAAAAAAAAAAATTCCCAACTTGTAACATATTATTTTCTAGAAGTGAAAACATGAGAATTAACTTTCAACGGTTCAACCTAATGAAGAGAGATTCCCCAATATATATACCACCAAGTTACATTGAGCTAATACCCCCATTGGTTTTAACATATTATTTATAAAAAAGAATAATAAACATGGTTTAAGATATTATTTAATGACTCTAAGGACTTATTCGAGTGGTTATTGATGATGATTAGGAGACTCGGGACCTTAAAAGTCATGAGTTCAATTCCTAAAATTTGCTCAACTGGTTGGCTTTGGTTACTTACCACTCTGCAAATTCACGGGTGTATGGGGTACCACTTTGCTAGTTAGTCGATCAAAAAAAAACATGGTTTAGTGATAGATCGGTTCAGTTTTCTTTTTTTTTAAATGCAGGTAGGTTCCGTTAATTCAGTTACTTATACCTTATACACAAATAAGCATAACCAAACTATAATAATCATTTCTATAAAAAAAAAACTCTTAACAAAACCAACTATTTCTCAACCAGTTCCGTTATGATTCGATTATCTGGCTTTTTTCTCACTCTTAGTTTATAATTGAAATGTCATTTTACAATTTAGTTTATCCTGACTACTTTGAATGGCTTGTCAAGTACTCTAAATGATACGTTTTTAATTAAATTGTAATCACAGAGTGTTTCCAAGCTTTCCAAGCGCGATGGAAAGTTCTCTTATACAGTTTCCGAGTTTTTCAAGCTTTATAATTAGAGAACTCACAGAGTGTGTGAACTTTCATTCAAACACAAATTTGTTCTACATGCTCCTCGATCTTTGTCAAAGAGCAAAAGGTTCATTTAGGGTTAAGTGTTTAGTGTTTACGTAATTTTAGTATATGTATAATTTCTTTAGCAAAGTAATAATAACTGTATAACAATATATCTTCTAATATTTACTTAATTTGTTAATATATATATATATATTAAAAAATATTTTAAACGACAAATGTGTAAGCGAGAGACGATGCCAACAGGTCTTCGAAAGTGAAGGACGGTGCTACCACTAAGTTACAAAACACTTGACTCCAACAAGACTATACCATCTTCACTAGTTTTTGTTTCAAAACTTCTACATTTTTAGTCTAATAAATATTTTGAATAAAATATTACATTTCAAAAGAATTGTCTTACAAACAAACAAACAAACAAACAAAAAAAAAAAAAAAAAAAAACCTAGTTAAACAAGCTATATTGTTGTCTATTATTAAGACACTATAGCCCTCAGCTAACTGAAAATAAACATATTTACTATGCGTCCTAAGGTGTTATTAACATGAAATCATCATCTTGTAACAATGTATAAATAAATGCCAACTACGAATACTGGTGAGTAAACATATGTTTGATATACTGTCATAGATTAAACATGCGATCAATGAGTTATATGAACATTCTTGATATACATAGAGTGACGTAATCCAACTCTTGACAAATAAGGCTTCAAATCACCCAACGTCAGTTACTACTCAAGTTAGGTGGGGTGTCAAACCAATAGATCTATTATTGTAACCCCGGCCTTTTTATTGTTAATAATTACGTCTTGAAATTGACATTGAAATTGAAGTAGATTCCATCCACAACAATAATAATCCACGCAATACTAATCCACATAAGTTCAACATACTAGAGAACACATAACAATCATAGAGTTTGCATGAAATTTGAGAGTGATGAAATAGGTATTTGAAATTGATATAGTGTACATGTTGCACCCCAAAACGATAAAAGAAAATGGGCTATTAATACTTACCTGATACCGGAGACACAATTATACGAATGACACCACGAAAATGAGATAGTTAGACCCGAATATGACCTTGACTACTAGACGAGAGAGGAAGATAAATAAATAAATAAATTCCACGGCTCACAGTGACACAATTGACTCGATCACTCGTTAGTGATTTATTTAAGTGATCATATACGCATTTATCTTAACCCATAAAGCATACACAACACTTGATCATGCGACATTAAAATAGATATTAACATCCATATTTATCTTTCCTAGAGATCTAAATTATATATCTTTCATGAAATCATATAGAAGCGAACTTGAGCATGAATATGCTACACTAAGCATCCAATCATACATGGGTATCACATACAACATCATACATGCAAGAATCATACCATGTGTTCATCATAATCCATATCTATGCATTCATATCCTTTTATTTTTTTTGACAAAAACCTAGCCTTACTATATTACATGCGAGAATCTAATCGAGATCATGATTTAACCATATTATTATCATCAAAATTCATGATTTACCTCAATACATGTAAGATCTAGAGATTTTCTAAAGGTGGTTAGATCATAACCAGACAGAACCCGTCACTCCGTTTTGCTATCGAACCAAAAACCCGCGACATCATCGAGAGCAGAAACTCAGAACAGTACCTTCACCAACTTGTCACCTTTGAAACTTTTGTCTTTATTCTTGAACCGAACAGAAACGGGTAACGAACGGTGTCGAGCTGCAGTCTCATGTTCGTGTTTCTGAGTTCATTGTCTTCAATAATCAAAACCTGTAACTCACTCAATATTTGTGTATTTTTGTTCTTCTAATTTTCAAGAGAGGGAGAGAGTACAATGGATGACTTTGAAAAATGTGAATGTGGGGATAAGACATGTATGTGGCTGTGACAGACAAAGATGGGTGGATAAAAAGATAAACACTTGACAAAAAGTACACCTTTTGTGAGAATCAATATACTAAAGTAAAATAAAGTATATTGATTTTTACACACAAAGAATAACGTGTGATGTGAATAGAATATTTACACCTTTCAAGACTTTCTGAAGAACAACATTTAAAAGTAAATTGACCATGAATTTGAATTAAAATAATAACATACGTAGAGCATGCATCAACTTTCATGTTTTGAGCTAGATTTTGATAAACTGGGAATATCATACAAATCTAATTGTGTAGTAAGATTTAAACACAAACACTCAAGGAAGGCCCCGTTTGTTTTCTGTAAGAGATTTATATCTGAATCTGAATACCACTTCTGAATATTAAGAGGTGGTTCAAATGTCTGAAATCTGAATCATTACAGCTGTTTGTTTTTTCTAAACATCTGAATATCAATAAACGTCCGTTTTACCATTTTAAATGTTAAACTTATATAGATAAATTAAACCTAAACTCGTCTTAACATAAAACATTAAAAAAAACACAACAAAATACAATGTTTCCAATACATCCAAGCATTCAAACTCAACTTTACATCAGTTCATTGCTTGATCACACACAATGTATGTTGAGCAGCATTAGGAAATGAAGCAAAATTCACTCAGAAATCACACACCGTGTCATGTACACGAATTACTTTGAGATAGAAATGAAACAAAATTTGGCAATATATAGTATCCATAGCATAGCTGCAAATGAAGCAACAGACAACAACAACATCCCAACCTTCTTTCGAGGTACAAATTTGAAGATTCAAATGAAGGCATTATTATCCTTGTCTTTATTAACAAACATCTTGGAAGATTTTTAAGAAGAACCAGAGCTAACTGGTGAAATTACTTGATTTCGAGGTACAAATATGACGAATAATTACTTGATGATCGCACGAGACTCTGGACGATCGTGAATCCACTAAACCATTCGTCATTTTTATCAGAATTTTACCCAAACGGACGATCTCAATGTGCAGGGGAAACCCGGTAACAAGAAGTCAAGAAGGCGACTTCATTGTGTGTGACTAGCGGCCCTTTTTGGGGATTGGAGGTGATGAAAGGAAACACATACAGACATCAAGTCTCAGAATCGATATCACAGAGGATGAACAAGAGAGGCGCCGTATTTTCTCAAACCAGAAAATAGATCTAGGAATAAGATCGGAAACAGGGGCGAAGAGGGAGAGTGGACGATTGCACCTGCGAGAAGGAAGATGACGACGATTGCAGGCGGTCGCCGGAGCTCCGGCGATGACGAGAGCAGGAGCGAAGGAGACGTCTGGACGAGAGGGATAAGAGGTCGAGCTGCTGTTTTTGTTCAGGGAGGCGAATTTTAGGGTCTGACGAGAGCAAAAGCGTGAGTTTTGAGTTTTTTAGGGTCTGAACGAAATTTAGAGGTGATTTTAGGTCTTTTTTGTTTAGAGGGTTTTCAGAGCTATTACCTCTTAATGATAGGTAAAAAACAAACGACCCTAGATCTTAAAACCTCTTACCGATTCAGATCTAAGAGGTAATTCAGATCTTAATAAGAAAAACAAACAGGGCCGAAATCTACTTTCGACGACTCAAGAATAATATATGAATAAATAGATCTTGACTATTCTATATAAGAAAAATTCAAAGACCTTTTTCATAAACTTTGAAAGACATGGAGGGGAGTTCAAAATATTTCTAAAAAGTTTACATCTCCATTTGTTTACAAAAACAAGCATATGAACACAAAGTTGAGATATCAACCGTGAGGTTGCATAATCTCGACCATGGCTCTGATACCAATTGAAAAACAGAGGTGGTGGGCAAATACATTGGTTGCGGAAGCGGATCGAGTCTTTGTGTAACTCGTTTTTGTAGAAACAAATGAACACCAGGATATGAACACGATGGTGTTTGAGATGTGATGATGATGATGAGCAAAGCTAGTGTAAACATGGATATATGAAGAACAAGATAGATAGATAAAAAAGGTGGAATGATAGATAAATAAAGATAACCGAAAGATTACACTTTACCTACCCCACGCATTCCCGGGTATCACGAACTTACTAGGTGAGTTCATGAACCCTCGACAAGCTTCAAAGAACCATGACTAACTCTCTCTCTACACTCATACATCAAGTCTTTCACATGAGAAAGACTTATTATATATAATACAAACTCACTAAGGGCATAATAGTAAACTACCAACTAGTGACAATATTTAAACAATAAATAATATCCACTAGAGCCTTTTCTTTAGTTGAGTCTTGTGTCTTGAGTTGTCATGTTCTTCACCGTGTTGTCGGGACGGTAAATGTTAAGTGACCGTTGAGTATTATCACATCTATCCAAATCATGTTGGCTCGGTATCTCGATTCCCAACATGGGAGTAGTGTAGATCAACAATATATGATAAATTTGAGAGATAAAGTTGCGACACAATTAATGCAAAATTAAGTTTGAATCTTTAGATGTATTGGAAACATTGTATTTGTTCTTGTACTTTCTTTTTAATGTTTTATGTTAAGACAAGTTTATTTTTAAATTAACTGCATAAGTTTAACATTTAAAATGGTGAAGCATACGTTTATTAATATTCAGTTTTTTTACAAAAAACAAACAGCTTTAATGATTTAGATTTCAGACATCTGAACCACCTCTTAACATTCATATGTGGTATTCAGATTCAGACATAAATCTCTGACTGAAAACAAACGGAGCCTAAGCCAAACACTTTTTAAAAAACAAGTTATTAACTTTTCCCACCACAAAAGCTAATTCAAAAACTTTTTTAAAAACTCATTTTTAAAAAGTTATAAGTCAATAAGCATGTTTCTCCTAAAAGCACTTCTCACCTTAAATAAGCAAATCCCAAACAAGGCCTAAAGGAGTTGACAGAAATAATTTATAGAATATATAAAGAGTTAATTGCAAATTTCGTCCCTGTGGTTCGGACCAATTTGCAGAAACCTCCAAAATGAAACTTTTTTGCATATGGTACTCTGTGGTATCGGTTTATTGTAAATTCAGTACAAAACACTAACCTCGTTAAATAAATTCTGTTAAGTACAGGGACATTTTTGTCTTTTAATAACAGGTAAAGCTGAAGGAGCATTTTGTAAATACCTTATACTTATTAAAACTTCAAAAAATAAAACACAAGTCACGTTCACACTCACAATCCCAATCTCCTTCCACCGTCCACACAAAAACAAGAAACCACCACCATAGCACCACTGTCAACCTCCAGTTGCCACCACACCACCGTCGCCACCACATCGTCGCCATCGCTGCCTCTGACGATCTCATAGCCTAATAAATTTACCAAGAAAATCATCCCCAAATCACATATTCATGTGTAACACCCAATCTCATAGATTCCCTGGTTCATCAATCACTCAATACATGCTTCCAAGTTTAAGATTTGAGTTCCAAAGATGATGGGGGGATTTGAGATCCAAATTTGACATTTAGATTTTATTGCAACTAGTCATCGAATCATCAGATCTAGGAAGTGGAAGCGCCGGCGGGAGGTGCAGTGGTTGGAGTCGCATTGGGACTCGGTGATGAGACAGGGACAATTGCAAGGAAGAAGCGACGAGAGATGGAGTGGCTGGTAGGAGTGCACTTAGCGAGAGGCGACGGGTGACGGTGTATTGGTGTGCTCACCGGTGACAACGATTTCCGGCCGAGTAAGGGATTTGAACGGAGATAGTTGGGAGTTCCGGTCGGCTAGCGTCAACGGAGATGGCGACCAACACCCCTGGTCGTCTGTAAACTCCACCTCTGCAATGGAGGTCTTGAGATGAGGAGATATGCACACAAAAATCGAAAGTGGTGGTGTTCATGGACTGTGGTAAAACATGAGGAGAAAGAGAGTTACAAATATTATGTATTTTTAAATTTTTAATTACTTTGAGTAATTTACATAACTAGTCCTCCAATTTAATATAATTATTCAAACCAGTTATATGCATTAATATATATTGTACCTAAAATCAGTGACCAAAATACCCTTGCACTTAACAGTTTTCTCTAACAGAGTTAGTAATTTTATACTGATCATTTGCAATAAACTGATACCACAGAGTATCATATGCAAAAAAGTTTCATTTTGGAGGTTTCCGCAAATTGGTCCAAACCACAGGGACGAAATTTGCAATTAACTCATATATAAATAATAATGTTGGTGCATACACTTAAATTCTACTGTTTCTTTTCATTTTCTTTTAAAAGCTCCCACTCTCCTTTCCAACAAAACACACAAACACAGTGTTTCTTGTTAAAATAAATTATTAACCATACGTTAACGAACATACTTAAATGTCAGGTAAAGAAACAACAAAAATGTAAAACATAGAGCTCGTTTTATATGTTGAAGAGGATGGGTATCGAATCTATCCTCTAGGCCTTCTGTAGGCTATTCCACAACCCATTAAGGGCTTCATGGGCTCCCCACACCTACACAAATGATTCACAAAAACTCTCCGTGTCGTGCACGCCTCGCACATGTGAATGTGGTCCTCACCACATTCTGCAATAAATGCACCGTTACAAGGTGGTCCCACCTTCTAACAAACTTATATTTTGCATGAGGCCCTTGGCCAATCAAAAGGCTCCACGCAAAGGGAATAATCACCTGAATTCTCTTCGTCACATGTCGTGCGTACCACGTGCTGACGTCACTGGTGCATGAAAACCCTAACTTCACGTCTATAAATACTGAAGCTCGGGTAATAATCTCCTAAGCTCTCATTACATAAAGTTACTCTATAATCACACACACTTTCCTTCGAGTTACTAATCTCATGCCAGAAAGCCGATACAATGGCTCCTCTCCAGTCCACCCTGTAACGTTTTAACGCGTTTTTCCAGTGTGCAGGTTTTGATTTGTCCATCCTCATTCCTTCCTCCGGTGACCTCCGAAGCATTCTAAATAGGATTTAGTAAAGAGTTTTTAGAGTTTCCGTTTGATCTTCGTACCCGATCATCCTTCCTCTTCATATGCCATTCATCATTCCATATTTATTTTCTCTAACAAAAATGTCAATCTTCTAACAAAGTGGCTTAATTCATTTCATTTTAAAGTTAAGTCATTACATAAATACATAAGGCCCAGTCCCATATTTAAAGTTAGTCATTTTAGTCTTTTAGACATAATTATTCCAAGTACATCTTCCGATAATCGGTTATACACATTGTATTAGTTAATCGGTTCAGTTCAATTATTTGAAATAAATAACCGAAATCGATTCACAAATACCAGTTTCGGTTCGGATCTTTCGATTAATTCAATTCTGGTTTCGTTAATTCGGTTTTTTTACTCGCAACATAGACATTAGTTTTTAACACGATCCGAAAACACGACATGAACTCAACCCGAAACGGGTGTTTTATGTTATCATTTTAGGTTGTTTTAGAATTATTACATAAAACCCTACACCTTTTATAACATTAATGTTTTAGTTGTGAAAAACATCACTTTTAGTTGGGAAAATAAATAAAAAAAAATACTCATATAAGCATAAGGCTGCCCCCACACCTCCATCTCTCCTCACGGCCACTTGCTTCACTCTTCACCCTCTAAAACCACCATAAAGTCAGACTTGCAGGTAAACAGCTCACAAATGGTTATGAACAAAACCGTGAGAGTGAGCGAGGCATTAATCTAAAATAAGCATAAATGATAATGCGCACGTTAGTGTGACTGAGGAAAAGAGGTTACCGGACGGCGGTCGGAGCTAGCTCGTTGAGAAAGAATGGCGGGACTAGTTATTCATGAGGACAAAAGAATGGAGAAACAAATCGGCTGCATGTCCAGTTTCCTTCAGATCTTTGACCGCCAACAGATTTTGGCCGGAAAACGCATCCACTCCGCCAAACGCCTCCCTCCTTCCACCGTAAGTTCCTCCGTTTCCGTCTATCAAGACATCGGAAAACGTAACTGTAAGTCTGTAAATAGTAATTAAGAGCTTAATTACTTAATTAAAAAATGTAAAACTGCCTTACAGGTTGTCGGTGCTTCACCGGAGACGCTGAGTTCCGGTGACTCACCGGAGTTCTCTCAAGAGCTACAGCCAAAGAGGCATGCGGCGTTTGACAACCAATCGCGGCCTCGAAGTGTGATTGCTAGACTCATGGGACTCGAAACGTTGCCGTCTTCCGATAAAAAAGCTCCGAAAACCGTCAAGTCTCCGGCGGTGCCGAGATCCGTCGACGCCGTCCGATCAAAATACATCGACGGCAGCAATTTTCAAGTGAAACTACCGAATCAATCACAAAATCAAAGCATGGAATTAATGGAATACGCATCGGTGAATTTGAAGTCGGAATGTTCTAGAACATCTGGAAGCTTTTCTCATTCAGCTGATTTCCCCCAAAATCAAACGGCAGTGATAACAACGAGCGGAGATTTCGAGAAGAAACTGAAGATGAGAGGAATGGATGAACAGTTCAACGATCTAACCGCATTGAAACAGATTCTAGAAGTTCTGCAACACAAAGGTCTTCTGCGTTCCGCGAGCCGGTCAAACCGAGACCGCCACCGGAACTTCATCCACGATCGGAGCTTGCATTATTCCGACGAATCGAGCATCCACCTGAAACAACATTGGCGATTGTTAGCCTCAAAAGTCGATCAACACAGATCTGTAAACGATTCTCAAACTACTCCTAGCGATAAATCCTCAGCTATTAGTTCTAACGGCGGAGCGGCTGATCGGAGCGGGAGGATTCCGGTGAAAACCAGAACCTCTTCACCTAATCGAATCGAGAGTAACTTGAAAACCTGCAACTCGATTATCAAAACGAAACCGTTGAGCATTGAAGTTGAAATACATTCACCAATTGATTCAAGTCATTCAACCAAATTCACAGCCAAAAAACACGGATCTGTTCACCATTCCATCGCCAATCGATCCTCCAACAACTCTCCAGATCCAAATTTCATCAAAAACGTCGTTACAGACGACGAATCGTCCTCCATTTCCACAACCGATTCAGAGGTACGTTTTTCACATGTAAACTGAAATTCTGCAAATGCACATTATTATTCGTCTAATTAGGGCACATTTTTCGTCTTCTGTTCAATCTAATTTCGCCTAATTGGCTAATTGCATTACAGAGATCTAAATGGGAGAGTTGCAGAGAAGGGGACCGATTGTTAGAGAGATGTGGCAAGCTGCTCGATAGCATAGCGGAGATGAACAGCACCGCCGAGTCACCGGCGAAATCGGCGGCAGTTTTACCGAGTCCGGTGTCGGTTCTTGACTCGGGATACGACAAGGACGATTCGTCGTCTCCTTCAGACAGCATTGATTTCAGAGGTAACCTGAAAAGTATAAACAAAGCCTTCAGACCCTGGTTGTTTCATCCAGGTGACGTGGCATGATTTGGTTGGTTACAGTTGTTGATTAAAATTTAGTATTTGGGTTTGCTAGCCACGTCACAATTTTGGGGTTTGGGTTAGAGTTAGGGGTGTTCAAAACCGGATATCCGAAAATTCGGATATCCGAATTTCGGATATCCGAAATTTCGGATAGTTGATTTTCACTATCCGAATCCGTATCCGAAATTTCGGATATCCGAAATTCGGATATCCGAAATTTCGGATACGGATTCGGATAGTGAATCGGATATCCGAATTTTCAAAAAAAAAAAACTAAAAAAATATACATTCAATCTCTAAAATTACTAGTGATAAACATCCAAATGAGCAAATAGTCAAACACAAGTACATAAAATAGTCAAACACCAACAAAAAAAATAAAAAATGTCTCGATTTTGAAGCTCGAATCCGTGTGCAACAAGCTCGATGGCAAACTACAAATCGGTGGTGTAAGGCAATGAGCCAGTGAGGATCGAGATTTGGAGGACGACGGGATCCAAAGAGGCAAAGAGAGTGAACATTGGAGTTTAGAACTTTAGATTTACGGTTTCTTAAGTTAAAGTATGTAAAACTAAATAATATATATAATTTAATATTTTAAAAAATATATATTCCGGATATTTTTCGGATATCCGAATATCCGAAAATGTTCAAAATCAATATCCGAATCCGAATCCGAAAATTCGGATATCCGAATTTCGGATATCCGAAAATTCGGATATCCGAAATTTCGGATATTTTGACTTCGGATATTTCGGATATTTCAAATTCGGATTCGGATTCGGATATTTTTGAACACCCCTAGTTAGAGTCTTGTCTATATAAATATATAATATAATATTATTTCGGGATGAGTCACTATTAAAAAATAAGCATAATTTAACATAACATTTTTATTTATAAAAAGGTTGTATTGGTTGAAGTTGGATTAGATGGGGGGGGGGGGGGGGGGTGGGTGGGGTGGGGTGGTGGTGTTTGGGTCTAATTGGAACGTAATTAGAGATAAGGTGTTGCTACTCTTTCTTTTGAGGTCAAAGGTTCGACCCCCATTAAAGACAGGTTGGTGTAATATTTAGTTTAAAAAAAATTTTGTATTAAACATAATGCGACATTTTTATTACCTAATACAACTTTGTTCCCATAAAGTTACATCCTGAAAATATTGCATTACGTTTCAAACTGAAAATGTTGCCTTAGATTTTAAACGTTCCATTATGTAAGGAAAAAGTTGCAATATGTCTAATTTAACTTGAGATAATGCAACTTTTTTTGTGGAAAAAAAGTTACAAAAATGTTAGCCTTATTTTTTGATAGTGAGTTAAGGGTGTTTTCAGTCATATGTTTCCGCTTGGATGAGATTGGCTAGGTATCTCTGTACGTGTGATCTATTTATCAAGGTGATCGTGAATATTCGAGCCTTTACTCTTAAAAAAATAGTATTTACAGCTGTCTTTTGGTCATCAAAACATATTCTTACATAAATGTTTTATTTGTAGGGACATAGTACTAAATGTTTTGACCAGTCTAATTAATTGAATACCAAATGGTTTTAAGGTGCTTTGTTATTTATAGGAAAAAGGGTCAAGTCTGTGAATAAATAACAAGTAAAAGTAGTCTCTCATTTGTCACTATACGAGACAATGAGTGATTTGTTTGTTTTATTATGTATTATTTAACGGCAAACTTTTACTCAAAAATTAGTTTTTTTTTTTAACGGCAATTAAATTGAATTAAACGGATCAAAACCTTAGCAAGTAGCTAGAGAAGGGCAAGGAAGGACGTTACAAAGAGAAAGAAAACCATGAGTTTTTTATGGTTTAGTACTCAAAAATTAGTTACTTACCTTCTTATCTTATCTTCGGTGTGTTTTCGGTTATATTAATGTAAATAAATAAAAGAAATTGAAAAAAAACTAAAAAATATTTTGTGCCTCGGATTTTTACTATTTTACCCTCTTATCTAGCTCATTATAAAATTACTAGTCTAGAGTCGGAGTCGGTGTAATGCTACAATAATGACAATTTGTAACGTGATACTCATTTCTATATATTAATAATAATTTATCGTATTTTACTTATTATTAGGTACTGATTTTAAACTTTTTTTCTTATTGTTTGCAAATCAGCAACTCCAGCCTTCGATTTCCACGACGAGAATTGGAGCCCTAAAATCTCACCAACAAAATCATCACAACACGAAGAAGAAGAATTCACATCAGACGACTCCGATTTCCTCTACATCTCGGAGATCCTCCGATCATCACACCACCTCCAAGAAGATCCCAACTTCTTCATCTCCATCGAGAAACAATTACACACCGAAACCACATCACCCCTCTCCAAACCCCAACGGAAGCTTCTCTTCGACGTAATCGCCGAAATCCTGGACAGAAATCGACAGTTACCGCCATGGAAGGCACCGATTGAGTATTCTCGACCGTCGGTTAAACAGATCTGGTCCGAATTTCAGAAAATTCGAGAGGTAAACATTCGAGAGATAAACACCGGTGATAGCCTCGGTGAAATCAACGGATGGGGAGATTACCCGATGGAGAAGTCGGAAGCGATACTGGATGTGGAACGGATGATTTTCAAGGACTTGGTGGGGGAGGCAGTCGGAGATCTGGTTAGATTTTCCGGCGAATGTGTGTTTTCCAGGACTCGACGGAGACTGGTGTTTTAGAAGTTCGGAAGTTGAGTTTTGTTTTGATTTTCGTTTCGTCATGGTTTCTTATTTTCGTGTTTTTTTTTTTTTTTGGGGTAGTTTAGTTATATTTTTTATAGTATGAATATTAAATGATTATTGGTTGTTTATGAAAAGTTTAACCTAGTTTTATATATGGAAGGATCATGTGAAAATCTAAAAACTTTTTTTAACGAAGGGTAAAATTGGAAGCTCATCTATAATTATAATTTTAACCACTTTTATGTTTAAACCAAGTGAATCCATAATTCTGAAATCATTGTATCCTACAAAACTCAGATCGCTCCATGCTCAGATTTCGCATGATCTAGGACACCAATCCAATATAAAATTCGTTCCATGTTTAGATCGTCTCCTACACAAAACAGATCGTCTCCTAGACGACTCAGATCGTCGCATTTTTCTTCCCCTAATATCTCACACGTAATCTTTATGAGTTGGCGCAACCGGGAACGATAGAGCAACAAGAGTTTTATTCATTGATTTTGAGGTATTGTGTTCTCTAACATCTACATGTTCTCGTTCCTCGATTCATCAAGACCTACTTTTTAGCATTTAGGTCGCATCTACAAGTTTTAGAGCCATATATGAAGGTAAAATTTTGCAAACAATCTGGTATATACTTTGAATCTGTCAATGATATATGAGTACGCAATTCACTAAAAGTTGAATCTTCTTTATTGATTGAGAGTTTGGGTGTGATTTTTTTTATATTTAGTTAATTTATTTACATGAGTCAGTAATGCACATAAGTTGCTTGTTGAAATGCCTATGGAAAAATTGTGTATATTGGTTATTTTATTCTACCAATTTTGATGATTTGTTGTTGTATTAGGAGTCTAATTAACAAAACATGGAAACATGGATCAAATCAACTGTTCTACTCATAAAAATGATGATGATGCAAATGTGTAATAATGTCCGTATGTGTGTTTTCCAAACTTTTAATATATTTTATAGAAATGTTTCATATGTGTAGTGTAGTACACATTACATGTTTTCAATTTAGTAAACACTTTGAAATAATTGACTCATAACAACGACGATGATGCATATGTGTAGTAATGTCCGCTTGTGTGTTTTCTAAACCTCTAATATGTTCTATAAACTGTTTCATATGTGTAGTACACCTACATGTGTTCAATTTAGTAAACACTTTGAAATTTGTCTGGATTACACATGTGTATTAATCATTCAGGACATCATAATTATCATTATTAACTATTTAAACTATTATTACACTTAATAAATGGTTTAACATATGTATCAATGGTTCAATGTAATGTGCATTGTGTTATTCTAGCTATCTTTATCCTTCATGTGTCACCTTGTAATGTAATTAATGTGGTTTGCAATCAATTTCCACCTATTTGATTTGCACCTAGGTGTATATTCTGAAATCATATAGTATTAAAAAAACTCCTATGTTATACACGTGCAACATAAATCAAGACCTCATAACTATCCTTATTAACTATTCAAATTGTTATTGCACGCCCTAAATGTTTTAACATACGTATTGGTGGTTCAAAGTTATGTGTGTTGTGTTATTATAACTATCTCTATCCTTCGCATGTGACATTGTATAGTAATTAAGGTGGTTTGCAATTGATTGTCACCCATGTTTCTTCACGAAGGTATATATTCTGTAATTAAGGTGGCTTCCGATGAGGGTTAATTTGGAGATGAGCAGAAGTGGAAATGAGCAAGATTTAGGGCTTTAAATCGAGGGGAGATGGAGATGAGCAGAAGCGGAGAAGTGGAGACGGAGATAATTAGGGCAATAGGAAACTAGGGCTGAAGCAGGAAGTGAAAAACAAGAGACAGGAAATTAAATTTTGGCTCTTAATGAAATTTTAGGGCATTCTAGGCGGGAAATAAAAAACAAAAGACGACAGTTGAAGATGACGCACATTTTTTTAGTGTACTCCGTGTTTTTTATTTATGATAGAAAATTATGACGCACAAAAATGCGCGTCATCTAGCCTTTGGATTTTTCAATTCTTGACAATTTTTTTTATAACACGCATTTTTACGCGTCATTAATCACCCGTGCGTCATCGTTCGCGCGTCAAGAAAGGGGTTGTTTCTAGTAGTGATGTGTGCACATGTTGACTCATGGATTCCAGACTCCGGTGCCTCGGCTCATATGACATTCGATGCTTCACTACCTTATGACATAAAACCATACCTTGGTGTGAATGGAGTTGGGGTTGGTAAGGCCATTCTAAAACTCTCAAATCAATCCCTTATTATAAATATGGTGTGCGCAGTTGTGTATATAAAATTATGACAATTATTGGTTAATTTCAATACCGCTGTTGCTCAAGTTTTACATTTATAAACAAGATAACATACAATCACTATACACCACACACTAGGGCAAGTGCACCCATCGTTGGTGTAGTACAGTGATGGTAAGATACCAAGGTCATCCAAGGACACAAGAAGGAAGGGCTCTTGATATTTCACATTTATTAACAGCTAACCAATCCAACCTTTAAGATTTAGTATTATAAAAATAAACTAAGAAAATGAAAATAAAGATAAAATTGGTTTTAAGTCGATAATATCACTTGACAGGACTTGCCAGTGCCAGAGTTAGTAACCTGTTTATTTATACTCGTACCCAACTCATAATCCTATCTCACGTTCCTCTCGTGTATTAATACTTGTACCCAACTCACATGAGTATACCCTTTAAGATTGTTACAATTAGGTGAGGAGGACTGTCTTTCAACCTCAAATCCTATCTCACGTTCCTCTCGTGTATTAATACTTGTACCCAACTCACGTGAATATACCTATCTCTTTTAATTGAGTTCCTGTTTAAGTTCAATCATTGTCTACGTGACAAAACTCACAACTCCAACTCATAATCGTATACCACCACCCCTGCATGGTGTGGGTTTTTTCAGGCCTTGAAAGTCAAGGGGTGATACTATGTGTATTAATACTTGTACCCAACTCACGTGAATATACCTATCTCTTTTGATTAAGTTCCTGTTAATTTAAGTTCAATCATTGTCTACGTGACAGAACTCATAACTCCAACTCATAATCACCCCTGCATGGCATGGGGTGATGGTGTGGGTTTTTTCATGCCTTGGAAGTCAAGGGGTGGTACTATGTGTATTAATACTTGTACCCAACTCACATGGGTATACCCATGTCTTTTAATTGAGTTTCTATTCAAATCCAATCATTACCTACGTGGCATAACTTACAATCGTTTATGCCCTAATGGGATAACTTGGTAGTAAAGTGGTGCTTCCAAACCTAAAGACTGTAGATTCAAACCCCACAAAGTGTAGATACGATTACGAATTTGCTTTTAAAACGAAAGAATTTAAGAAAGAAAGAAAACCACACACAAACATACTCATTTGCTCTTAATGTGAATAGTGTCGTTATGACTAAATGGGCAAGGTAACGTCCACATGACGTCCACTTTTCCTCGTATGCACTCATCACATTCCCTGTCCTAAAGGTGAAAATGTTATTCAAGGGGGCATAATTAGAAAGTGGGCATTCTTGAGGGGTGTGGGGGTAGGTGTCATAAATCATGGGGGCGTGTGACATGTGAAATGATTGGCTTTAAGCCTTTATTGGTAAATCCAGTAAATCCAAAAGTGGCATCAATTCATGAAATGCACAAGTTGCCGTTGTGTAAATCGTGGTTGTTTTTCTTTTTTCCATCGAACATAATTAAATATCATTAGTTCAGAAACACGAATAATATTTACTAAAAGTACATTTTAACAACATGAATGACGTATATTTTAACGTTTAATTAAAACTATTTACACTAATTAAGTCTATTTTTAAGAAAATGCATCTTTATAAACGATTGGATGAAAAACTAATCAAATTCAGTGATTAAACTCGTGACCTTTTATTTACGAGTGGTTTTCCCCTCATCACTATTATCATTCAACCAAACGACCGATTGTGACATGTTAATTAATTACTTATAAAACAACGGAATTTGATAAAGTAAAAGGAATCCACAAGGACATGTCGTAGTGGTTATTGACGATAAGAGAGACTTGAGACTGAGAGCTCACAAATTCGATCTCTGAGCTCACAGGTTTTACCACCCGACCAATTACGGAGGTGAATTTTTCGTGGAATAATCTCAATTTATGTAAATACTTTCCGGGTTTTCCGGTGAATTCGTTGGCCGTTCAAAAAAAAAAGATAAAGTAAAAGGAATGTACATTTAGTTATATGCAACCAGTTATAAATACGTCATATCAACCGATTAATTTTTTTAACATGATAAATTAAACATGTTATATGTGTTAAGACACATTTCTAATGATACCATTTAACGGCAATCGGTTTATAACCAACACTCACTTATCCAGCATTAAAAATTATATGGTATTTGTCATATAGATTATCAACTCTACTATTATGAGAGAAAAAAAAGAACCACACACACATACACATATCATCTAATCCTATTTTTAAATCTACATTATTGTCCACCATAGAACTTGAACCCTCGATATCCAGAGGAAAGACATCACTATTTACACCATGCATTTCACTGAGAGCTACGAGCCTTATTGTAACTCTGCTAGAAAAGTATCTTAAATGCCTAACATTTTAGGTACAACCATACAACACTATCGAACCTTGGGTTGTGCGTAATGGTTTACCCGCTCACTATGGTGAAGATCATCACGGCAATGACATATTAGCAGAAGACATGGGCTGGAGTGTGAGGAAAAACCACTACAAGAAGGAGAAAGAAAATGAGAAAAAAGAAAGGGAAGGGTGTAGAGAAGGCGATGTCATGTGTCACACCCCAACCGACTGCGGAACATTTCGGGGCATGATGACTGTCCAGATGCTCATGACAACTAAATTAAAGTTGAAATATACTTAAATATGCCTTCTTATTCATTTATTGAAATATTTTACAAACAAGAAACAGACAAAACATAAACAACATAAGTACTGTAATTTAAGCGTCTTTTAACTAGGTCTAGCATCCTATAGTGATCACAAACTTGCTCAAACATGATTTTCTGCAACATGTATAAGATAAAGTGTCAACTACTAAAGTTGTTGGTGAGTAAACATATGTTTAATATATAATATTAGTATAAAGAATGTGATTTATGTGTTAAAGGAACATTCAAAGAATATGATAAACAAGTAATGAAATAGAGCAAATAAGAAGGTATAACTAGTGAAAACTATGAAGAGTTTGATGTAATGGTATGATGCTAATATAGCATAAAAGTGGTTTGGTGACTTGATGGTATTACTATTAACCTTATTAACCTTAATTAACCTTAGGACTCATATTCGGGATTTTCCAAAAAGATATTTTTTTCTTGAACGGCCCAAGAAAATCATTGATATTATCTAATATATATATTTTTTATATTTTACTAATAACTAATTTAAGTTACAAGATACGATGCATCTGCATATTTTATTTTCGACAGAAAACTGTTTTCAAAGTATTTTAGGCATCTTTAAGTTAACCCACACATTACATGGCGGGATTTATAATATTTGAAACCTTTACACAAAAATTTGAAAGTATAACATCCGTAAAATTAATGAAGTTTAAGAAAAGAAATCAAAAGGAAAGTGCAAGTATTCATTTTTTATTTACTTCTATTTATTATACTTAATTAAAAAGAATAAAAAAGAACAATAAAGTATTATGTACGTCTCAACGTTTTACGGTTAAAACACGACTGAACTTTTAATTTAATAGAATTCAAGTCACTTTAACATTCTGAGAGATTAGTTAAAGACAAAAGAAACTCATTAAACCGCATCATAATTAACGTTTTCAAAACTTTATATAAAAATTGATATCGTTGAAACTTTATGTAAAGAAAAGAAAACCGTTTAGACTTGAGGTGATTTAAAATAGTCTAATAATAGAAATATAGAATACTAGAATAGCCAGCATGAGGCTAAAAGAGTTTTAGCTTTCAAGATAACTAAAGTGAATGACTGTTAACTTATCTAATTACTTTCAAATTAGTTAATAACCATAATTAGTAAAGACTTCTAGTACACTATTATGACCGTATAGGGTACTAGTATATTAATTGCGAATTAACATAGAACAACTTTCAACAAAAATTTATGTCAATTAGGACCGTAAACAAGTCAAGACTTTATCAAACGAGTTGATCTAGTTCAAGTTGAGTTTTACGGACTTCGAGTCATACTCGAGCATAGCAACATAAATAAATCACACACTCGGTTGTGAATGGAAGAGGTATTGGGTAATTACGTAGTTTGTACCATCTTACCATACATGAAATGACAAGTTAAATTAACCAGTCAACCCATAAACCCATCCGTTCAACTGAAACATGACCTGTTTAGCCAAACGTGCATGTTGTCTATGAACCCAGACTCACGGAATATCATGTTAGGTTGGTGGCGTATTTTGATGTGGTGCCTTGATTGCTAATCGATCTATGGGTCCAAGCTTAAAGTATTTGAGACATGGTGAAGCTCAAACTTGACTTAGAAGTCATGTGAATCCCTACAAACCAACACCATCATCCCCTCAACTTGTACTTTACCTAATTTTACAAAATACAAAGGCATGGGTAGGGTTCCACTCACCATGTAAAGCCATTTGAGATGTGGGTGGCATATCACATGCCATTCTGGTTCATTGAGGTTTGTGTACCTATCTACTATTTCAATCTTAGAATGTATTACTTGCATCTCACTCCCTTTGAGTGGTTACTTCAATAGGGTTAGGTTAAATCGAAAACCATTTGATTTTAAGAATTTTTAAGAACCAATTTCAACCACTGAATTCACGGTGACCACTCAAATTCATAAGAAATTTTCCTTATATATAATTAGTGGATCATAATGGTTCTCAAAAGTTCTCGGTATCAAATGATTTCTTAAATGAACCCCCCCCCCCCCTATCTTATCTTATATATATAATAAAAGAAAAGTTTTTAGCACCACAACTTGCCATGTGGCACCACCATATTCATCCTCAACAATAATTCCCGCCAATAGACATTGACACTCCTAATTATGGAAGTGATTCGTATTTCTATTAAAAAAATTGTGGATATATATATCCAACTTTTTATTTATTACTTTCTAAATTATTTAATTACTAAAGATATAAAAAATACATAATTATCGTAGATTATGATTATATTTATAGATTTTTTTTAAAGTCACCCGTGTAACACACGGGAATACACACTAGCTTTCGACACCCGGGTGCTACACGCATGGTTAAATAAAAATACAATTAATAAATACAAAAGGATTAATGAGTGTCTATCTTCAAAATTAAACAAAAACTAAAAGAAAAAAAAACTAAATTTACATTTAAAACAACACTTTCTTATTTATTTATTTATTTTAAAAAAATCCCTCATTATGTCCTCCAACTCGTAATAAATAAACAAAAAAAATCACTAAACTAATTTTTGGATATTAAAGTATCTAAACTTGTCTAAAATGCTACTTGTGAATTTTTTTAACTTTACCCACATGGAACCTGACTAGAAGTGCAGAGGAGAAACATGTAAAGAGAATAACTTGTTCTCAAAATAGTCAATTATATTGTAACTCCTTTTCAGGGGCGAATTCAGAAGAAAAAAAAATCAAGGGTAGCGTTAAAAAAATATATATGTCGGGAGTAACGGGGGTTCGGGGGCAGCGCCCCCTGGAAAAAATTTAGGTAATTAACGGGCTTTTGATCATATTTTCAAGTCAGAATTTAAATAAAAACCATAAAATTTCTTCGAGGGGTAGCGTAAAATATCTTCAGAGGTATCGGAAAATTCGTTTCAGGGGTAGTGAAATACCGAAAACCAAAAAAATTGCATATCGCAGTAAAAGTTAAAAGGTAGTGGGCGCTACCCCTGCCACCTAAGTAGCTCTGCCCTTGCTCCCCTCTCCCATGGATTACAAAAACAAAAATCATTAAGATAACTACATTTTTACAACAATTTAGTAAAAGTATGCTTTAAATTAGCAGAGTAACATAAGATGTAAGCAATTAAGAACAATACATGCACGAATAGTGTTGCAACCGGCATTCAAACACATACATGCACGCAAGTTCTTTTTCTTGGATTAGAAAAAGCAATTTGTCACAAATTTTAAAAAGGGTAAGAATTTGTGCCACCTTCAGAGTTTCTCCCAAAATCATAATAAATGGAACAAATGAAAGAAATAATAAAAAAGGGTCAAATAGGTTATAGGTAATATGTTAGGGAGATTGGTTTTGTATCGAATACTTATTTTATGTTGGAACGTCTAGGCTGACGCCGGAAAACTTCTGTTAGCGCACCGGAAATACCGTTTTCGCCGCGCGGTGGGCTAGTGATCTCTCCTGCGGGTCTTGTTAGGGATATCCCATCCTCGCAGGGGATCGTATCCTCCATTGGGTGGCTTGAGTTTGGTGTTTCGAGTTGTTCTAACGGGGTGTGGTGCGTGTTGTGTGGCCGTGATGGATAGAGAAAGAGAGTTTGGTAAGGGAAACTGGTGTTATGTTCAGCGACGTGGAAGGAAGACTGCCCCCATGGGAGGTGCGAGGGGAATGGTTGAAAACCTTGTGTCATATTACGTTACTAACCTTCCTGAGGGGTGCTCTAGAGCTGACCTAGAAAAGGAATGTAAGAGTTTTGGAGCTGTGGAGGATATCTTTATCTCTAGACGGAGAAACAAGGATGGTGAGATGTTTGGTTTTGTGAAGTTCTCGGGGGTCAAGGACCGGTGGGATCTTGAGCGGGTGTTAAACAGAATCCGCATAGGTCAGTCCAAGATTGCTGTCAATTTGGAAAAGTATTGGAGGGATGGTGCTCCGTCTTCGGCGTCCTCCCGGCCGACGACTGCCATTAAAGTCCCTAATGTCGTTCGCCCTGTGATCGACCCGACGGTCCATAGGTTGGGCAATGGCAAATCATTCGCTGACGTGGTGGCGACTCCTATGGGGAGGGATGCTTCAGGGAGGTGTATTGATTTGGGTAACATGGTGACAGTGGGGTATTCGGCGTGGATGGGGTCTGCTCTCCTTGGGCGGGTCCGTGACCTTACTCACCTTTGTAGCCTTGATAAAGTTCAGGGTAATGAAGGATTCCGGTGGTTCCGGATTAGGTATCTGGGGGGTTTCAATGTCCTGTTGACATTCCATAACCCGGGTTCAGCCTCCGAGTTCTTGGATGATGAAGATCGATGGAAATCCTGGTTCGTGAAGTTGTCAATGTGGCGGGGTCAGTCTTATGCAGCGGAGAGAATTGCCTGGCTCCGGGTGTCGGGAGTCCCTCCTCAACTTTGGGATGGGAAGGTGTTTGACAGTGTAGGTGAACAGTTTGGTGCGGTGGTGAGCCACTCTGATGCTGACATTAACGATGGGATCCTGAACCGAAATAGTGTGGGGGTGTTGGTTAATGGTTATGAAGAGATTAATTGTTCTATAACTTTGGTATGGCAAGGTAGAAAGTTTGTTTGTGGGGTGACGGAATTCCAGCAGGAGTGGGTGCCGGATTTTGTGGAGGTGATCAACGCTGGTTTGTATGGAGAGGTTGGGCCGGGGATTAGATCGGAGATTGACAGAGGTTCGCCGGAAGTTCTAAGGTCGCCGGAAGTATCTGAACGGTCATGCATGGGGAACAGTCAGGAACCTTGCATGGACAAATGTGAAGGCAGGGTGCACGGGGTCCAAGAGAGAGAGGAGCTGTCCTCTCGAAGGTGGGCCGGATGATGAGTTGACTGGGCCTAGGAAACAGGGTGTTGGGCCTTTTAATTACTCTGAGTTTGGGCCGGGTGTTTCGTCTGGGTCTATGGGTTCGTCTGGGTCCTCTTCCGCTTCTTTGGACTTAAATGCCCAACCTAGATCTAAAATGAGGGTGAGGTCTGGTGGTCTTGAAGATGGTGAAGATTTGGGAGTCGGGGGTGAAAAGCATAGGGGGTGCGTGGCCTCGCCGGAATCACTAAATACTCAGGATCTAAGAGACATCAGGCTTGTGGACGAGGTTTTGGCTGACCTTGGTTTAAGGGCTCGGAAGGAACAGGAGGAATTTGAGAATCGGAGACGTGAGATAGAGGAGGAGATTGAGGCGACCATGGAGGTTGCTGATTGTGTAAACATCGGGTTGAGGAATTTCAGAGGTTTGGTCCGGGATCAAATCGAAGGAGAGGGGTCGACTCGTGGGATCTGATGGATCTACTCTCTATTAACATTAGGGGGTCGGCTGCTCTACTAAGAGGGCCTGGATTTCCAAATTGAGAGCAAAAAACCGGGTGAATTTTTTATGCGTCCAGGAAACTCAATTCTTAGACGGGAACCATATTCCGTTCGATCGATTGTGGGGCCGTAGAGGGGCTGTCAATGTGTGGGTCAACGCCATTGGAAGATCGGGAGGCTTGGCCTGCTCATGGAATCCCTCTGCTTTTGTGGCTTCGAATATTATTAAAGATGAGAACTTCCTGATTGTCTCTGGGGTTTTTGTGGGTAAGTCGTTTACTATTAACATCGTTAACATTTATTTTCCCCATGAGCTTAGTGCAAAGAGACGGATCTGGGACAAGCTGTTAGCGTTGAGATGGTCGATCGACGGTATGTGGGTTATGGCGGGGGATTTTAACGAGGTTAGGGAAGAAGAAGACAGGCTGAATTCGGTTTTTCATCAGGGTGGGGCGAATGCTTTCAACAATTTTATTGATCGAGCGGGTTTGTCGGAATACCATATGGGAGGCCTTCGTTTTACTTACTCTCACGGCAATGGAAAATCCTTCAGTAAGATTGATAGGATTCTGGTGTGTGAGGTGTTTAAAGAAAAATGGCCTTTTGCCTCTCTTGTTGCTTACCCTCGGCTGCATTCTGATCATGCCCCGCTGATCCTTAAGACATCTGTTTTGGATTTTGGGCCTAGGCCCTTCCGCTTCTTCGGGTCATGGTTGGGGATGGACGGGCTGGAGGAGGTTGTCATCTGTTCGGCAAACGGCATTCCCAGATGTGGAGATCCGGATGTTTACCTTATGAATAAACTTAAGGCTATTAAGGAAGAAATTAAGGGGTGGCAAAAGAAAGTCAAAATTGCTCAATGTGGAAGAAAAGAAAAACTTGAAGCAGATTGTAATTGGTTTGACTCCATTGGGGAATTTCGTCCTTTGGTACCTAATGAATTGGATGATTGGGCTGAAGCAAAGTCGGAGCTGCTTGGTTTGGAAAAATCTCTTTTGAAAGAGGTGCAGCTCAAATCTCGATCGAAATGGTGCAAGGAGGGGGACGAAAATTCGGCCTATTTTCATGCCCTTGTCAATCAACAGTTGGCTTCGGGAAGGATTAATGGGTTGCATATTGATGGGTGTTGGGTGGAAAGCCCGACCAGAATCAAAAAGGAGGTGTTTGGTTATTTTAAAAATCTTTTTCAGAAACCTGTTGGGCCTAGGCCCACGATGGTGTGTGAAGGGCTGAAGTCGATTTCTGAGGACGAAAGTAGGGGTTTGGTGGCGCCCTTCTCCAAACAAGAAATAAAAGATGCTGTGTGGATGTGCGGGAGTGACAAATGTCCTGGCCCGGACGGGTTCAATTTTGGTTTTTTCAAGCGGTTTTGGGGGCTGTTTGAGGAGGATTTTTTTGACATTCTGTCTTGGTTCCATCAGTCGGGGAAAATCAGCCGGGGGTGTGGGTCCTCGTTTATCCATCTTGTCCCGAAAATAAGGGATCCCCAAGTCCTAAACGATTTCCGTCCTATTAGCTTGGTTGGGTGCATTACGAAGATTATCGCTAAAGTGTTGGCCAATCGGATGAAAATGGTGTTGGGAAACATAATCTCGGATAATCAAATGGCTTTTGTGGCAAAGAGAAATATTTTGGATGGCCCCCTTATTGTGAATGAGATTTTGTCTTGGTGTAAGAGATCTAAGTGTGAAGTTATGATGTTTAAAATCGATTTTGAAAAGGCATATGACTCGGTGGACTGGGATTTCTTGATTTCTATCTTGGAACAAATGCGCTTTCCGCCCTTATGGTGTTTGTGGATCCATGGGTGTCTTGCTTCCTCTAGGGCATCTGTGCTCGTTAACGGGTCGCCGACTTGGGAATTTCAGTGTTCAAGGGGCTTGAGGCAGGGTGATCCTCTTTCGCCGTTCCTCTTTTTAGTTGTCATGGAAGCGTTTTCTTGGATGGTTGAGAGATCGGGAAGAATTGGTTTGTTCAATGGTCTCCCTATTCCTAATGACGGTCCGGTGATCTCTAACCTTTTGTTTTCCGATGACGCCCTTATGATCGGGCTTTGGTCCTCTCTTAATGCGAAGAACCTGAGCAGACTTTTGAGGGCGTTTTTCCTCGTTTCTGGGTTGAAAGTAAATATTAAGAAGTGCTCCCTTTTTGGGCTGAATGTTGATCCGAGGGAAGTGGCTGAAATGGCGAACATGTTGAGGTGCAAGGTGGCTGAGTTACCCACTTCTCACTTGGGTATTCCGGTTGGGAAAAGCATGAACTTAATGGCTAGTTGGCAGCCGGTGATCGACATGTTTCAGGCGAGATTATCGGAATGGAAGGCTAGATCACTTTCCTTTGGGGGCAGATTGGTTCTTGTAAAATCTGTCCTCGATAGCCTTCCGATGTACTTCTTCTCCCTCTTTAAAGCACCAGGTAAGGTTATCAAGAAGCTCGAGAGTATTCGACTCAATTTCTTGTGGGGGGAGTTCCGGGTAAGAAAAAAATCCACTGGATTAACAAGGAAACGGTCATGCTCCCGGTCAAAGATGGGGGTTTGGGGCTGATCTCTTTGGATGTTAAAAACGTCGCCTTATTGGGAAAGTGGGTGTGGATGTATAAATCGGAGGAAAACGGTTTGTGGAGAAAGGTGATCGATGGGATCCACGGGACTGTGTCCGGGCAGGCGTTGATCCCTTCGAAAAAGGGTGGTTCGGGTGTGTGGTGTACCATTTCTAAAGTGGAGAAGATGGCTGCTAAACTAAAGGTTTGTTTGAGTTCGCTGATGGTCAGGAAGGGCGATGGGTGGCAGTGGAATGGAGATAGCTCTGGGTCGTTTTCTGTCAAGAACCTAAGCATTCGGCTTATGGATGGGATCGAAGGAGAGGCTGTTATGAAGACTAGTTGGAGCAAACTTGTGCCAGCAAAGGTTAATATTACGTTTTGGAGAATGATCCGTAAGAGACTCCCTACGGCGGTCGGTTTAGCGAAAAGGGGGGTGACGATTCCCACGCTTATGTGTCCGATCTGCATAGCGTGGAGGAGAATGAACAACATCTGTTTACTGGGTGCTCCTTGGCTATGATTGTGTGGTCCATCATCTCGCAATGGTGTAACATGCCGGCTATCCCGTTTTTTGACGTTCAAGACTTGGCCGTGGGGGTCCCTGACGGCGCTGCCCCCAAATCGAAACAGGTTTTGCTTGATGTGGTCATTAGAGCTGCTGTTTGGATCATTTGGAGGTGCAGGAACGACATCGTTTTCAACAATAAGAGTCCGAGGTTGGAGAAGATTGTTTCGGATATAAAGTCTTTGAGTTTTTTCTGGGTTAATAGCAGGGCCAAGGGTTGGGGTGTAGAGTGGTCGGAATGGTGTAAGTTTTCTTTTTGATGTTCTTGTTTGTTTTGGGCCCGTTCTAGCGTCTTGCTAGGCGGGTGCCGGTTTTTAATGAAAGCGCTGTTCCAAAAAAAAAAGGTAATATGTTAGAGCCCAGTCATTATATTATTAAAAAATAATTCGCATGGAAAATAAGCATGTCATGGATCAAAGAGCACACACCTTTAACATGAAGGCAAGTGGCGAGGTTGGAATTTGTTGCTGGAAAAAAAATCACTTCTATAAATAAAACTGAAGCAAATAGTTATAACTCATATGTAACTATTTTATTATTATCAATTCACTTTCACTTTTATAATAATAGGATTTTATCAACTCTAGCATTTGCATTGCCAAACAATATTGATTTGAACATATTCAAACATATTGATGTTCTTGTTTGTTTTGGGCCCGTTCTAGCGTCTTGCTAGGCGGGTGCCGGTTTTTAATGAAAGCGCTGTTCCAAAAAAAAAGGTAATATGTTAGAGCCCAGTCATTATATTATTAAAAAATAATTCGCATGGAAAATAAGCATGTCATGGATCAAAGAGCACACACCTTTAACATGAAGGCAAGTGGCCAGGTTGGAATTTGTTGCTGGAAAAAAAAATAACTTCTATAAATAAAACTGAAGCAAATAGTTATAACTCATATGTAACTACACGATATGGTGACAACTAGCTACATTCCGACTAAAAGATAAAAATTATTATATTATACACACTTAGTCATGCAATTATTTTTATTTTATTACTATTACTATTTTATTATTATCAATTCACTTTCACTTTTATAATAATAGGATTTTATCAACTCTAGCATTTGCATTGCCAAACAATATTGATTTGAACATATTCAAACACATGGTTATAATATTTTAACCAAATTCACTGTTAAAAGTATGTATTATCCTATATTAACATAATACAATTTATGGTATAAATTTTAAAACATAATGTACAATCCTATAATGCACACATGGTACCTTTGTTTCAGCATGGTGTACAATTGGGGCTTGCACAATGAAAAATAGCATATGGTACCATCATTTTAGCCATTTGTACAAGTTACCTATCCACAAAGAGAAAAAAAGAGTCGGTTGATGGTGGACCCCTTTACCATATCTACATGTCTTTCTCTATCTGCTCCACCAAACCTCATCCTCTTTCTCTATCTGCTAGCCATACGATTTCTCTCAAGAAGGAGACCAATCTACTCCACCAAACCTCTTTCGATAAACCTCCTTCGATTTCTCTATGTGCCTCTGTGATCTTTATGGCTTTTTGGATGAGACGAAGCGGTGGTTCGCTTAGGGTTTGTATGCTATCCTCTTTCGTGTTTGATTTCCGGTTGGCGACACCGTCAGATTCGATCTCTTCGTGTCTATTATTCACTATCTAAATCTGGTACTTTTTTATGGTCTGAACAATATGGTACATGAAGCAGGTGAACTGATATCTCTCACCATACCTCACTCGACACCCCTCTCAACGTCTCCCGTCAGAGATCCTTCTGTTCATCGAACAAATGAAGTCACCGGTGGTAGAAGCCTATCTTCAACAGCGTCGCATCGGTGTATGATGGTTCTTTATTGTCATTCTTCCTTTTCTTCTCTCGTTTTCTCGAAATGTAGTGGTGATTTTCGAAGTGGTTCACCAGTATCTCCATCGATGTAAGTTAATCGCTAATATTAGGGGTTTTTTTTTAAGATTGGTGCAGTTTTTTAGGGTTTATATATGTATACTTTGTTAGGGTTTAATTCGTATTTTTTCTTGATTAATTGACTTTGGGGTTTTCCTAAGGTTTGATGTCGGCACCCGGAAGATCTTGGACTCTTGGAGTACTAAGGATTCATCACTCAAATTGGAGGTAAAAATTCTCAAATTCTACTGAATTATCAATTCTTTTAGCTATTTTGCTGCAAAATTTATGCTTTTTAGTGGCGTGACTTAGTGTTTTATCAAAGGACATTTATGGATTTTTTTGGAAAATAAATTAGGACAGGGTGATGTTGGCTTTCGGGTAGGTAAGATGCCTTCTTTGATTTTGTTATTTATTCTTTTCTTCGCTTAGTATTCATGTAATCAGGTTTGTTTGTTTAGTTTTTGTAATCAAGTTGGTTCACACTACTTTCTTTGCTGCTCTAAGCTTCCATTGAAGGTATGTGGTTTGATAGACTTTTTTTTTGGCCATTTGTTTGTGTGGTTGTTATCAGGACTTTATACAGTTGAAGCCTTTCTTAAAAATATTTATTTGAAAATCTTGTTTTTAAATGTAGAGTTCCATCAATATCTTATCTTATTTTGTTTTTGTTTGTTTGGGTTCATGCGGTTGTTGGAGTAGGTATTTTGGTAGTTGGTAGCCAGTGGAATTGTTTTTTGGTATTGATATAAACCTACGTATCCATGTACAAACTCCATAAATTGATATAAACATGCGATTTTGATGTCGCTTGAGACTTGGTACTCGCTGAGGTAATGCCCAACACCTCTGTGAAAATGTCTATTTGGGTTTTTTTGTTTCTTGAAGATTTTTAAAAATATGATTGTGAAAATGTCGGTAAAAAACACTTTTATTAGGAATGATCTGGTGAAGGCATATAGTGAATTTGGATAGCAAATTGGTTTGCTTTCTTAAACGACAAAATGGGTGGAGATATCAAGAAAAAAAAATTGTTGGGCATTACCTCATTGAGACATGGAAAGCAGCCGGGATGTATATTAGAGGAGGTCAAGTGGAGCTTCTATGGTCTTCTGATGAAATTAATTCTTGGGCAGACGAATACTGGCGAATACTGGCCTCTGGTGATGGACATCGCAATGAGAAACAAGCTTCCTAGGGTAATAAGGCAAAAAGTTAAAATTTCTACACTCTGCTATTTTAATGTTAACAACAAGCTTTTGTATCTTTGCATTATATGTCAAATTATCAATGATTGTAGGTTCTATCAAGTAATGGGTGGAAAGGAGCAAGATGGGTTGACTGCTGTTCAGATTTTTTACCCATGCATGCAATGTGCAAATATATTTTTCTTTAAGGTCTGTCATCTCTTCCTTTTTCTCAAATGTGAATAGATTTTAGTTGTTTTAAAGTTAGTTTTGGTTGCTCCTCTCACTTGCAGTTTGGGATAGAGTTGGTGTCATAAAGTATCTCTCCAATCTTTTAGAGATTAACTTTTCTGTTTTCAGGTCTAGATATTACAACGCCACATATAAGCAGTGTTGAAAATATGTAGAATTTATCTCTTAATAAATTTAGGAAAAATTATAAAGGAAAGGGAAGTTGAAAACATTTCTTCATGGTTAACAACACTAAACATTTTTTCTGGCTAGATCACTGGGTTAAATTTTTATCCAAAGCAAAGATGGGTTGTTGATATGATTCATTGAAGGCACAAAACTTAGTTGGTCATGACAGGTAATTAGTTGCTTTAATATATACGTGTGATTTTAAAGATTTTGAAGGTGGGAGAAATGAAAGCTTTGATGACATATTCATGCAGAAACGACAGATTCAAAACCTGCTTCAAACGAAGGTTATGGTGATGAATGGGTTATATAGAAGCAGTTTCAAGCCCCCCAAAGAATTAAAATATATGATTTGTGATGCTTACCAAATTTTTAGTTTACTTAGCAAAATTATATCTTTTATACTATTAATATGGTGCAATTATCATATTAATAAATTAGTTAATCTTTATGTTCTAATGTTAATTGTCCATTTTCTAATCTGAATCTGCTTATTCGATGCTGTGATCATATTTTTATTTTGAGCCTTCTGAATTTAGAATTAAATTGCTTGATTATGTTCATTAGCTTGGGATTTGCATGTTTTTAACCATTTTATGTGGTTGTATTATTTTTGGCTATGGTGCAGGTTATATATGATTTTGAAAGGTATATATTGGAATGAGGTTGAATAGGTTAAATAGGTTGAAAGATGGCTAAATTCTCTGTTTAAAGCAACTGACCTCAGTTAGAGGCTATGATTTTTTATTTATTTTTTTGAACAGCAAAGAAAACTTGAATAAACAAACGCGAGCCGGTTAGAAAAACCTAACCGAACAAGCAAAAAAGTTACAAATACAATAAAGGATTGTCTAGCCAATTGCTAGACGACATAATAAAACACTTATTTCTAGCAGACATCAAATAATAAGAAAATCTAATAACCGAATCGAAAATATCAAAATTGTCTAAATCGTTTATATTGTTGACGACCTCGTTGCGAAGCTTTCAAATTGACCACCAAGCACAACAAAAGATTCCATCTAAAACCTCCTTTTTCTTCTTAGACAAAACCGAACCATCAAGTTTATCCAAAGTCTCCCTCGGATTCCCATTAAACCCACTGTCGAGCTGCAGCCAAGATCGCAGCTTGTTCCACAACGCTTTAGCCACCGAACAAAGCTCAAAAACATGGTCACTTGATTCCAAACGGTCCCCGCAAAAAACACAACTAAAATCCGACAAAATAACACCCTTTTCAATCAACTTACATCTAGTCGGGAGCCTATCTCGAAGCAATCTCCAAAGAAAAATGTTAGCCTTTTTGGAATGATTTTATTCCAACGGGTCTTTAAAGAATTACCGGGAAGAGAACTTCTTTCAATATATTTGCGAATATGTTTGACTTCAAACGTATCATTACCATCTAGTTTCCAAGACCAACCGTCCCTAGCATTGCTAACCGTCACCGAATTAAGAATGTCAATAAGAACCGAATATTGGTGGGCTTCAATACCTCCTCTAATGTCCCTTCTCCAACTCCAAATACGAATGTTACCAACGAGACGATCCGAAACTTTACACCCTTTATTGTTGTCAAGAGCATAAATCCTTGGAAATTTCCAAGCCAAAGACGTATCTCCCACCCAAACATCCTCCCAAAATCTAATAGAATCACCATTTCCCATCACCCGAACGAAACTACCTCTTGGAACTTCACCGCTAGTTAGAGGCTATGATGATATAAGGTTCTAATTTCATTGTTCTTCTTTTTGTTTAGGAAATTACTGGGCATCCACATCAGGTTCATATTTCATCTTAATTGAACGAGTTTAGAGGGTTGTTAATCATTGTATATGTTGTAATATTATGGTTAACTTGGTATTGATTTTTGTCCATTTTTCCCTTGCAGGTATGTGTGGCTATTCCTATTTGATCTCTGTTGGTATGTGCTTAAAAGTGAAGTTTGATTGACATTCGACCCATCTGACCCGTTACCTTTTTGTGTAACTTTCTATACCCGTTTGACATAGATCACGCATCATTTTTTTTTTTGTAAAGATTCAGATTAGAAAGAAATTAATGATTGTAATGTTTATGTTGTCATAAAACATCTATCTAATAGAATAAGTATATTCTATGATTCGATATATAATAGAGGTTACATCATGTTATAGGTAGCTTTGAATAATGATTGCAATGAGTCAAATTATAAACTATGTTTATTGTTTTAATATCTTAAACCTAATTATGTACCCATTTTACTAACAATATTATTCAACATGCTCTAAACAGAAACTGATGGATCAAACAAAAAGAGGCTTAAAAGCAAGATTGATGAGCAGATCTTCAACAATGAAGAAAAACTGCATAAATGGTTTTGATTAGGTTATGTTAATACTAGGTGGACATATTTACTTTCTACAACTTACACTTTCTTCCAAGTAGAATGAACTAATTTGCTATGTTAGATAAATATGTAAAGTAAATTTAGTAGCTTAACCCACTAGCACAACTGCTTTTGTATCATGTGTTTGCCTGAACATCAATATTCTATATAAACTTAACTTAGTCACCTATGTTACAGTTTATTCACTAATCGTATGTTACAATTAGGTAGGTTAGGACCCTTACAAAGCACAGAATCAATAGGAAATGCCAACGACTCAACTCCGCGGCGAAGCGCGGGTTAACCCACTTGTTATTTAACATTTTAGAACCCCTAATTCAGGTGCTGAGCAGAACTGCGACAAATAAAAGGTATCATGGGCTTTATATTTATTGTAGCAGGCCCAATGGATCTAAACATCAAATCAAGTAATTAGAACAGGTAAGCCCAATAAAAAAACTTAAATTTTGACCGTATGATTGAAAATAGCAGTTTAAAGTTGGGCTTTTGCGTTTCTTGGTGTTATTATTAATTTGTAACCCTGATCTAAAGTGTTAAACCTCCTTTTTAGGAACCAGTTCCGGGTTTGCTCAACTTTCAGATCGATTATTGGTGGAACCAGCTTTGATTTTAAAGTGGTTTTTAAGGGGATTTGAGCGGTTCCTGACAAGTTCAAAATCAGGTTTTGAGCGTTTGGTTCGGGTTTAACCGATTTCAATGTATACAGTGCTTAAACCGGGGATTAAACCAACCGATTACAAACCGATGATTTCGGTTTCTGCACTAACTAGTTCCACTTAAACCGATTCCTAGATTTGTTTTTTGAACACCCTTGTCCAGATCAGACAAATGTTACATTGGACACCTTTCTCATGAGAACACTAGTTTTTATAACTGGATTAAAGTTTACATTTTAATGGGCAAAAATCTGTTCTAACTGTTCACTTTTTAAATTTTTTTTGTTTATTTTTTAAATTAAAATATTATTTTTATTCATTTTTAACTAACATATAAAATGCAATGAATTTTTCATAGATAGTGATGGTGGATTTTCCCCAAATTTTGTGATGATGGTATTGGATGACGATGGTTCTCATCGACAAATGGTTGTTGTGGGTCGTGGTAGATAGGTCGAGAGGGATGGTTGTTATGGTGGTGGTCTATAGGAGGAGAAGAAAATAGACGATGATGACACGTGCTGATTTTTAAGTGGTTTATTAGAGAAAGACCGAAAGGGTGGTGACGTGGTGATTTTTTGGTAAAAGTGGACATTGTGGAGATGGTGGTGATTTATTCTTTACTAGGATTTATTCTTTACTAGGTTAGTAACACATGTATTACACGGGTTGAGTTCATTTTAGATACATATATAAAATAAATAAATAAACCGTTTAAAATAATTAAATTTATTATGTTTGACAAATTGTTGATTAGTTTTCTTAAATATATAAATTTTTGAGTAAGTTTATCAAATTCACATTAATCCCAATTAAGAAATTGGACTACATTAATCCCAATTATCATGGTGTTGGAATTCATTGGACCGCCGTTAGTTTTTGTTTAACTCCGTTAGTATTTTGCTGACGTGGCAGTCTATTTTGCTGACGTGGCATCACCAAAATCTAACGGAGTTAACAAAAAACTAACGGAGAACCAGCGAATTCCAACACCATGATAATTGGGATTAATGTAGGCCAATTTCTTAATTGGGATTAATATCGGCCAACTAGTAATAAATTGGATTAATAAAATCCAATTTTCCATTTTTTTAAATGGAAATTTTGTTTTGACAAAATTGGTAATTATACTTAATTGATAATCTAATAAATTTATACTTAAATGTGGTTTTGACATGTGTCAATGATGATGTGGACATCCTAGAAATAAGACATATGACACTCATTTTAGTGCTTTATTAAGATTGAAGATGAAGATTTTATTAAAATATAAATGATAATAAGAACATAATTTAAAATAAAGTTATTTCAAAATTTAACTTTAATCGACAAATCTATGTAAGAATAAAATATTTAATATGTCTCTTTAAGATAATTTATCTAATTTATATTGATCATTGACCTAATTACCTCTGAGTGTTAAATAGAATATTATTTGATGGACATGATTGTCCTTATTAATTTGGGTTTTTCTTTGGGTGTGTTATAAATAAAGAACATTGGAAATTCTAAACACCTTTCATACCTAATTCTCGATCCCTCTCATGGTTTTCTTATCAAACCCATGAACTAAGCTCTTCACGTGATCCCATCCTAAGAACACGCCCTAAACGAGAACCAAGTCGATCATGTCTTTCTTCTCCGCTTCTACAGGTTTATTAGGTACATTGGTTTGTTTCTAGAACCCCTGTCGAGTTAGAATAGTCGCCACCAAAAATAGAGTTCATGCTCAAGTCCCAGAACGATATGGTTAAGTAGTAGTATCACTTCAAATCACAGGTAAATTGGTTCAAAACTTAGAGAGAGAGAGTGAGAGAGTGTGAATTGTTTGAAAACCGTTAACGATTGAAATATCGAATGACAAATCGTTTGATATTAACATTTTAATTCATTTTCTATCACATTTATCAAGAATTGATCAACAATCTAAAGTCCACACGATACATTATCATAACCAACGCCATGCCATACAACGTAGCCAACGTGTACCCAACGTTGTGTTTATTGATTATAGGAGGTCACTTATATCAAAAGATAAGAAAATAAAAAAAAAATTTAAAATTAACAAAATTCAATTCAATATACTGTATACAAAATACAGTCTGGGGGCTCCATATTGGTTGTTATTTCAGTTAAACAATTACTTTTTGGTATTATATAAAGTTAGTTTCCAACTTTCCATATAAAAAACAAGCATATCCCCAAGCAAAGGGTTAGAGTGTTATTCTTATGCAAAAGATGTTCATATTGAAATCTCATTGTTGTCAAAACCACCAGGCAATTTTTTTTTATTTATAAGCTATTTTTTTTTTTTTGTGTGTTAGATACAATTTGTTTCTATTTAAGAAACAAATAATAGCCCGGCGCAAATAATTAGAGTGTTTGTGTTTTAAATTATGCTATTTTTCATGTTATGTTAATGGATTGTAATTTTTTATCTGTGGTATTTTCACCATAACGCGCAGAAAATTGATTCTAGTTTTATCTATCACATTCTTTAGCTTTTTTATACAAATGTTTTAGTGCTGATCGATTTTTTTTCCTTTGGTGCAAATATATTGGTTGTTTATGGTTAAAGATACAAAGTGGCATATCTTCCATTATGAGTGATTAATTTTGTTGACCACCTTGGCTTACTATAAACCCCACAATTGTCCTACATTTCAGCTGATGCTTGATCTTTAGTTATTGGCTCTCAATTTTTCCCACTGTCCCAATGGACATGAAATATATATTTACATATATATGAAAAAGGCTAAAATGAAAACTCATTTGAGTTATGAAAACTTTAAAATTCATATGTTTTCTAAAAAAATTACAAAATATATTATTAGATTGTTTTACATGTATTTCCAGCACAGGATCTGAAAATGATTATGATTAAACGGTTAGTAGTCTTTTAAAAAAAAGACAAATAAAAAAAAAATTCCCGTTCTAAGAAAAATACATATATAAAAGACGATTTTTCAGCTAAAAAAATTTACATATGTAAAAACAAAAAACATATTAAAAAAGTCCATCCGTTGATTTTTTATTTTTTTACCAAAACTAATAAAATTTAATGCAGATCCATCCAAAAAAAAAAATTCAAAAATACATATGTAAAAACAGGGGTTTCAAAACTCAAGTCAGTTTTAACGGATCTCCAACCTTACATATATTGATATATATGTGTTATATATATATATAAAATAATGTTTTAATTTGTTTTTATCAAGGTTGCAAAAGTCGCTATGCGTTACTAGGTCAGTCGACTGGGAAGTTGCGAGTATTCGCCTAGGAGGGGAGTACGTGGACATGATAAATTTTATAAAAAAAATTCTAGAAGTTCTCTGCATGTTCAAATACTAATTTTTATAACAAAAAACGTGACATTATAAATGTCAATAAATGTTAAACAATACGTGAACATTAGTGTCAGTCTTGCATAGTAGCAGAATCAACTTTTTTGTTTAATGAAGGTCACAATATAATTTTATATATGTACACTTAAAAATGTATATTAGTTATCTTTTTTACCAATATGTATAACAAGGACTATAAGCATCATCGAGAGAGGGGATACCAGTGTCTCCAATCAAACGCAGATTATGACCACTTTTACCCAATTTTGACTGCCTATCACTAATGTTGACCGAGTGCGCATACCTTAGGTGGATTACAGCAAAATCATCTTGACAACCCAGCGCCTATCGACTCCTTGACGAGTACTCGACTGCCTAGACCAATTTTACAACATTGTTTTTATATCATTTTTAACTTTTTTTTAACGGCAAATTTGGATCACTGACGGACCCAGCCACCGGATCATCTTCATTTCGCATCCGGAGGAAACTCACCGTAGGTGAGAAAACCCTCTGGCCCAACCTGGACCCTCATTTTATTTATTTTTGAGTAAATTACAAATTATGTCCTTTAATAAGTATGCTAATTTCAATTTACGTCCTTAGGCTAAAGAAATAGCAGAAAACGTTCTTTATGTTCGTAATTAGTTGCAGATTACGTCCTTTACACTAACAGATGTTTAATTCAGCTGTTAAATCTGGTCATGTGCATTGCACATGAGAGACATTTAATCAATTTACTTGTTGGGTACTACTTTTGTAATTTAAAGTACCTGAAGGGCTATTATGTAAATTTTATAAATTAAACCCTCTCTCTCTTAACAATCAGATCCACCCACATTCCACACCCCTACCGGTGACCCTACGCCGGCGACGAGCAGCAACCCTAGGCCAGCGACCATGTCCACCTATCCATACCTCTTCTCACTCTCGACCATCGCAACTCCTACCCTATCTCTTTCACCATCGCCAACAATCACCGGCAACCTCCCCCTTCCCGTCATTCCCACCACTGCCAGAAACCCTAATCCGCCATGGAATCAACAAACTTGAATCCATTTCGATATGTCAACTGATTTCTCTCCTCGATTCAGTAAAATCGAAAAGGGCTTTCATTTGTAGATCCGGATGTATTGTGATTTCATTGAAAAGGATTCTCGTGTGGGATTTCATTTGGGGTTTTCATTTGTTGCAGCAGTGGTGTCGATTGATAGTGGTGATAGAGGATGGTGACGATTGATGGTGGTGGTGGCAGAGGAGATCTTGCTGATGATAGCGGTGGTGGTGGAGAGGACAGTTCATAGAAGCAGCGGTGGTGTATGCGAAATTCAGCAACAGAGGGGTTGGGATGAGGATGCCGGTGACTGGAATGAAGAGAGAGGAAGGAGAGAACTGGTGGAGAGAGTCAGAGAGAGACGGTAGGGTTAGGGGGTGGGAGGGGGATTGGGATTGAAAAACCTATATCTAATAAAAATAAAATTTAATTATTAATTACAAGAATAGTCCCTCCTATATAATAGTTTACAAAAATAATCTTTACAATATGAAAAGACCAAATTACCCTTCATTTAACAGAGAAAAATAGCGTCTGTTAGTGCAAAGGACGTAATCTGCAACCAATTACGAACATAAAGAACGTTTTCTGCTATTTCTTTAGTTTAAAGACGTAAATTGAAATTAGTATACTTATTAAAGGACGTAATTTGTAATTTACTCTTTACTCTTTATTTTTTGTTACAAATAGGACCTGAACACAAAACCTTTTACTTTTAATGTCTTTGTGTATCTCATCTTAATTAACTGAGCTAAAAACATTAGAAGAAAACATAGACACATCCCTTAAATAAAAAAACTCTCATATCCCCGTCTAATACCGCACATGTGTTTAGGTGCTAACTTTTTGACAAACGAAAAGCCAACTAATAGGTTTTGGCTTCTTTAAAGGTTTAAAGGAACTTTGACTCACCTCAACCCTACATTACATCATCTCATAATCTCATATTAAACACTCATGTTTTCAAGGACTATTTTGACTTAACACTAAAGGGTAGGTGTGATCATGGTGCAAGCACCATCAAAGTTAGTAATAAAGCCTTAGAGAATCAAATATTAATAATTAGTTCCTTTTAACGACGTTTGAAACTAACCTTAATCTTCGAGTGTGCTTTTCCAATACGGGATTTCAACTGTTCATACTGGATTTGAGTATTTGACACTACTGGTTTTACTCACCTAGTAACACCATCAAGGAGGAAACACACCACTTGAAAAAACCCTCTTTAGTCAAGTTTTGAATTTGAGACCTTAAGGATCCCAAGCCCTAACAAGCATCCCTATACCAACTGCACTAGAAGAAACTTGCAAATATTACTAACAAGGCTGAAACCACACATATTGCAACGGGTTTTGTTACGTAATCATAGGTCTAGTGATGTGAATCTGTTAATTTTTTAAACTTGTACACATAGGATACAAAAAGTTACATTTGTAATGACATACAGATAATCAAGAACTTAGAATTTGTATATTAAATTCCAGCGGCTCAATTTCACACAAACTTGAAATTAGAAAACCCACATACCTAATCCCTATCAAAACATGACTAAACTTCTAATTCTTCTACTTCAAGTGCTTATTGCATTGATATCAGATATGAAGAAAGAATAACATCGGAAAATAAATCTCAAAAAAAACTTTATAGATCCTTAACATCTTCGTCCCACATGCGCCTATGCACATCTCTTAACATATCTTGAATAGGAAAATACCAAGTCATCTTTGTACCTGAACATCACATCCAAAATAAAAAACAAAACAGAGCATGGGTCATGGTGAGGGCTGCGATAAACGCAAGTCTCACGCCTCTCGCTCACCACAAGCATCACGGCAAAGAACGACAACAAACACGTAACCGATAGCCCAAATGTGTAGCATTGCAATCACGAATCATTTCTGGCGAACAAAGAACACAAATCGGACATTAAAATGGCTCATAAACTGGCTACGACTGCGATAATCGCCATGTCGTCGCCAGTAATTCATTGGACGTCGTCCAAGAAAATCCAATAGCATTGCAATCACGGATAATCTCCGGCAAACAAAGAACAAAAGGCGGACATTAAAATGGCTCATAAGATGGCTACTACTACGATAATCGCCCTGCTATCGCCGATAATTTCATCGCAAATCATCCAAGAAATCCAAGAAATAATCATAAATATACATTTGTGAACGACGGCGGCCACTAGGTAAGTAGGTCTGGATAGATCTGACGGAAAACCCTAAAATGGCGGCCAACATATCGGAGAATCACAACTGATAAAATGCAAACGCTAAAAAACTCAAATATGTGGGTTAATCGTCGACGATGATCACCAATGTAAGGCTATCCGTAATTGGGCTTAAAAGGGACTTGAAAACCCCTTCTGCGCCCCTATAACGCCCAGATCACACCCCCACCCACTACGGTGGGGCGCTAAAGAGGAAAAATGGGGGGTAGGCGCCAGATGTTTCACGCCGAAAAGGAGGGAGATTGTGTGGGTTCTGTAATAATGTTGGAGCTTGAAAGGGGCTTTATCACACTACACCTCTTTTGCTTTCATGCCCTCATGCCATGTAGGATGCCACATGACGGATAATGCCCACATGAGGGGCTTGAAAATATAAAATCACTACGCATAGCCTAAGCTAGAACACAGACCACATCCTCGTCTTGATTAAAGAAGACGGATAGTCAGAGAGATGGGTAGAAAGATTGAGAAGCAGGAGAGAGATTATGGAGAATTTCACTCAAATAGCCTTGGACCAGCCTCCATTCACTCAAATAGCCATTAGCTTGTCTTTTTATCATAATAACATGGCCAATGGTAGCAGGTAGCCCGCCACGTCGTGTTTTTGGTCAATTTCACGCCCAATACACACGCCATTAATGGACTTTTCACGTTGTATAATAAAATTTCGCGCTCAAATAATAAAATTATAAAAAAATCATTCGCGCCAACCACTCGCGTTGTACATGTAAATTTCACGTCGATTTAAAGAAAATGAAAATTAAATGAAAATAAATAAGCATTTTTTATATATTTTTTAATCTTCTAAGTTATAATTTTTTATATATTATTGTTTTTATATTTTTTTTATCTTTTAAGTTATAAAATTTTTATATATTATTGTTTTAAATTTATAGATTGTTGTTTTTAACGTTATGAATTTTATATGTTTTCTAAAACTTAATTTTTCTAATTCTTTTAACCTTTTTATAATCCATTTTTAACCTAATGTATTTAACTTTTTTAAATTTTTATTATTCTAAAAAAACGTTGTAACTTTTAGATTTTTTTATATATTATTGTTTTGAATTTTATTATTTTTGTATTAACGTTATTAATTCTATATGATTGTTGAAACTTAAGTTTCTTAATTGTTTTAACTTTTTATATTCCATTTTTAACCTAATGTATTTAACTTTTTAAAAATTTTATTTTCTAAAAAAACGTTTTAACATTTAGATTTTTTATATATTGTTGTTTTAAATTTTTAGATTGTTGTTTTAACGTTATAAATTTTATATTACTTTAAAACTGAACTTTTAAAGACACCACTATTGTGGTATAAAATTTACAAAATATACCCATAATTGAGTTTGACATCCAAAAAGTGATAGTTATCTTAACACGTTATTTCCATTCACAAAACACATGACGGGTTAAGCCTTCTCGTGGTGATCGGTTCTTCGCATACTTGATGAGCATCCCCTCTACCCTTTGGCCTTACCTACACATACTCACCTTCAATAGTGAGTTTCTAGTGCATGAACAACTGAACAAGTGTAAACATCATGATTAATGAAGAATAACATGTAAAACAGGGAATGGGTTTCCAGGCGTATCGCCTAGAATGACCTGCTTTTTAGGCGATACGCTTGGTCTAGTAGGCGTATCGCCTATAGTGTGGCAAGCTCCAAGCGATACGCTTGGAGCCAGTTTCCAGGGATCTGGCCAAATCCGGCCAGTTCTATACTTAGCCAAATTTTGGCCTTTTTTCCCTGTTATGCACCAGCTTTCTCCCAACTGGTTTTCTGCCATTCTCCAAGTGTTTCAACACTCGTAATTCACTTCTAAAACATATTTTAGACTTATAAACATACCTTGATTGAATTCAAGACATGATTTACACCAACGGGACTCTACGACCCGCTTGACCCATTAAGGGATATCTTGGTGGTAACCTCAAATATTACCATCCAGAATTGACCCAACACATATGATTTACAACTAAGAACACAATGCAAGCAATATGACCTCATAGTATTTGTATGCATACTCACAAATAGTTTTACGCTTTCATTATGAGTCTAGCTTTACACATTACCGATACACTTAGGTTTTTTACAACCATTCATATAATCCATTCTACTTGTCATTGGTTCACCTAATCATTTTAGTTGATATCCGAATGACCCATGTTTCTTATTTGACCCGTTAAGACGGGTCCTTGCCTTTGGTTCACCCCAATGCCTAGTTTGACCACATATAAGCCTTAGAATCCATGGTTCTATAACCATTTATGATTCCTTTTCTCTTGTTACTTGGCATAGGCTCTATAAGCCCATTTCCGCCCCGTGTAACTTTCATTCGTTATATGATTCATTCGAATCTTTCCTGTGGTCAAGTTTGGTCATTTGGAGAACCTTTTGGCATTGGGCTTCATAGTTCCTAGAACCATTCGTCACCCATTTACATAATTCATAGTTTGTTCCATTTGTATGTAATTACACATTTACATATCTACTACATGTAACATAAATAATGTTACCTCGCGAATTAGAGCCTCCAACTCCACTTGCACCGGAATTGCTTCCTTGATCACCTTGATTGCCTAATGGGTCACCAACCATGTTAGGACCTTAATCATAGTAGCACTTTTACCACATTTTTAATAACATGATTTCTATGCTACACGTACATATTATACACATGGATGGCAATCAAGCATTTTATCAAATTTTGCATCGAGCTACATGATTTCATAAGCACCACGATATCAATTTAGGTGTGCATAAACCATGTTAACCAATTATCATATTTTCATCAAGTTGTTTAAATTTGTGAACATATAGTTCCCTATGATCATTGAACATCAATACTAGCAAATTTGTTGCATTTATCACATTTTGACTCTTTTAGGCATTTTATCAAACACCTTGTGTGCACACTTATATGCACACACATAACCCCCATCCCTTGAACCTTCAAATAACCATTTAACATGGAGTTGGTGGAATTCACTTCCAACCCATCATTAATTAACCAAATTCATCAATAAATCACATATCTATGCAAGAATTTCATCAATTAAACTTAATTCATCACTAGCTTAAGTAGTCACCTACCATGGATGTTCAAGTGTGAGCAATTGGTGACTACTTCACCAAATGCTTGCCAAACTAGCAAATTATGCAACAATTAAAGTTCCTATCACCATAGGATTCACATATCAACAACAATTTGCAGATTTTTACCCTAATTTCGTGACCCTATGCATGCAACATAGAGAGGTTTTTACTTACTTGTTCCAAGTATGCGTTTAGGGCTAGAATTCACTCCGAATTCTTGATTTGATGCAACAAAAATCGCAGCCTAAGCTTGCAATTGTAGAATTTTGATTTCTTGAGGTGGAGGAGGGTTTGGGATGAACTACAGGTCGTGGATTACGACCTCCACCCCCATTCCACTTGTTTTGTTTATTTTTAGTTTGACTATTTGCACAATTGGCCCCCTCCATTTAGTACTTTGTTTAAATTTTTAACCAAAACATGATTTACACATTAAACCTCATAGTTTCACATAACAACTTAATTCCACTAGCATAAGGGGTTGATTTAGCTACGAAAAATTAAATTGGCTAGACGTTAACGGGAATTCTTATTTATTAAAAATTTTTGGGTTGTTACACAACTGTATAACCAAACAATCCCCAGAGACGAGACGATCCACTTCGCATAGTTGTTCCATCACATCCTTCAGTTTCTAAAGTAATCCTCCATAGAGGAGCAAGCAACAAAAGTGAGGTTGGCAAATTGGTGTTCAAGGGTAGCAGCACGACCCCCTTTTTTTTCAGAATAATTTCTTGAATTTTGACCCATGATGACGAGCCAATGTATTAGTCTTTAGCACGCTAGCCGTGATGTCATCGGATAGGGTACCATAGATCCATTGTACAACGATAGAGTCAATCTCCGACCAAGTCGCATAGGACGATCGGTCTCTGCATATGGATTAGTACCGTCAAAGTGATCTGACACTTTGTAGGCCTTGACATGCATTTTAAACAATATTATTTTACCCATGATGAACATGTGAGCCTAACGCCATCAAGAAAACGAACGTTGAGTTGAACGATGGTGCGGAGTGATCTCGTTGTAGCATTGGAGGATTCCATAGACGTGGTTGATGTGGTAGGTGGTGTGGGATGGCGATTGACGGTGGAAAAGGGTGTGGTCGGAGATGTGGGAGTCGCCGGTGAGGAGGGAAACGAAGTCGTAGCCTTGGTTTAATTAGGGAGGGTGCAACGGCTAGAAATTTTTAGATGTTAGGTTGTGATACCAAAAAAGTATTCATTCCTTGATTATGAAAGTTTACAATACCCCTATATATAAAGATGTAAGATACATGATAACACCCTTCACATTTACCAATATGACATACTATACATAAATGAATATATATATATATATACACACACACTAATATATGCAAGAAAAATGTAAGGTCAGGCCATCAAGGCCATCAGACATGCTTTTCATTACCCATTAAATTCTTACTATCATATATGTTGGGGAATTTTGAGAATGGAGACGGAAACTGGATATATTCTGAAGTCGTGTAATGATCACTTTCAGATCAAAACAATTTGGAATATACCTCAAATCTTTTGATCGGATAAAATCATAATTGATTCAAGATTTTGAGTATGATTTTTGTATTTACCATAGAATGTTCGTATGATCAGAGAGCCATGGAGCATATAGACAACTGTATCTACTCGAATTTTGAATAATTACACATTTGATCCTTCCGATATTAATAATGACATTTATAGACCAAAATTAAATTCTTATGCGATTTTATTGAAGCAATTTATTCAAAATAATTACACATTTGGTCATTCCGGTTTTCGATCCCAGCCACGGTGTCACGGAGTTATCTTTCTTGACCCACGTGCGGCACTTAGACTCCATCTAAATTCAGCCTTTGACCCAAACCAGTAACGATTCAAAGCAATTATAGCGGAAGTTGTAAGTTTTCGTTACAAAGATGACTTTGTATTGCTATGAAGAGAAGATTACAAGTAACCTTTACAAGTTTGTATACAAGACTTGTAAAAGTTGTTTGGGTGGTTTGCAAATTACCACCATCCACCTATTTATAATTGTGTTAGGACTAATCTTAATTATTCTAGATCCTACCATAATCTAGAGGTTTCTATCTAAATATCAATATAATTATAAAGTATAATCTAGATTATTCCATGGAAATATCCATGGATGGATGGTGTATGAAGTATCGAGATGATTCTAGAACTTTCCGATGATAATGATCCCTCAAGAATGCGCTAGAAAATTCGAAACACTTGGAGTAGCGATCTTAAATTTAAGCAAGTCATGACAACATGCTCTGCCCCCTTGGACCCCGCCGCCCCTAGACCCCGCTTCTCTCGGGGGCGTTGTCCTCTTGGATCCCTCATGAGTTCCGATGAACTTCAAACAAACGCGTACTCTTGTTTGAAAGTCATACGTAATATATCAGATTACACTAAATTTCTAATAATATCAACGCTACACCAGGTTTTACTGAATTTCACTTGAGGGCGTAATTGTCCACATTGTTTCAACTATCAAACCACCTTTACGCCTCACGTTATAAGGCGTATTAATTCTTTAATTACATAACTTATGACATACTTATTACGTATTAGTGAGTATTAGAAGGGTCCCACACTCCCACAACATCTTCTATACATCATTTTTTCTTCGAAATCCCTATATTACCCTTGAGGCTCTAGCTAATGCAGCTTGCACTGTGTCTTTTTTTTAAACTACCTGCATACAATATATAGCCAAATATGAGAATCAGCATTTTAACTACATGTTACTTATGCAACTAAGTAAGATAATTAGAGGTGACGGTTTCAACCCATTTTCGTAGAACGGGTCATTTCAGATGAGTCAGTTATTGATATCCAGTCAAATAGATAAAATAAATAAACAAATATCAGATATAAAAGAAGCTGGTAAAATGGGTTGAAAGTCATGTAAAATGTATTCTAATAAGTTAGAACTCTTGAGTGGTTCTATTTTTAAAAGTCATTTTATCTATTTTCATACACATATTAATACATTAACTATGGGCCATCTTTTTTAACATGACCCGTTTTGACCCAAACTCGTTTTGATCCCTATATACTTGCATCAAAACACTCTTTGAAAGGGAGTAGATTTTATGAAATGAATTTAAAAAGTTTTTAGGTGGGTTTACATAGTTTGTAGCATGGTTCCTTAAACGCGGGATCATCTTCTTCAGCCGGAGGATCCTGACCGTATATAATCTCACAGCTCATATCATCAAAATCTTCAGATCAAAGTATGCATAATGAGTACCAACAAAAAAAAACAAAAACAAAAACAAAAAAAAAAAAAAAAAAAAAAAACTATTGTTATGTAACTAGCACACTGATTTGAAACATATATACAAGTTGCTAAATAGTTACTAAATTCATGATATAAATTGGAACTAACAGTATTAAAAGTATGCAAAATGAGTACACACACACACACACAAAAAAAAAAAAAGGAGAACTATTGTTATATATGTAACTGGCACACTGATTTGAAACATACAAGTTGCTAAATAGTTCCTAAATTCATTCATGATATTAATTGGAACTAACAGTATTAAAAATCTACTTGCAGTGGTGCAGCAAGCACCCCGAGTGGCGAACACTCGGTCCCGCCATACATGTTTTCTGGCCTCTGTATATTAGTGCAGTTAGTGTTATTCCCCTTAAGTTTGTATAATATTCCTGTCTCTATTGAGTTCTTGATGATTTGATTGCACTATATTTGTTATTTAGAGGTAAATCTAGGTGCACTTTTCCTGTTATGAAATCATTTCTAGTCTATAAATAGTTGTGTAGTGCTTTTGCATGATTCAAAGTGTTTATATGACCCCTTTACTTATGTTTTTATCTCTAACAGGTCAAAAAAAGTCGTTCAAAATGTTTTTTAATGAAAAGAAACTCCTAAATCAATTTGTAATCACACTACACGCGCTAACTATTTACGAGTTTCAAAATACTTTTTGGGTCAACTCAACCCAACCCGTTCCGCCCTATACAAGAAGACATGTATGGGTTAGGCCCATTACCTGACCCATTCGTTTTTTTTTTTTCGTGTATAGTTACTTACTAGGAACCATGTTGACAGGAATCCCGAAATTTTTCTTCATAAACTCTTGTGTTGGCATCTTGCAGAGGTTCGTGCACATGCCCACGCAGTTCGCCTCTTCCAAAAACCTAAATTTTGCAGAAAATAACAAAAAATTAAGCCTTAAATTTCTCTAGTAAGTGTCTAGATTTTTATAAAAACATGAAGACTAGAAACTGATGGAGTTAGATAAGGCAAAAAATGAAGCAAACTATACCTGCATTTTGTTATGTGGACAACATTCCTCTCTTTTTTCCCTTCAAACTCAAGCTCTCTTACCTTCAAAATACTATTAGTTAATTAAATTGTTAATCACAATAGTACACCAATCCACATTCATTTTCAAATGTCAAATTAGTTACTTTTAGTTTAAAAAAATTTAAATAGAATCTTTTAGTCCGAGGCTCGTCAAAAGATTCTCGTGTCTACTTATTACAACTAAGAGGTCCAACTCGTGTTTTTCTTATAAAAAAATCAATTTTTATATGTAAAAAGTTGTCAAATTTTGATGTGAAGAAGATGAATAGACTCTCTTAAAACTATTTCTTGTTTTGTTTCTCTAAGGTAGTTATTTTCGGTTACCTCACTCGGACCCACGAGCCAACGAAAGGCAACCGTAGTAAAGATGGCGAAAAACTCCCTAGTAAATGTCGATTTGGGCATCAGTCTCATCTGCAGGTAAATCTAAGAAATAAAATTAGATGGATACAAACATAAACATAATGAATGAATAGAGTAACAAGAAGTAAATTATGTAACTTCAAGCCATTTCTTTATATAGAAACTAGAAACTGGTCAACCACATAACTTGTATTCACATCCCTAAAACCTAGACCTTATTATTTTTAAGTGTGTATTTTGTTATTTAGACTATATTACTAGTCAGAAAACCTGCACGATGTTGCAGCAGTGACAATTCGTAACGCGGTATTCGTTTCTGTATATGAAAGACAATTTAGAGTGTTAAACTTATTATTAATTACATTACTTATATTACATCATTCAATGTTAATGATCATTATATATATTGTTTAATTTTTAAGTTTCCAATTAAAAGAATTCAGTTCCTTGTTTAAAAAACTATTTTGCCCCCTTTAAACTCTTATTATTTTAAGTAATTGACAACTTTGTCTTCCTTATATGTATTATACATTTGAGGAGCACAAACTTGTTTTTTACTTAAAAATAAAATTTTACGGGGACAAAATCGTCTTTGTCCATTATGTTCATTAAAATACAAGAAAAGTAACTGAATGATCAATTAATAGTGACGTTATATAATGTATTATTCACCAATTAATTGTTAAAACATGTTCCAGTATCTATTAATGTGTTGTGTTTGCTGTCGCATCGTGCCCACTAGTATAATAATTATATAGTTCTATAAAATGCATAAAAGTGACAAGAAGGTTGTTGGTCGGCCAACCAAGCCAAATCTAATCATTTTGACCCGAACCTCATATAGTATTTTATTACACAAAAAAGAAAGGAAAACTTGCCATGAAGAGTGTAAAACTAGGAAGAGCTTTCTCAAGAACTTTAAGAACAAATGCTCGTTGTTCGGTCGGGCTTAACTCTCGAAACACCGCCGCTGAAACCGCCACAATCCCCTTGTACCCGGGCGTGTCATCGTTTTTCATCCCTGATCAAAAGTAACGGTAGAAAATCGGATTTATATTGAAGGTAAAACCGTAAAACTAGATGTGCAGTTTTTGACAAAACACAAAAATAATCAGGTTTTGGGTTCTTTTTATTTGACGTGTTTAATTAGAGCATAATCAGAATTTTTAGTTAAACAAGTCGACCCGTCAACCTATCATCTCGTTTACCACTTGATTATTGATTAGAAGCCCACACATGTCAACCCGTTTGACTCATTTAGATAAATGGTTTAATATATAGGGTTATAGGGTTATATTACATATTCTCAGATTATTACACGACTTTATGTGTGTTCAGATTAGGGTTTCTTTGACACAAATAATAACGGTTCAACCCATCAAGATTGACATACAAGATAAAACAAGTGAAAACGAACCGGCGGTTTCTTGGATGGTTTTAGAGAGGTAATCAATGGCGATACTTTCGAGCCAGTTGTCGTGATAAACCGTCCTCGATGACGTGGCTATATCGTTGTTTCTTGTATCGAGTTTAAGACTATGATCACTGATATCTTTTGTAGTAACAGAAGTGGGAGGGACTAGGAGTGACAAAATGGAACGACCATGTTTGGGGAGGAGGTGTGGCGGTTTCCGGTGAGATCTTGCCGGATATGAGCAGACTCTTGCCGGAGATAATAAGTGAATATTGGTTGTTCCCATACTGCTGGAGAGATATTGGAAAGAGAGAGGGGAAGAAGGTGGTGAGGAATATTGAAGTAGTGAAAGTTAGCATACTTTTTGTTTAACATGACATTATATAGGGTTTCTGTGGTTCTAAACAATGATTCAACTTTCAGAAAATTCAATAAAAAAATATTAAATTTTAAAAAAAAAATCTATCTTTTTTACGTTGAAGCTGACATGTAATTAAACTTTGACTAGCTAACTTTTATATATGGTGAAAAACCATTAGTTTAATCGGTTTTGAAAATTGCATTAAGAAACGTGACTTGTTATATTAGTTGAAAATGATCAACTAAAAGCAGTTACTAGTAAAAGTTTCATACGTTAACATGTCACAACAATCGCATTTCCATGTCACAACAATCTCATTTCGTTTAAGATTCATACCGAATTCTTTAAAGAAGTTCATGAATAGAAAAATGACAAACCATATTGTTCAATGCTCACTCAGAAAATGCTCGAAAAAAACTCGCTAAAAAGTAGCTCGGTTATAAACTAAACCAAACCAAACTCACAATTTCAACACGGTTTAGAATTCAAGCCAACACAAAAACCAAGCATGAGCCAACCCTAACTCGGCTCAGTTCAACTCATGAACAGCATTAGATCTCACATGATCCGGTAGTCTAACTGAAATATTTTTTATAGACTTTCTAAGATGCCTATCTTACCTACAAGATATAACATAACATGTGGTTCAAATAAAACTGCAATATGAAGATTAAAAAAAAACAAACAAAGGTGACTTAGCAAATCCAAGGGCACAATCTAGGATTATGGCATGTCATGTACATCAATCCAACAACCTGTAACAATCAAAGATGCAAACTAAAACACCACATTAATCTTTGCCAAAATCCATGAAGGTCAAAGTAAGCCAAAAGTCAAACAGGTCAAACACGGAGTTTAAACAGCTAAAAACAAGTCATTCTTCATTCTTTTGTGGTTTTGTTGATAAGTGACTTGTGAATGTGAGGAATGACACCACCTCCAGCAATGGTACCTTTGATGAGAGTGTCGAGTTCTTCATCACCACGGATAGCTAGCTGCAAATGCCTTGGTGTGATCCTTTTGACTTTCAAATCTTTGCTTGCATTTCCAGCTAATTCGAGAACCTCAGCTGTTAGGTATTCGAGAATTGCAGCAGAATAAACAGCAGCAGTGGCTCCCACACGCCCGTTAGCTGAAGTTCTTAATTTGAGATGGCGGTGAATCCTCCCTACTGGGAACTGAAATCCCATATCAAAAATAACTTGCATTACTTTTTGTTCATCTTTATACAGAAAGGAACATCCCATAATATTATAACAATAATAACTACTTCCACAACAAAAACACTCAACTATCACTCTATTTCCAAGTTTATTTTGATACAAGGTGGTACCAGAGAATTGTAAAATGGGAAAGATTTGTAAGGTTATTTTCATGAAAAGCAATTTTTGCTTGAGATCTGGTACATAAGACTATGTTTGAAACATGTTCATGTGTTCTTTCCACTTAACTACAACGGTGGTGTAAACAAGTAATTCAAAATAGTTGTGACCATGATTGATATGTCTAACACAAAAGCTAGAATCATTTCATAACAAACATTAGCAAATTAGTAAAAGACAAACTGTAGATAATTTTAGTGACACCATGAGTATATCTGTTGTAGTTCCAAAGTGTACATTTTTCCAGGATATAGTAACACAAAAGGATGGTGGTCACTTCTATTGCTAAAGAGAAGAAAAAAAGACAAATGCACAATTACCAGTGTGTAACTTTGAACTGCAAAAAACAATGAAACCAGTGAAGATTTAACTTTGAATCTGAACTCTTTAATGTATGGCCTTAAGATACCCTTAAATAGTATATACAATCTTCATTGTGAAATGAGAAGGGAAAAATTAGTATGAGAACTTTTTAAGTAAAATCACACCACAGGCTTGAGGCACAACACACACAAAGAAGTTAAAACGATTATAGTGTGCGGGTGGTGTTTCTTGCACATTGGTTGAAAATTGAAATTTAGGTTATGAGTTAGGTTGATGTGTAAAATAGCCAACATCTTGAAGATATTATGAACAATTTACATAATGAAGAAAACATAGAATAAAGGAGTAAGAAAAAAAAAGAACTTTTGGTTGGATATGAAACTTGTTAGCTGGGCTTAGAAGCCATGTCTCAAGAACAGAAACTCTTGGCTTGTTTTTGTGCTTTCAGCACCTACACACCTTGGAGTGTCTCACAACATTGGAATCTATAAAGTTTTGGGTTTACCTCTAAAAAAATATATAAACTAACCAAAAAAAACACAACAATTTAGTCAAGACAATCAGTAATTATCCAGCTAAGCTTGCTCTTTTAAACAAGTAACAGCCCACAATTAACTATTAAAGTCCACCATTATACACAAACAACTTCATTATTCAACAAGTGCTCACAAATCATGTTGTTAAAATATTAAACACATAATCAAATCAGCCAGCCATCTAAAACAAACCAAATAAACGGAAACGTATGTTAATCAATTCAATCTAAATCTATGATAAAACCTCATCAATAAGCACTAAAAAGCTCAAAAACTTACAACTATCAAAATCAACAAACAAAAACTCTAAAAAAATAGCTAGGGTTTATATCTATACCTGCAGGCCAGCTCTAGCAGACCGAGAAGTAGGCCTCTTCTTATCTTTCTCCTTGTTTGCTGCAGCTGCAGGTGTTTTTCCCGCCAACAGTCCTTTCCCACCCTTTCCCGCCATTAAGTTCAACCTGACGAATAAACAAAAAAAATAAAGTGTTTATAGATCTAAACACGCGACACAAAATCAGCGTTCGTTTCGGTTAAAATCACTTCATGAGAAGCCGAATTGGCGAATGTTAACGATTATTGTGGATTGAACGTCTATACAGTTCGTATGAAACCCTAGAACGAAGATCTGAGTGCATAAGATGTGTTTTCTAGCATGAAAAACGAATTCAAACCTAGATCTGAAAACAGAAAACTAAAATTAACATTAGAAAATGATCGGAATGTAGGAAATCGTTACCTGAGATGATTGCAGAAAGCGTAGAATGAAGAATCGGTATGCGAGAAGAAGATAAATTGGGGGTATGGGGACCGGTGAGAGTATTTAACTATTTATGACCTGTGAAAATTAAGCGGGATTGCTTTTTGGATTCAAAGTTTTTGAGATCTATGGCGGTAAAGAGCTTGTGGTGGGAATTGGGGTTTCAAAAATTCTCTTTGAATTTGTAGAAGACGGATACCAGTGAAAGCCCAACACGGCCCATATTGCAATGGTATTATCATCTAAAACCCTATTGGGCCTCCCATTTGTTCTTCTAGTTTTGATATTTTTTAAAGGTCTATTACACTTACACATATCACCCTTAATTCTACAGAGATTCTAATTGGACACCTCAAAATTCCAATTTAACACCTCAAACTGACCCGGATTGGTCAAACCGGTCCGGTTTAGCATATGGACAAAAAGTAAACCGGCCCGGTTTGTTGGAACCGACTGGTTTGTATTTTTTTTTTATCAAGTTCCGGTTTACAGGGACCGGCCCGGTTTGACACCAGTTTAAGCTTTTTGAAATTTTTTTTACCAAGTTTCATTTTAGTTTTTATAGAATTATTTGACAAAGAAATTGTTATAATATAAAATTGAGTAAATAAATGTTGCAAAAAAAAAGTAAAAACGGTTAATATCTAAAAAAAATAGCTTTTTTTGTTTTTAAACTTTGTATATTTTTATGAGGGTTATTAAAAAATACCAATAATACAGTTTATAATTATATTTCACGAGGTCCTAATAAGATGGAAGCTAAGTTTCAGGTTAACATTGTAATATATAACAACAATTCAAAAAAAGGGGGGGAAGAACAAACCGGGCCGGATTGCCCAAACCGTCCGGTTTAAACCTCGTATTCCAGATTCTGAGCTGAAATGAATTTTTTGTTTTTTTCGAACCGGACCGTTTCGTCTAATCCGTCTCGGTTTGGGGTGTGAAATCTAGAGAAGGGTGTCTGTATAACAGGTCCCTAATTCTAACGCCATATTATATCTGACGGCTATTCAAGATAGGGTTTGTTAGAAAACATCTTTTACCTTTCATCTTTACCCATTACTCGTCGGAAGGTCATCTGATGTATCGTCAGATAGTCATCCGGGTCTGATTTGATAAAGGGATGGTGTGAGATTAAAAAAACTGATTATAGTAATACCCTTTTTAACAGCAATTTATTACTTCATGATACCGCCTAACTTTGCATCTACAAGGAATTGAACTCATCAGTAAGGGTGCAAACAAGACGAGCAGCTCGTGAATTACTCGAGATCAAATTCAATAAAAATCTCAAAACAAGCCGAACCTTAACGAGCTCGAACCGAGCTCAAGCTTTGAAATATGGCTCGTTTAATAAACGAGCTCGAGCTCGATCTTATGTAAATAATTATTATAGTATATAAAAATTATGCTAAAATATGTAAATAATATCCATTATTTTCAGGTAAAATGTATAATTCTAAATATATACAAAATTAACTATAATAACATATAAATAAATAATAAATGAGCTGAGCTTGAGCTCGAGCTTAAACAATTCTTCATGAGTTGAGATTGAGCTTGAGAAATAAATCTCGAATCAAGTCAAGATAGAGCTCTGTTGAATCTAAAATAGCCGAGCCCGAGCTCGTCTCGACTCGTTTGCATCCCTAGTCATCACTTTGTATGATACAATCATCGTACTACTAAGCTACAAATTCATATATTAATGTAGTTTTCATTTTCATTTTCCTTCAATATGTTTGATTGTTTGGTAAATTGCCTCGTTATTCTTTACGAGAAAATCGATTGGGACAAATCTATAAACGGATGAGAAAAGTGCAACATGTGATTTTTTTTTTTTTTTTTTTTTTGTATAGTCTTATAGCTTGAAAGGGTAACAACTATAGGCTATATAATGGAACTTTTTAGTAGGTTTGAAAACAAATAATTTATAAATCTTGAGGGGCTTTTGTTGTCGAATAAATGAATAATGAAAGATGGCTTAAAAAGAGGCCAAAGGATGGATCTCGGTCAAAATAAGTGTGTGGGGGGAATGGTCAAAAGATGAAGTCATCAAATTGAAAGTCTAGAATAAGAAATTGAGGTGTGATTATCATCCTCTAGCCTCAAATAAGCGAGGTATGTGATTATTTCATCTAAACCCTAGATTCTTGGAGTGTTCATACGTTGGAGAATTAGATTTATGTTTGTTTTCTTAGTTGATGGTATTATTATGTTTTTTTAACAATGAATGCCCAAACACCCTTCCGCAGTGTGAAGACCCGATTTATCGGCTACTCAGGTGGAAACCCAACTTATTAAGCGTAGGTTATGTTTTACGTGTACATGTATATGTATTTTTATGAGAAATTTGCGTGTTTTTAAAGCTTTAAATTTATAAAACGATAGCTTAAATTCACTAATTAATACTTGTGAGGGCAGGTGTACCAGTTGTACACGTGACGGCAAGATACCGATAATCAAGGATATAAAAGCTTTCAATACCAGATGTCAGTCATTGTCTGGTTTAATCAAAAGGCTGATTTTGATGCATTACAAATAAAGAAATAGTAAAAATGCAACGTTGTAAACAATAACGATAAAAGGCACTTTTAATTTTGACACCCTTTAATGATGCAAATGACCTTGGTTTATGGTTTAGTATATTAAAAAGCCTTTACTCCTAAGAGGTCGGCTCCTATCAAGGTTACCGAATTCCTTATTTCAAGCGGCAAAGTGGTTGTTAGCTAGTGTAATAAAGTTCCCTGCTAAGGGCATCACAATCCTCCAACACCGATTCGGATATTGCTTCAGGCTACTGTCGCTTTCAATTATAGAAAGATCACCAGTTGAAGTCACTAAGAAAACCAATAAATAAATCATAAATAAGATTAAGACGTTGTCGAATGTCCATCTCACCCAACACTAGCTAGACATGGCAATAGAAACAACAAACGTCAATCTTGATATAATCATAAGAAAACCACAAGAATTAAAATGTGTTGAATTGTTCTACTTGGAAATAACTAAATAAGAGAATAACACTAAAATTACAAACATAAATATGGAGTGTGATATGTGAAAGATTTCGACACTTCTTCAATGACCTTGAGCTTAGATCTATAGCGTGTCCTATTGAATTCAATTATTTACTCTCCTATTTTACCTCCAATCCAATCCCAATTCATTAGCTGGCACCCAAAATTAAAGGAACTTCCTTTCTTTGTTTTATTCGGTTGCCTTTATAAGGCTTTTCCATATTGTATTTGTGGATGCAAGAAATAATAAGAATAAAACTCTCTGATCCTTTCTTTATGGTACCAGAGCAGCGTATCCAACTTTTCTAACCCTAATCGCCATATCCAAGGCCTTACCATGGCCGGCGATGACACAACCAAAGAAACCCACAAAACCGATGGCAGCGCTTCCGATCACACCTCTCACTATTACCTTCACCCGTCCGATCTTCCAAGCCAAAAACACGTAAATGAAGCCTTGTCCGATAGCAATTATCTCGATTGGGTTCGAGAGATGGAGAACTTCTTGTTTGCTAAAAACAAGATAGGATTCGTTAAAGGGACCATCGAGAAACCAAAGGAAACCGACGCTAATCACATGGCTTGGATGAGATGCGACGCAATGGTTAAGGGTTGGCTAACCACGGCCATGGAGAAGGAGATTCGTGGAAGCGTAAAATACGCCAACTCCGCTGCAGAAATTTGGACGGATCTTGAAGAAAAGTTCGGCAAGGAAAGTGCACCCCGTGCATATGAATTAAAACAATCGATCTCTAACACCAAGCAAGATGGAATGACGGTCTCGGCTTACTACACAAAATTACGGGGGTTGTGGGACGAGATGCAATCTTTCCTACCAATTCCAAAGTGCAAATGTAATGGTTGCACATGTGGTCTTGGAAAATCTCTGAGGGAGCTTCGTGAAAAGGAGCAGCTTTATGAATTCCTCATGGGTTTGGATAGTGAGTTCTCTATTGTTAGGACTCAAATCCTTGCCACAAAACCCATTCCGTCACTTGGGAATGCCTATCACCTTGTGTCCGAAGACGAGCAACAAAGATCCATAACCGGGGGAAAGAAAGTCGTCACAGAAACAGCCGCTTTTCATGCAACCGTGAAGCGCAACACAACCCCAAACAAGGCTGTGCAGAAGGATAACAGACCCACGGGACGCTGCGATGTTTGTGGAAGAGATGGGCACACCCGTGACGGATGTTTTAAGGTGATTGGTTATCCGGAATGGTGGCCGGGCAAGAACAAGCGCGAAAAAGGGAAACCGAAGGCGGCATGTGCTGAAGTCGAAATGGAAACCAACTCAATCGCAGGTCTAACAAAGGAGCAATATAATCAATTTCTAAAACTTTTTACTTCAGAAAATAAAGTCACACAAAATGATGCTCCACGGTCGGCGAACATGGCCGGTAAGCCTCGACACTATGATAACTGGATTGTCGATTCTGGTTGTACTGAACACATAACCCATAGGGTTGATATTCTTGAAGGAAGGACTATTTCGACTAATGAAATGCCCGTAACAATCGCGAACGGTGAATCGATTCCTGTCGAAGGAAAAGGAAGCTATATTATGTCAAATGGAATGAAAGTGCAAGGGGTCTTGCATGTTCCACAATTCACTTTTAATCTCCTTTCTGTTAGTAAACTTTCAAGAGATTTGAATTGTGCAATAACCTTTTTTCCTAAATTCTTTATTATGCAGGACTTGCGTTCGAGGATGTTGATTGGAGCGGGTAAGTGCAAAGATGGTCTATATCATATGGGGATGTTTGAAAGCGGAAGGAAGGCAATGGTGGTAACGGGAGATACATGGCACAAGAGACTTGGGCATGCCGGTGTTCAAAAGTTATCTTGTTTGAATTTTCTTGAGAATTTCTCTATCAAAAACAATAATGATTTTTGTGATTCTTGTGTTAAGTCTAAAATGACAAGAAAACCTTTTCCAATTAGCACCACCAAGGCGAACGCTTGCTTTGACTTGTTACATTGCGATATATGGGGAAAGTATCGAACACCCTCATTCTCTAAGGCAAACTATTTCTTAACAATAGTTGACGATTTTAGTAGGGCGGTTTGGGTGTTCCTCCTCAAGCACAAGTATGAAGCAAGTACGTGTCTAATTGGTTTTCACAAAATGGTGAAAACACAATTTGAAAGGGACATTAAAAAAATAAGGTGCGACAACGGGGGATAATTTACTTCAAACCAAATGTTGAATTTTTATGCCGAACAAGGAATCGTTCTAGAAACGACGTGTCCACACACTCCGCAACAAAACGGGGTCGTGGAACGAAAACACCGACACCTACTCGAGACGGCACGTGCACTTAAAATTGAAGCTAACCTTCCAATAAGGTTTTGGGGTGAGTGTATCTTGACCGCCGCATATATAATAAATAGACTTCCCTCCAAGGTTATAGAAAACAAGACGCCATATGAGTTGGTACATGGGGAGAAGCCGAGCTATGACCACATGAAGATCCTTGGTTGCATGACCTATTACAGAAATACAGACACTAAAGGTGACAAGTTTGAAATTAGAGGAAAACCGGGCATTTTTATTGGCTACCCAAGTGGCACAAAGGGGTACAAAATCTATGACCCCGAGCATGACAAAATCATCATTTCTAGAGATGTGAAATTCGCAGAAAGTGTCTTTCCTTTTGTCACAAAATTACAAGAAAATGAGCATGACAAAGAGGATGTATTTCTAAGTCCTCTATTTGAAAAAGAAAGGTTTGCTGTTGATGAAGAAATGCAAGGCAGACCCACCGAAATAAATGAGGATGTAGAAGATTTGGACCATAATGATCTAGTCCAACACCTTAACCACCTTGAAGAAATTGAGATGGAAGAATTGGGCCCCAATAGCCCAATAGGCCATCAACCTAATTCTGAAAACGTAACAGTCGGGGCTGAAAATATTGGGCCACTTGAAAATGGTGAGACTCAAAGTAAAAGTGTCACACAAGTCAGGGAAAAACGCAATAGATCAAGACCTGCACATCTTGATGACTATCATGTACAACTTCCCCCATCCATAGATCATTCACATCCCCTCTCCGGCCAACAATCCTCAACGGTATGTCCTATCTCGAACTATGTTTCTTATGAAAAAATTTCCGACTCACACAAAGCCTTTTTGGCGGCCATCAGTTCTAAAGATGAGCCAAAAGATTTCAAACATGCAGTGCAGGATCAAAACTGGAGAGATGCCATGCAAAGGGAGATAAAGGCTCTTGAAGAAAATGAGACTTGGACCATAGAAGACCTACCCATTGGAAAACGGGCTATAGACTCAAAGTGGGTCTATAAAATAAAATACAAGCCAAACGGTGAAATAGAGAGATATAAGGCAAGGCTCGTAGCGAAAGGCTATACACAAATGGAGGGGGTTGATTATCATGATACATTCGCTCCAGTAGCAAAGTTGGTGACAGTTAGAAGCCTAATCGCCATAGCTGTCAAGAAAGAATGGAGTATTCACCAACTTGATGTGAATAATGCATTCTTACATGGTGATTTAAATGAAGAAGTATATATGAAAATCCCACATGGTTATGACAAAGGGGGAGGAACAAAGGTCTGCAGATTGAGAAAGTCACTATACGGTTTGAAGCAAGCTTCAAGAAATTGGTATCAAAAATTTACATCAGCCCTACTTGATCTTGGGTTCAAGCAGTCGTTTGCGGATCATTCTCTTTTCATTTACAAGAAAGATAAAGTATTTGTTGCTACTCTCATATACGTGGATGATGTAATCGTAGTGGGAAACGATCAAGAAATGATACAAGAAACAAAGACCTATCTTGATAAGAAATTTAGCATCAAGGATCTCGGGCCATTAAAATATTTCCTTGGGATCGAAGTAGCGCGCACGAAAGATGGTTTGGTATTAAGTCAACGGAAGTACACACTTGACATTTTGGAGGAAAGTGGAATGCTGGGATGCAGACCGTGTTCATTTCCAATGGAGCAGAATCTGAAACTAGAGAAGGATAATGGAGATGTTCGTGTGGATGATTGTCCAAATGCTCATGACACTAATTAAAGTTTCAATACTTAATCATTACCAAATTCCAAGTCAAACAATAGGTTCAAATACACATAACATAACAAATAGGATTGAAGTTGATTTAATAAATCTAGGTCCAAAGCATCCTAGATGTGACATCAATCAAATATGGCTCAAACTGCATTTCCTGTAACATGTATAAAAATAGAAAGTGTCAACTAAAAATAGTTGGTGAGTAAACATAGGGTTATAATATATGTAGTAGTTGAAAAGCGATTCAAATGTCAAATGTAGACTCAACCATGTATGAATAAACCAATGTATGTGTGTAACCAAACCTTTGTTGACTAGCGCCCTTAACTCGCAAGTTAAGTTAATGAAATAGGTTTCAATCACCCGAATGCCAATTACCGGTCAAATTCAGGTGGGTTGTCAGCCAATAGATCTATCATTATTACCGTAGGCTTGTATGTTAATGATTACACTGATGAATGATGAATGATGAATGATGAATGATGAATGATGAATGATGAATGATGAATAAAAATGTAATAGTTTGACATATAGCATGTGATCACGCATAGACATATAATGAAATCGCGTGGTTTGTAAAATGAATAAAGAATTGATGTTTGAATGTGTAAACTCACAACATGAATCACCATTTCGAATGAATCACCATTCTAATGATAACACGAATTGATTATTTAATACCACAATGCAAATCACCATTTGAATGAATCACCATTCGTATGATAATGAGAATTGGATATTGAAAAACCATAGTTTGTCATAGGATACATGTTACACCCCAAAATAGTAAAAGAGAGAGGATATAAATACTCACTACCACTACTACAAAAACTGGCATTCTTGACGTGCATTGCGCGTCAAGAAGGTGCCTTCTTGACACGCAAATGCGTGTCAAGGATGCAGGGGTCAAGAAGCTTCTTGACGCGCAAAATGCGTGTCAAGAAGCTCTTGACGCGCGAACAATGACACGCAATTTATGACGTGCAATGCGTGTCAAGAAAGGGTCTTCTTGACACGCAAATGCGCGTCAAGGAAGCCGGGGTCAAGAAGCTTCTTGACGCGCATAATGCGTGTCAAGAAGTTTTTGACGCGCGAACAATGACGCTCATTTTTGCGCGTCAAGAATGTTTTTAAAAAATTTAAAAAAAAATATATTTGTTTGTAAATCACTAATTTTCACATTAAATAGCAATTAACCTAATAATAAAATATAAAACACACTTATAACAAAATAATGCATTTCGTTTATATATATAACAACATTACAAAGTTAACATGAGTTTACAAATGGATTTGGTATGCTAACACAACAAACCTATCTTTCTCATACGGACTCCAATTGAGGTGATTCAAAAGGCCAGGGACTCGTCTCCATGTCCTTTACCATATCATCCAGCTAAATTGGTCAAAATCAGCCGCTACAATTGCCAGAAATTGCAGCTGTAACCTGATGGGTGCGTTTTGACCCGTTAAGCTTGTTTTCGTCATATCTTGGTCATACGAACTCAGATTGGGGTGATTCTAAAGCCCACGGATACCTATTAAAGTCCATCATATGTAGCAATCAAAGTCTTGTAAAAAGAGTGCACATGAAACCTAGTTTCAGTAGTAGCTTGAAAATTAAGAAACATCAAAGATTTAGTATCAACTATATCAGATTGAATAACCTGATTCACAAACAGTCTTGAAGAGCAATATAACCTCAAGTATTATACTCTGCCTTGATTATAACAGGGATTTTAACTCCCCCGCAGCAGCATATAAATAACAGGGATTTTATAATCAATTTTGTTTTGTCGGTTCTACAATTGATTTTGCTCTTTATTAGCATATAAATTCAAAAGAAGAATAAACCAGAAATATAACATAAAAACTCAAAGGCGACAATAGTAACTTATACAAGTACCTGCTTTGCTAATTCTCTAGTTGGCAAGAGCACAAGAATTGTACGTGATCGACCATATCCAGTCATACACAAGAAATGTGGCATACACAAGAGTGCGCCAAGACATCAGCATTTTCATGAGTAGACTTTTCCTCCACTTCATCACCAACTACAATTATTACCAAACAAACACCAGTTAGATGGCCAACATTTAACTTCACAAGTTCAACATTATTTTACTAACTAGATGGTTATTTTACTAACCAGTTAGATGGCCAACATTTTAGCTTGATAATTATATCTATCGATATACTCTAAAGGAGAATATGGTAATTTCAGATACATACCAGAGCATGATAACGGAGGCAAAGGAGAGTTATACAAAACTCCATAAGTTACTGAAGGCAGCCCAGCTGAAACCTGACCAGGCCTGGCCACAAGTCCCACTAAAAATATAGAGCATCTGAGCCAGCTGAAGAAGGAGGATCCAACATCAGAATCTGGTAGAATACTATCAAGAAATTAAACACATTCAAATAGAACTAAAGTTACCAAATACTCCTTATTGCAATGGTTTAACAAGTATCCAAACACTCCCTAAACAGAGTATTTTCAGCTACAATACAGCAAGCTCTATTTATGCATATTGGTTCCTTATTGTTTTAGACCCCATGACAGAACATTTGAAAAGTTATACAACATAACCCAACACAGCCCTTGGGTGTACTTTTCAGCCTACACATGTATCGAGTTATGCATGTATGTAATGTAAATGTATCGAGTTTGTATACCTAAAATCAAATAAACGAATCAAATGGAGAGAACGACGCAACATGCAGCAATAAACTACAAAGTCAATAGGTCAAAGTTATTTTTTTTCTAAGTACCATGTTCTACAATTGGCGGATTTCAATTGCAGAAAAATGAGATACATGCATTTCACCTTAATGCGATTCCACTTACAGAAAGATGAGATACTTTAACAGCATTGAGAGGGATAAAAACACACACATACTGTTGATTTTTTATTTAACCAGCTTGAGATACAATCCAAATCAGCCTATCATGTAATTTGTCAAAAGTGCTACGTGCTAACAATGTAGTAGAGTTTCAATTGATCAATTTAGGACACATAGACAAGCCATGCATTTAGTATTCTTTTCAAGCTAATACAAAGGTGACCATGCAATGAGCCAGTGAAAGCATCTTAGTAAATTTACTAAAGCTGGTACTACCTGTGAAATTATAAAAGTTAGTGTAACTTCATTTTGGATGATTCTTAGATCTTAACATAGAAGAATGAATGTTCAAATTTACTAGAAATGTGTGATAATTCCCAAATCCCAAGTGCACGTATTATTCCAAATAGAGCAATAAAAGCAACAATTTCTAGTTTGTGGATGCAAGTGTCAAAAGGCATCACTTGTAGCAATCAGATAAAGTTTCTTAAAAATAATAAAGAAATTAAGGGCGAACTAACTAACAAAGTAGAACAGTTTTACTAAGATAAAGAAAGAAGAAGTAATACGGTTTACTAAAAAAAGAAGCAAAAGTAACAAAAGGATGATAAGATTTGACATCATTTCTATTTATATCAACCTGACATACTGTAATAAAAAACTTAAGTACTAGTGGTGATCAGTTACCCTTGCCAAACTAAAATGTAAATAAGTATTGTACCTACTGGTACAGCTGGGTTAGTCATTCGGTGTAGGTCATATAGGCCAATGTTGATGTTTACCCACTTTTTCCTCACAGAACAGAACGCATTGAAGCAGCTCTGGTTTCACCTGGCTTCCCCACCTTTCTTTTTTGTATTTCACAAGCCTATGGATATAAGAAACGCAAAGTAGAGTGATCTAGTGACAGTAGTTTAAAAAAAGAAAAACAGAATTACATTAACAAAAATATAAGTAGATGATATCACCAAACATTAGAAAACCGCTTAGAATATCAAGGTTAATTAAAAAGTTTCCAACAAAGGTAAAGTGTTCCTATTTAATATGTATATAACATAATACATATAGATGTTAACAATAAAAACGTTTTCCATCATCATCAACAACGAGAGATTAACGTGGCTTAACTCACCTTATATCTTATAACCTGTGGCTACACAATTTAAAGCAGCCTTAATTTCGTTAAGTTCATTACATAAGAAACATTAAGTAGGAAACAAAATGCATGCTTATGGAAGTGTTCAACAAGTACCTTAAACAACTTTGAGAACTTTGGACTATGAGAACCATGAGACAAAGTTTTGTTGTATTTTAACCTTTGCTTTGTTAATAATTTCATTTTTACTCATAAGGTGGGAAAAACGCCTGAAACTTGATATGTTAGCATGCTTTATTGAATTCAAAATTACAAGTAGAACAAATAAGATGGACAAAAAATAACCTTGCTTCAATTTCTATTCAAGCGTCTCAAATGCTGGTCTTATACCATGAGCGGAAAGCGGCTTCTTTATATGATATAATGTTATGAGAATTGCAAAGATCCCTTCTACTTTCCCGTATCTAATTTTGGCCAGATCTTAAGGTTGGAATTGTTGAAATTTATCTCTTGATTTTATGAAATCCATTGGGCTAAACTGTCAAATTAAATCTTGCAGGTGTTTCGTGAATCACAGAACGAATCAAGTAGGGTACAATACCTGGACAACGGCTGTCGAGCAGAAACAAACAAGAAGAACGGTTGTTGAGTGGAAATATGAATGGGGAAATCGAATTCACATTCATTTAAATCAATAGATAGAGATTAGCAAACCTTGGGAGGATTAGGTTCGGATAGAAATTGAGCAACTCTTTCTTCTCTTCTGCATAATTAGAGGATTCTGCAATCATAACCACCAATAATCCGAATCAATTGTTCATTTTTTAGGAATTTGTGAAACAAAAGGTCCCTTTTGCATCGATCGTAGTAGAGGTAGGGACTGATCTCAGGAGCAGAATATCCTAGAACACTGTGTTTTCTGTCTTCGCGATGACTAATCTCTATCTTCAGCTAAATTAACAATAATTCAGAAAATTAATTGGCATCACTGAAGAATAATTGTAACATAAATTGAGCAACATGAAAATATACTTGAGAAATATAACATATCATCATCATTTTGTATAAGAGTAATGGAATTCACTCTATATATGAAGTTAGGGCAAAAAGAAAGAGAGCGGTGATGACGACAAAATTAGGGCTAAATCGAACCCAATCTCGGTGAGCTTCACCGTCAGTGATGACGACCAGTGGTGGTTCCGGCGTTGATGTCCAACAGACGGTGATTGTGAATAGCGAAATAATGGAGACTTAGCGGGGATTCTTAGCCAAATTAGGGCTAAATCGAACCCAATCTCGGTGAGCTTCACCGTCAGTGATAACGACCAGTGGTGGTTCCAGCGTTGATGTCCAACAGAAGATGATTGTGAATAGCGGAAGAATCGAGACTTAGCGGCGATTCTTAGCAAATTTTAGGGCTAAATCGAACCCAATCTCCGTGAACTTCACCGTTAGTGATGACGACAAGCGGTGGTTCTGGCGTTGATGTCGAACAGATGATGATTGTTGAATAGCGGAAGAATCGAGACTTAGCGGGGATTCCTAGCAAGTTTTCAGGACAAGAAGATTGGAGAAGGGATTTTAGGGAATCGATTTTTTGTGTTTTCTTTTGGTGAGTAATAGAATTTTGATGAGCGGCGGGGAATGAATTTTTAGGTTAAAATTTAAGCGGGAAACTAAAAAAATAAAACATAAAACGACACTTTAATTATGACGCGCATTTTTTGTGTGTACTCCGTGTTTTTTCGTTTTTTTGATTTATGACAGAATTTTTATGACGCTCAAAATTACGCGTCATCTACCCTTAAGAGATTATAATTTATGACAGATTTTTATGACACACATTTTTGCGCGTCATTAAACAACCGCGTGTCATCGTTCGCGTGTCAAGAAAGGCCCTGTTTCTAGTAGTGTACTCAAATTATCATTTGAAGGAATCACCCCTCTAATAATAACAAGAGTTGATATCGCATAATATTCCACAGTAATAAAAAGGGGTATGAGTACTCACCTGAAGTGGTGAGCGAGATATGGAAATAGTCCAAGTGATATGAAGATGACTATCCGTGTCCTAGATTATATGAAGACACTTTAAGTCTAGAGACATGAATCGAAAGTCTAAGTTACCCACTTTAGACTAGTTGGGTCTTGTTCAAATGAGTTAACCCGTTGACCATTGGTGATATGTATTGGTTTTTGGTTTAGTGTATCAATTAGAGATTTTGGACAGCTTATGAGCTGTTACTTTAAGTGCGTTTTTAAAGTAACAAAGGTTAACTATAAATTACCAAAATTTACAGATTGTTAGTTTAATGTATTGCAAACATTTCTTGTTTAATAAGATTTTTAAGAAAATGCTAAGAGAAAGCTCGAAACAGCCTCACAAAGCAGAAGGTACAGAAACGCGCACCTTTCTTGTAGGGACTGTTGTGAGCTGCTCGGTTTGAATTAAAAGACAAAATATATATCGTTGGAAAGCTAACTCAACGAACTTAATCGTGGAGTCTGATTTTGTTAAATTTGAGTTCGAAATGACCAAGATATGTCCGGATAAAAGTCCTACAACGAATCTGTGTTTTGACAGAATTTAAAGTTGAGTTGTTCTCCCTTAAGGTGATTAACCAACAAGCCCTTTTTAATGGGTGTTCTTAGGTATGAATATGAACGAGTATTTAAGAATATAAATAAGATGTTTTTCTCACAGTAATCAAGCAAGGAGAAGGTAGTGAAGATGACGGTTGAGCTTGGATCAACACTTGAAGCCTTGAGGAGTTCTTGAGCTTTTCTGACAGAAAGTTGGGTCGACTTTGAAGGATGATTCTGGACGATTTAGGAAACCAAATGGTACAGATTTTATGTCTAAAATGAAGTACTTTGAAATAGGAAGATATAGAAAAAAGAATCAAGTCAAACGGATGTCGTTTGGTACCTCAAATGTGTTACGGAAAGTAAGGTCGCACAGTAGCGAGATTCCGGAGCAGTCGTCGTTCAAAGTGGTCTAGAGAGCTGATTTTTTATCGGAATTGAGTGAGGTCAGTTGGCATTTTTAGAGGATTCAAATAGGGAGATTTCTGGATAAGAATGGAAGGATTTGGACGATTTATGAGGGAGATACGGGTCATAGAAGTTGCTGTAACGAATCTGGTAGAATGGAGGTGAAGGTGTGAGAAACTAGAGTTTGGCTTGGGTATTTATAGTCATCTTGAGGACTAATTTTAGCCTTTGAGGACTAACTTTAGTCTTTGAGGACTAATTTTAGTCTTTGAGGACTAACTTTAGCCTTTGAGGACTAACTTTAGCCTTTGAGGACTATTTTTAGTCTTTGAGGACTAACTTTAGTCTTTGAGGACTAATTTTTGTAGTGGTCTTTTTGCTACCGAACATACGATAGATAGCGTAGTAAAATGAGGAGTTTCAATTTGCTAGGATTTATTAATTAATGATCATAATTTTAGTGAGATTATAACTAACGGAGGCATGAATGTTTCAGCTTCAACCGGAACGAAGTTCGCCTAAACCATTCTACCTCGGCCTTAGCCGGAATGACATCCGGCTGACCTCGGCTTCGCCCGGACCACGTAGGTCCACTTGAACTTCGGTCGGATCAATGTTCCTCGAGAATAATAATGATAAGAGTTTATAAATGTATAAAAGTGTAAAATATTATAAAACGTAACTTTTATAATCACTAATATTGTTTTATCAGTAATGTATAGTTGTAGAGTTATCAAATATATCACCATTGGTTTCGGGTTGGGTTGACTTGGGCATGACTTTAGAATGGATAATAGAAACGGGTCGGGTTACAAATATGGTAAATAGGTGGATGTCACAGTCTCCCCTTCTTTAGGAAATTTCGTCCCGAAATTAGTAGAGACTTACGAGAAGGAATCCACCGGAAATAAAAATACATCTCTGATTATTAAAACAGAGGTATAATAATGACATAAGGGATTTCGCCAAAAAAGGATATAAATTTTTTTGAATACTGTATTAATTATGTTGGTACCGATTTTCACCTAACCGCAAAAGCTAAGTTACAAAAGGTAATAAATTTTTTGACATAGATTTGGCTTCAACAACCAGGGTCAGGTCTCGGTCCGACTCATAGTCCACACTCGAAGCACCATCGATGTTTATATATAGGGTGTACCGCAGCTAACCCACCACTTGTTTGGTACTCCAAAAGTGCACTAGTCATCTACGAAGAACCACCAATTCTAAACAAACAAACGAGTTTTTGGTAAAATGGTTCGAGATTGCAATAGCGCGATATAGGTTAAATGACACGAGATAGCTTGACATAGTTTGATCAATGGATTATCAGTACGGGATGAGTGATGAGAACTGAGAATCATAATCATAGCTTGAACAAAAATTGAGATTACATAACCATTTGAAACGAATTGGTCCTGAAATGAAAACCACAGTCTCCCCTACTTTAGGAGAGAGACCGAATGAAAAGAATTCGAGGGATGGGCGTAACATGTATACCTTGTAAATCAAAATTGATGGTTTAGCTTGAAAATCAATAAATGTTTCTCATGATAAAATGAAATTGCGAATTTTAACCAGAAAACGCATCAGGTCTAGATGAGATGGATGGGTAGCGACCCACATCCAGTCCACCCACGAGGTGCGAGGTCTAGACAAAATCCAAAACAGTCCATGCCAGTGACACAAGATCCCATATTTATGATCTCAACTTCAATCGCATGCGTAACTAGTATTACATGTGATTGATGGTCACCTTTCATATGAGTCTTGGTTATCAAAAGGATATATGTTGAAAATATGAGATATCGTGAAAATCCATAATGATAAATGGCTAAAACGTAGAGTAATGAAATCACAAGCTTCAATAATAAAAGGATTAAAGATTTAGATAGTGAAAACATAAGGTTTTGTATATGGTGAATATTAAGTCACATAGGTTCAATCATGATAAATGAATAGTCTAAAACTGAATGTAGTGTAATCGAAGTGTAAATAAATTGATTAAACTCAAGGTCGATCGATGCCAAATGGATCGAGCAGCCTGGATTGAGTCTAATACCATGTATTAAACATCGTGAGTTGATCGGGTGACATGATTCGAATAGCATGATAAACATGAATTGAATAGCGTGATCCAAATAACATGAACTCAATAGCAAGGTTTTGATAGTATAAAACGAAAATAGATTGAACAAAATCGATCACTAAGTGTCACAAATTGAAAGCCAATTCTATTAATTGAATAAACTTTGAATTCATGAATCGAATCCATGGATTGGATAACTATTAAAAAGTAATCGAATTTATGATTTGAATATAGATATACAAAAAGCCAGAATCATAGACCGAACTTTGACTCAGTGAAATCCATGAATTAAGCACAAAAGTTGAATCGACAAAGTTGAGCCCATGAATTAAATCAAAATTTGAATTCATGAATTGACTTCTAAATTTACAAAAGTCAAGTTCACAAATTAAATAATAAAAGTTTCCCCAAAGTTTATTGTTTGAATGAAAGCTTCACGTAAAAAAAAAAAGAAAGAGAATTTGGATTTAGAGTAAATTCAAATATCGTCGGTGACGGCGATAATAAATTTATCTAGGTAGGGTTTGCAAATAGGATTTCCAAGTGTCACGGGAATGCTTGATCAGCCAGGAGTGAATCCGTGGCCAAGCAAAAACATGGTTTTTGAACAAGGTTAGATATTATAGTGTGCTTAAAATCAATCACGACATATGAGGATAACAAGTTTAGGAATATCATCACCACGAATGTGATAAAAGTCAAAATGAAGGTTAGTCTTGCAGGAGAAAACGAACTTCGAGTGTTAGGATAAGTAGCTAACTAACATGAAAAAAAAATATTTCATTCCCAAGGGTATGAGGCGATAAGGTGACTTTGCCATCGGAGTAGTACCAGATATGGTGTTGATGCAGAAGTCGTTTTGGCGAACAGGAGGAAGACTTGATACGTCTTCGAGAAACACCTTAGGAGAATCCCGAACGACTGGATGTCTTTGACTCCCCTTTCATAATCACGAACTTCCACGATGTTGGCTAAGAAGGCCAAGTATTCCTTGCGTTAGTATTTGTGGCCTTTGGTACAAGACCTAAGCCTGAGACCACTGGTTGGTTTATCGTCATAGACTACCAGGACTTGGCTGTCCAGGCGGGGATACAAATGAGCTACACGAAGTACACAACTTCGACATTAACTGACGTAAAAAGAAAGTCTTGCAGATGGGTTCTGATAAGAAACGAATGCTTAGAGGTGCCATTAACGAATAACGTCGAGGCACGTCGGTCGTTGGTTCAGGGATCAATAAAATAATCTTGAACATGGATGAAAACTTTTGAATTTGTAAGCATGCAAAGTTATTTACTTGTGAAGTCATAAAGTCATAAACTCATACACATGCAATCCCGTAAGCATGTGGACTCGTAAACTCGTAAAATCCTAAACAAGTAAATTTCTAAACATGTATACCTTGAAAGTGAACTTGTAAACTCGACACGTGAAATTAGGGAATGTTCAAAATGGATAAATTGAGATTTTCAAAATGGAGATTCATGTGCATGTAAATTCGTAAACTCGTTAACGTGTAAATTTGTTAACTTGTAAGCATGAAATCCCGTAATCATGCAAACTTGTAAACTCATGAACTCATCAACAAGAACTCACTAACATGTAAATGAATTAAAATGATATGAACCATAAATAGATTTTTTTTTTGAATGACATACGTAAAACGTTATTGAGTTAAAACTTGTCCACAAAAAGAAGTGTAGCACACCAAATAATGAAATCACGAGGACCAAAAATGAAATGCCAAAACAAAAACCGAATGCTTGAAAACCGAGTGGTTGATTTAAAAGATAAGTTTAGGCTTGGAGTATCACTTGAGGTCAAGATACGTATACGCACAACCTGATTGACTGGATTGGTCGAAACATCATTTGCAATGGCCAACCTCAGACACACATTGTGAATCACCACATTGGGTGTGTCCATTGGGTATTGGTGTAACAGGTTGGGCTATGTCTTGGAAGAATTGGGTGTTGAGCGAGCATAAAGATGACACAACAAGTTGGGCGGTTTTAGAATGTTGACGAGGGTGGAGGTAGTGTATAGACAAAAAGGTGTGACCATCCATAAGAAAATTTTATGAAATCACGAGACTTTAGTCAAAATAGGGTAATAACCCAATAGCATAACTGTGGTGACAATGAATGATTGATAGGTATTTGAAAACATGAGAGGGATGTATGAAAAAAAAAAATTAAAGGTATGTAAAATCATGAAGGTAGCAAATTGATTGCGTATGTATCGTGAAATATGAATCAGGGATAAAATCATGAAATTATAAAATTCAAGGGGGTAAATGAAATTTTAAACTTCGATCAAAATAGAATTGTGAATAAATGTCATCAATCATAGCATATGATGCGACACAACACAAAATCATGAAATCGAGAATCATAAGGATAACATTGAATGTGGTAAAACATAGAAAGATTGCACATAGAAAATTATTTGAATAATAGAATGGCTCTCGCTTCCCAAGTGGGAAACTACAACCTTGATTGATCAAAGTTATTCTAGTTCGCGTGACGTATGACATGCTTTGGCCTAATAGGTAAGACACTCTCACCAAGAGTTCCTAGATCGGCGTCCGGGTCCCTCGAGTTGGGATTTGTTCGTAACGCCTTTCTTAGACAGAAACAGTCGGTTACCGGTGTCAACCCTTCCAGTTACTACATGTCTGCCACTTAGAACTTAAACTTTTGATGGGATTTAAAAAAAATCGAAGAATAAATAGAGTAATCAGATTTCAAAAGTATAAGAATATAATGTAGCATAAGGTGATATGGTAGATGTGTGTGTCATGAAAAACAATATCAAGTGTTTGGATAGAATAAGGTATGAAAAAGTATAAGAATATAATGTAGCATAAGGTGATATGTATTGGTTTTTGGTTTAGTGTATCAATTAGAGATTTTGGACAGCTTATGAGCTGTTACTTTAAGTGCGTTTTTAAAGTAACAAAGGTTAACTATAAATTACCAAAATTTACAGATTGTTAGTTTAATGTATTGCAAACATTTCTTGTTTAATAAGATTTTTAAGAAAATGCTAAGAGAAAGCTCGAAACAGCCTCACAAAGCAGAAGGTACAGAAACGCGCACCTTTCTTGTAGAGACTGTTGTGAGCTGCTCGTTTTGAATTAAAAGACAAAATATATATCGTTGGAAAGCTAACTCAACGAACTTAATCGTGGAGTCTGAGTTTGTTAAATTTGAGTTCGAAATGACCAAGATATGTCCGGATAAAAGTCCTACAACGAATCTGTGTTTTGACAGAATTTAAAGTTGAGTTGTTCTCCCTTAAGGTGATTAACCAACAAGCCCTTTTTAATGGGTGTTCTTAGGTATGAATATGAACGAGTATTTAAGAATATAAATAAGATGTTTTTCTCACAGTAATCAAGCAAGGAGAAGGTAGTGAAGATGACGGTTGAGCTTGGATCAACACTTGAAGCCTTGAGGAGTTCTTGAGCTTTTCTGACAGAAAGTTGGGTCGACTTTGAAGGATGATTCTGGACGATTTAGGAAACCAAATGGTACAGATTTTATGTCTAAAATGAAGTACTTTGAAATAAGAAGATATAGAAAAAAGAATCAAGTCAAACGGATGTCGTTTGGTACCTCAAATGTGTTACGGAAAGTAAGGTCGCACAGTAGCGAGATTCCGGAGCAGTCGTCGTTCAAAGTGGTCTAGAGAGCTGAGTTTTTATCGGAATTGAGTGAGGTCAGTTGTCATTTTTAGAGGATTCAAATAGGGAGATTTTTGGACAAGAATGGAAGGATTTGGACGATTTATGAGGGAGATACGGGTCATAGAAGTTGCTGTAACGAATCTGGTAGAATGGAGGTGAAGGTGTGAGAAACTAGAGTTTGGCTTGGGTATTTATAGTCATCTTGAGGACTAATTTTAGCCTTTGAGGACTAACTTTAGTCTTTGAGGACTAATTTTAGTCTTTGAGGACTAACTTTAGCCTTTGAGGACTAATTTTAGTCTTTGAGGACTAACTTTAGCCTTTGAGGACTAACTTTAGCCTTTGAGGACTATTTTTAGTCTTTGAGGACTAACTTTAGTCTTTGAGGACTAATTTTTGTAGTGGTCTTTTTGCTACCGAACATACGATAGATAGCGTAGTAAAATGAGGAGTTTCAATTTGCTAGGATTTATTAATTAATGATCATAATTTTAGTGAGATTATAACTAACGGAGGCATGAATGTTTCAGCTTCAACCGGAACGAAGTTCGCCTAAACCATTCTACCTCGGCCTTAGCCGGAATGACATCCGGCTGACCTCGGCTTCGCCCGGACCACGTAGGCCCACTTGAACTTCGGTCGGATCAATGTTCCTCGAGAATAATAATGATAAGAGTTTATAAATGTATAAAAGTGTAAAATATTATAAAACGTAACTTTTATAATCACTAATATTGTTTTATCAGTAATGTATAGTTGTAGAGTTATCAAATATATCACCATTGGTTTCGGGTTGGGTTGACTTGGGCATGACTTTAGAATGGATAATAGAAACGGGTCGGGTTACAAATATGGTAAATAGGTGGATGTCACATCTCGGGCCATTAAAATATTTCCTTGGGATCGAAGTAGCGCGCACGAAAGATGGTTTGGTATTAAGTCAACGGAAGTACACACTTGACATTTTGGAGGAAAGTGAATGCTGGGATGCAGACCGTGTTCATTTCCAATGGAGCAGAATCTGAAACTAGAGAAGGATAATGGAGATGTTCGTGTGGATACCAACCAATACAGACGACTTATTGGTAGGTTGCTATATCTCCAAGCCACAAGACCAGATCTTGCATACTCGGTAAACGTACTAAGTCAATTCGTCTCCGACCCACGACAAAGACATTTGGACTCCATCATGAGGATCCTTCGATACTTAAAGTGTGACAACTGCAACTTCCCAAGTTAACTCCGTTAACTTTTTCCGTTAGTTCTGTTAGTTCCGTTAACAAACCCGAGACCCGTTATTGTATGATTACATGTTTATTCATGATTACTTGCTAATTAATATTAGTAACTTGTTTCGTGAACTCATTTTGTGATCTTATGTGTTAGTTGTGAAAATTTGCATTTTTATGCGAAACCGGGCTTCGCGCGAAATTTGGATTTTTAGGTATAAATGATAAATTTATATAACCCGACTAAATCTTACATGCTAAATGATTTAAAAACACTTGGAAACATTTTTAGAATTTTTACCTTACAACTTTTTTTAGCAAAAACCCATTTAAATGATTTTTTTTGTGCTTTATATGTTAAAATGAAAGCTAGAGGGACTAAATGTGTAATTTCTTTAAACTAGAAATCTGCCCTAAGACACCCTCCCCCTTCATTTCACGTTCATCTCTCCCTCTCTCCTTCTTCTATACGGTTCTTCATTCACACACACACACACACTTGGAGATTTTTGGGTTTGACCTCAAATCAAGCAAGAAATCGGGTTTATGAGCTTGCTTAAGCTTCAAGAAGACTAGGGAAAAGCTCCATCTCCATCTCATCTTCACCAAATCAGCCATCCTCATCTTCATCTTGTAAGCCCTAGATTCTAAAATTCGAAATTGGGTGATGCATGTGTGTTAGATTAGGTTTGTATGCTTAATGTGTTGTGGGTATGCCTTCAAGACTAGTTGTAGCTCAAGTTTTGTGGGATTTCTTTTCGGGTCAGATTTGAAGAGGGCTCCAAATCTGTAAAATTTCATCCATAAGCATATGTTATGTGTTCTTGAGGTGGAAATCATGTTTGGTTATGAATTGGGTGCAATGTGCTTAAGTGTGTTAGTGAAATGATGAGAAATTGGTATGATTTTGGTGTGTTCTTGCCATGAACTTGTTAGGACCAGAATTCATATGTTATTATGCTTATAATTATGTTAGTGTGTGTTTGGTGGTCATCTGGTAGCATAGGAATCAAGTTTGAGAATTTTGGTAAACATCAATTTCCTAACAGCTTTGACCAGAAATTTTGGTCAACTTTCGACGGCCATAACTTGATCATTTTTAATCGAAACTGGTTGGTTCTTGTTGCATGATAAACTAGGATGTCTTAGCTTTACAACGGCTATTTACACGCCTTCTAAAACCTTCGTTTGGTCACCCAAACTGCTGTTACAAAACTGGTATGCAAAGCTGTTAAGAAACTTAAAAAGTAGATTTTCCAAACGGGTCGGACATGTAAACCTTTGTATATTGAGGTGTTTGCTATTTGGAATTGTGGTATATATATTAAGTGTAGGATCTGGAGCATTTGAAGTTTAAAACCCAAAATTTGAGTGAGTTATGCCATTTTCAAATCTTCATAAACTAGTTAACTTTATGCAAAATGGGTCAACTTGTAATGTGCATATTTGCTAGCCACATGATGAGATTTTGATATGGTTATGGTATGATCTTGTTCATGACAGAAATTACATGTTATGTTGATTATAAACTTGTTGGTAGGTGTTAATTTGATCAAATGTTAGCATAAAATTGAAATGCTAGTCATGGGCAAACTTGGAAATTTCTAACAGCTTTGACCAGAATTTTTGGTCAACTTGCAGCTGTCATAACTTACTCAATTTTCATCGAAATCAGTTGATTCTTTTTCCCTAGTAAAGTATTGTGTCTTAGATTTACAACGGCTACTCGCACACCTTCTAAAACCTCCGTTTGGTCACTCAAAACACAGCTGCAAGTCGGGTACTCAAAGCTGTCATTTTCTGTGAAAAGTGGACTTTTCATTTTGGTTGAGCATGTTAATCTTGTTCTAATGGTGTGTTTGCTATCCGTAAATGATGTTTATATATTAAAAGTAAGATCTGGAGATGTTGGTTCATAAATTCCAAATTTTGAATGAGATATGCAAGTTTCCATTTCCTTTGACTAGTTTGCTAAATGCTAAAATGTGCCAACTTCCGATGTGCATAACTTCTTCGTTTCTCAACATTTTTAGTTGATTCTTTTTGCAACAATTCCTAAACGATATGTAGTTTATGCCTGTAAAATTTAAGAATCTAATTCCAAGTATTGTGGATTTTAGCTATGCCATTAGTTAGATGCTTGAAGTTTGACTTTTTGGCAAAACTTTGACTTTAATTGCAATTTCTTGATTTTCTCCCAAATTGAGACTTGTATGGGCATTATGTGGCTTGTATGATTGTATGAAACATGCTTAGTTGCTTATGTATTATCTTTCGTCCTAGTGACACCTTCTAATTTGATTAGGCCATATTTACCCAAATAGGTTGACTTTGACCAACCCGTTGAAACCAGTGCTGAGTACCAGTGCACCCTAAGGTGAGTTCATTTATATTATTGTTATGTCCATTCAGGGACGATAACGCGCAGGTGGTTGCATCCGGTAAGGATGGTGACCCAAACGGTAAGGTATTTCTTACTGGGTAAATTTCCGACATAATATCATATGTTTCACTGAATTGAACTTTATTTATAAAAAGTCCTTACTTTCGGGCCGTTAATATACAATAGCGAGGTAATATTGAGTAGTACTACTGGGGATTGACACCCCCGCTCAGCGGTGCACGTGATGCACCCTCCCGACTGGCGGTCGGACTGAGACCAATGTTAGCCTACCCTCCGTGATCCGTAAAGACACGGGAAGGCAAGGTTCATAGGTATTCCCTATCCAAAACATTGTCAGCTTCGGTTACGAACAATTCAGGTGTACATAACTATAGGCTAGCTACCTACGATATGGAACTTTATTGGTCTTATGATATTGATTGTGTTTTACCTGTCTTTATTCATAAACATTAGGTCTACTTGTTACGGGTAGACCGCTTTAGTGAACTCACCAGCCTTGGCTGACACTTGATTGTTGAATGCTTTTTAGGTTGCTTGGAGGATCATGGATGGCACGGGCGTTGGCAGTACTTGTCCTATGTAAAACCCTTTTGGAAATCGTATTTCAGTTACACTAGTAATCACTTTTACTAAACAACAACTTTGTAAACTTTTAATGCTTCCGCTGATTTTTGTGAAATGTAAACTCTGATTTATTTAATGTAATACACGATTGTTTACCCCTTTAACCATGGATTGGTTGTAACTAAAGACTTGGATCATGGTCTGGATCATACCCCACACGGTTATACTCCGTTAGTGGAAATTGGGGGTGTGACATAAAGGCCACCCCCGGACATGGCATCTTCTTTCCTAAAGAGGGAGGAACGAACTTGGTCACATATTCTGATGCTGATTGGCTAGGATGCCCTCTCACAAGGAGGTCAAGAACGGGATACCTACTGCTTTTGGGAGGTGCTCCCGTCTCTTGGAAATCTAAGAAGCAATCGGTCGTCTCTCGCTCCTCAGCCGAAGCAGAATATCGTGCTATGGCAAGTGCAACTAGTGAAGTCCTATGGATGCGATGGCTTCTAAAGAGTCTTGAGGTTGAACAAAGTGGACCCACGCCTCTCTATTGTGACAACCAGGCGGCACGTCATATTGCAAACAATCCAGTTTTTCATGAAAGGACGAAGCATGTGGAGATGGATTGTTATTTTGTCAAAGAGAGAGTTGAGTCACAGGAGATAGAACCAATTTGTGTTGACACGAAAATGCAAATAGCGGACCTCTTCACCAAGGCGTTGGGATGGAAACAACTTGAATTCTTGCTTGTCAAGTTGGGCATGCGAAATCTACATGCTCCACCTTGAGAGGGAGTATTGAATTCAATTATTTACTCTCCTATTTTACCTCTAATCCAATCCCAATTCATTAGCTGGCACCCAAAATTAAAGGAACTTCCTTTCTTTGTTTTATTCGGTTGCCTTTATAAGGCTTTTCCATATTGTATTTGTGGATGCAAGAAATAATAAGAATAAAACTCTCTGATCCTTTCTTTATGTCCAGAAGGTGAAACATAGCCCATGTTAGTTGAGGGGGGGGGGGGGGGGGGGGGGATAACGAAACCTTCTTCTTTATTAAGATGTGGATACTTTCTCTATCAAGACGTATTTTGCTTAGACAAACAACTCGTCGTGTTCTATACTTCTATGTTGATTATTATTAATGTACTTCTTTTAATGTTTATATATTTATATCAATAATAAAATTAAAAGTAGTTAATAATAAATTAAAGTTTTAAAACGTTATTCTATGCTCTGTCCAAGGGGTTTCATTTTCTCTTTTACCTTTGCCTGAAGTCCAAGACTCCAAGTGAGTGAACGACCTTTTCCTTTTCCTTTTTTCCTTTTTAATTTTTTGATTATTTTCTTTACTTTTTTTAATAAGTAGTTTATCATATAAAACCTATTATATTTCGTTGTGGCATATATGGTTAGCAACAAGTCAACAATCATCCTCCCAACCCGAATTCTTTTATTTTTTTCTTCTTCCTTTATTCTTGTACTACATGTAAATATGTAAAATTATCCGAATGACAACGAGTTTTTTAGGATGTGCGGAATGGAAGATTATACATGAACAATATTATATGGAGGCCCAAAAACATTCACGTATTCAAATATCGTATGTTGATTAATATATATAATCTTTCTTTTACAAACTTATCAATAAATAGGTTAAAAACTCGTGTATTACGCGGCGTAATTATAAAAACAATATAGTTTATATACTCTAACTATTTATTATGATTGACGTTACTTATTATGTATAATAATGAATAAATAAAAAGTTATATATTAAATTCATACATCTTTAAATAGCTTTTTGCATACAACATCTTATGTTCTATTTGTAAGTTGACCATGTTTATACAAGATTAATAGTTTCATCTCACATTTACTTTAACTTAACTCTAGATTATGAACATACAATTGAGTATGGGCAAAACCGGTTATCTCGGAAACAATTTAACCATTGATATTGACCATCCTTAACTCTTATTTATTGTCATTGTAAAACATAAAAATTAATAATAACCGGTTTCTTTAAAATTTCAAAGTAAACCATTTGTCTAAAGATGTCTAACCAATTCAAAGCATAAAAGTAATATGCTCAATATTACTTACAATTATGATATCTACTATAATATGATTATCCATTCATATCTCTGTAGTCTACTTTCATTACCTAAACCACTTTTTTGTCAATATTTCTTAGTAGCATAACTCGAACACTAACTTACGATTTAGCAAACTTACAAATCTAAACTCATTTATCATGTGGGAAGGAAAAATCGAATGAATTCTACAAATTAGAAAGTGTCTTTGTCTTGGTTCCCAAGCTGCTCTTTCATTTTTACATAAATTGTGTAAGAAATTCAATATAAATAAGTTTTGTGGTTGTTTGTAAGTTTTATTACACTTCATCCAAAATAAGAATAATGTAATACCCATAAAATATTTGTCGAGGATATTGTCAATATCATCATTTGTGCCATATATAATTTGTTGGTGTCCACAGAGATTGGAGTCATCTAATAAACATCATATGTGAATATTTGCCATGATGTCTACAGGTAAATAGATATCTACAACTATAATACTACTTTATTTAATCTAATACTAGTTAATGATTATCTTCTATATTAATACTTTCTACAAGAGAAAAAGCAGCCCATCAGGACCTTTTTTGTTAATATAAACAAATACTATATGGATGTGGCTTGATTACACTGTGCAACCCGCTTGTGATGCCAAAAATACAAAGGTGGCTTTCAAGCGGCGATGCGAGTCAAGTGCAAAGTGCGTTATCGATCAAATCGTCACCTTACGCCCATCACCAACGACACACTCACACATGTGCGAGTGCAAGTTGGGGGTTTCACATCCTTTGGGGTCTAAGTGATGTCTCATACTATAAGAAACAATTTTTGGGTTTCCCACTAGGCAGGTGCACGATTCACTCAAACTTGCGCCATCGTGTTCCCAACTCACGCGTAGGTCACCAAAACCCGTGCACCGCACCAGTGTCCACGAGCCTTCACGTAGGCGTAGAAGACTCCTCGCCTACTGGCTACTGATGCGCATCGTGTGCACGCGATATCACTATGCACCACCTGGAAGGACTCGCGCACCGAACCAGTGGTACACGCGCCCAGATCCAAGTCGCGTCATGCAGAAGGCACCCGTGGACACGTCACGCCAGACATGACCTGACTCGCGCCATCCATCAGCGCAACTAATCTTGGATAAAGTGCCCAACTCAAATATTACTTTCAGTTTCTTCATCCAACCAATGTGGGATAAGTTACCACACTATACTAACTTTTTCTCATAATTTTCGTTGCTTTCACAGATTCAAACCCTCAACTTTGAGTATAGATATCTCATTCATTCAAGCTCCATTTTGAACGTGGTTTGGTATGTTGGAAAGCCCTCACAACGTACTACGCAAACACAGAAAATATCAGCTACGTTAACCTCAGTTACATGTAGTTATTTCTTTCCAAAGTTGATAAAAAACTCATTGTTCTACTAATTTCCTCTCAAAATTCTAAACAAAAAAAATAATTGCACTATTAAAGCGCAAAGTAAAGAAAATGATGAAATATAAAATTATTGTGCAAGAACTTTAAACAAAAATCAAAACAAAAAAGTAATATGATAACGGACATTTATTCATTACAGCTACATGGTCCAGTAAAATTGTTATACTATTCATCACACTGTTGTAATTTATTAATAGTATAGTTTTTAAGGGTATTTTTGATTTATTTTACTTATATATTTTTTAACTTAAAATTGAAATCTAAATAAGGGAAAAGATCTACAGAAGATCAATAATTATCCAAAAAACCAAAAAACCAATATTTTTTTCTCTATAATTTCTTCATATATTAATAATTTTTAAAAATAATTTCACCAAAAAGTCTATAATTTTATAGCTTTATTTATGGGAAAAAGATTTTAAAAAATAAAATGTTTAGTGATTTTTTATTAGTGCATCATGCTATAGTACTAATAGACTTGCATAATGCATTATAATTAAAACTACTTAAAAAGAACAAACTTAATTTAAATATGGACGTGGTTTATGCGAATAATATAAAAGACAAAGAATTGGCATTCATAAACCAATTTTATATTATTGTTGCATAGTGCATTATTAATTTCAGGCTGAAATCTGAATTTTATTTTATTTTTAAAACAAAACAAAAATATTTTTAAAGTTTTTACTTTTTCCAATATTTTTAAAATAATGAAAGAAACATATGAAAAAAGTTAAAAAAAAAATCATGAATTTTTTGTTTTTTACAAAATATTGGTTTTCTATAAAACACCACCTATTTAAATAGTACACTAAATAGGACATTAAATATTATTAAAGTTGGTATGAAAGAAGACGCTTTCGACCTTTATTTTAATCTTTGTCAAGAAGCAAACGATTATCACTACTTTCTTTATTTCACTAGTGAGGCCCACAATCGACTCCCACAAACATCAAATTTAATCACTAAAACTGATAAATAGTCGATAACTTCTAGCCCTCACGACTTAAAACGGATAAATAGTCAATAACTTTAAATTTTATAAAATGATACATGACATATATTGATGTGACTTCATGTCTATTAGCATATTTTAATACTCCAAACAAAAGTTTTAAGTTCAAACCGAGACAATAGTGTATTTGGTGTAAATATTAATTTTCCGTTAAAAAAAATACTTCAAACATTGCATGTATCTCTTTATTATGAGCTAATAAAATTAATGAGATAATAAAATGGACTAGAAAATGAAATGATTGAAATTTTGAGAAATAAAATTAGTCATTAATATTTTCTAGGCTTATTTGATCATCAGGTGAGAAATAAAAGTTGTTAGTGTACTGTCTACGGTGCTTGAAGTAATATCACGGTGTCAAAAATATTAAACTTTCATACAATAGTAACCAATTTTGTTAAGAGTTTCATTCAAGTTAGTCAAACTTTTCTTTTATCATTAAAAAGTTACTTAATTTTTATGAACTGTTTTAATTTTGTATATTTCTTTTCTTAGGACATGCGGTATGGTACGTCATGGGGGCGTTTAACGCGACAACGGCGTTGAATACCGCCCCCTCCACCGCCCTCCCCTTCGCGTTTTGGGTTGGCGTGGAAGCCTCCCGTGAAGATTGCAACGGCGTGGTGGGGTGGTGTTGTGTGAATGTGACCGTTACCAACGGTCAAAAAATTGAACCGTTGGGACCTTTAAAAAAAACAAAATTTTCATCATTTTTACCTATAAAAACCCATTTTCAACTCATTTTTAACACACCAATGATCTCTAGCTCAATTGGCTAGAGGGAGGTACCCAAGACATTGTAATGGGGAGGTCTTGGGTTCAAGTCCCACTTGTAACAAAAATTAAAAACTGGGGGTTACATGTTGGGCCAGGGGGTTTTCTCATCTAAGGGTGAGTTTCCTCCTGATGGGGATTGGAGATGATCGGGTGGGTGGTGTAATGTCCCCGTCAGTGATCCAAATTTGCCGTTCAAAAAAAAAAAACTCATTTTTAACACCCCTTTTTACTTTCTACTCTTCTTCCTCTATATTCTCTTTATATGTTTTAATCACCACCACAATAAATCCCAAACAATCAAAACCCGTTGAATATGCCAACATTTGCGGGATGACCTAACCCGTTATTTGTGGGTACCGGCCAAATTCCACCACAAGCCTACAACCCGAACCCCTCATACCAAAACTACGCGGCATGGGGTCAAATACCAACAACTCAATTCCCACCATCCCAACATCCACCACAAATGTTTTCACAATCGCAACCACAAACACCCGTTGAAGAAGATGACGACTTGGAAATCATCCCGGAGACACAAGCCCCCAAATCGTCTAAGAAAACTCGACGTAGGGGCAAAGATAAAGTTGTTGGAACGCTTGAACCGCAAGGGAAGAAGAAATGGGACACGGAGGAAGAGTTGGATCTGGTTCGTGCGTATGTTGATACGTCGGAAGATCCAAAATATGGTATAATTTTTATTTTATTTTTTAAAATATTTAATTTTTTTAACTTATATTTTATCCATCTAATTCTTTTTTTTTTTTGTAGGGAACTCTCAAACGAAAGGAGCGTTTTGGTCTCGTGTTAGTGAGAATTCCACGAGATCAAGAAATCGAAAGCAAATGGGCATGATGTATTCTTTCAAAACAACGATAAGCTTAGTAGCAAATGGTTCGACATTAAAAAGAAAGTTGGGAAGTTTCATGGCATTGTTATGGGGCTCAAAAGACATTGTCCAAGTGGGTCAAGCGATGTCGACTTTTTAAACTTAGCCATCAATTGTTATCGTGACGATCATAACTCGGCACCTCTCATCAAGCATTATGACATTTTGAGCAAATCTCCAAAATTTAATGAGATTATGGATCTTACAACTACGAGCGGCAAGAAACGGTCATCCATCGATATGGATAGTCCTATGGGATCGGCTTCAACGGGACGGTGTGATGTTGACCATAACGACACGGTCAACTTGGAGGATGAGGTGGAGGAACCCGAGATGTTGGCAAGGCCGGTGGGGAAGAAAAAAAACAATACGACAAGAAAAAGAAAAAAAGGAAGACGACTCTTTCATGGAGCAACTTCATTTGTCCAACCAGGAGCAACTTCATTTGTTTAACCAAGAGCAAATGAATCGTACAAAGTTGAGGGAGGATGAGATTCGAATTCAAAAGGAAAAAACGGATTTGAAGAAGGAAAAATTGCGCATTGAACAAATGCGTAGGTTGAGCGTGGACACGTCGAACATGAACAAGGAGGATCGACAATTTTTCGAGGCGGAGAAGGAGAAGATTAGGAAAAAATTATCTTCGGAGTAGTTTATTTGTAATTTCTACTATTTGTAATGTTTTATTTTTTATTAATTAAAATGTGTAAGTATTATTTAAAATAAAAAAAAAAGTAAAAAAATTAATAAAATAATTTTTCAACACCACACCATCACACCATATACACACTTGGTGTTATGAAATTGTGTTATTCAATCATCGTCTACGTGACATGATAACACCACTTTTCAACACCATTATACCACATGCCCTAAATGTTATATATATTTTTCAAATGAAATTAACAAATCTAACATAATAAACCAAATTGCTCACATGTCACGTGTTAGCTTCTCATACCACTACCCATCTCATTTTCAGCCACCTCTCTTTTCCTATCATATACCAACTCTCACACAACCACTAGATTAACTTAGTGGCAATGGTGTATGGCTCTTTACCATGTGGTTTAGGTTCAAGTCTCACTTGTAACAAAAAGAATAAAAAATAGGGGTTACAAGTTGGGTCAGGGGTTTTCTCACCAGTTGTGAGTTTTCTCCTGATGGGGATTGGAGATAACGGATGGGTGATATAATGTCCTCGTCGGTGATCCAAATTTGCCGTTCAATATATATATATATACCAACTCTCACTCCAATTAATTATTAAAAATTTAAATATTTTTGTGCTAATAATTTTTTAAAAACTTAATATTCTATAATAAGATTTTAGTTATATTTTATCTTAAAATATAATTTAATAGTATATAAATCTTCATTATTTGTTATTCATAGTTTTAAACATTTATTTTTTATTATTTTACGGTTGTATGCTTAAAAAGGTTTAATTATTTCTTATATGTTTATGTTTAAACTTATGCTCAAATAATATAATAATTATTATATAACGAAGTTGTTAATTATATTATTTTGTAACAAGTCCTGTGTAATACACGGATTAATATAACTAGTGAAAAATATATAAATCTTGATTACTATTTGCTGACTATTTTGTTCAAATCAACTTGAGATAAAATGTAATCGTAATAAAACGAAAATATATAACTTGAGTATTCATTGGTTTGGGCCTTGCTCCCGTGTTGGTTAGGACGGAGCTTGTCGAAGGGCAACATTTCTCTTTCAGTGGCAAAAGTTTCGCTAGGGGATTTAGTAAGTGATGTGAATTTATCAGTGTAGGATGTGGTACCCGACGAAGATTCAAGGAGCCTGCTTCCTCTGGCCGAGTATGGTGAGTATGAATGTTTTTGTCGTTCTGAGCCTCCCCAGCTGCGAGATTGGGATCCTCCTTGACGGGCCTTCCCTCGGTCCCTTCCTTCGCCATATGTACTCCAGCTGTCTTTTTTGGCCGCCATTCTTTCACCTCCTGGCCCGTATCCTTTCCCCTAACATATGCTCTAACTCTTTCCATGAGCGCGTCGAATGAGCTTATAAATACTTCTCCCAGCTTCTCGCATAGCTGGGAATTCCCGAACCCCTGAATGAAGCCGGTTATTTTCATAATGATGTGTTCGGAACGACACTAAAAATACTACTAAAATAAATACTAAACCTAGACCTAAGACACACCTAATTTTACCGAAACAACCTAAACCGAACCGAACCCTAAGGCAGTGAACCTGTCGGATTGTAGTAGAGCTAAGGAAGACCGGATATCGAACCTAGGACACTATTCTAGACAAGACTTAACCTAGACCTAGAAGATGGAAATACTGAGAAATTTGGGTTTTTGATTTGAGATTGATTTGACTAAAAGTAACTAACACTAGCAAACGACAACAGAGCAAACCTTGAGGAAACTACCAAATGAGAGAAGACACCACCTAGACCTCGAATCCCAATTAACATCTATGATCAAACTTGACCTTGACAATTCTGATGGATCCTAGTTCACCTTTTAAGTCCTTCCTAGTAATTGCTTCTAACGCTCGAACAGGAGTTCACCTTTTGAGTACTTCCTACCTCAGCTAAACCTAACCACCCTCGAATCTAATCTAAGGCACCTTAGGCTAACAGGAGCTACCACTAACCAACTATAATGACTTGGAATAACAAGCTAGAGAATTAACCTAGGGAATTTCCTTTTGGGACAACTCGATCCTAAGCAATTAACCAACCGACTACCCAATAGCTATCACCCTTTTAAGTCTATTTAGCTAGCAACACACAAGATCCAAATCACCAAATATCAACTAAACCTATGGCTACAATTAAACAATCATGTTGAAGTGCAAGAATAACCCATAAGTTAACTACTTTACCCAAACCGGAAGACATCCGCAAGCAAAGCAAGATCTAATTAATAACTAGTAACCTAAATCAAGTACATAGATGCATCATCACAGAAAGTTAACGGAATTTAATAGAAAACAAACATCAATCAAATTGTCAACGTCAAGCAAGATCACAAATATCAAAAGTTCATCATAATGGTCCAGGTGATGATATTAACTTAGCCAACCACCATGATGACAGCAAAATCACAAATAGAATCTGAAATCTCAGTGCAATACATGGTCTTAATTAAGTAAAAACTAGAAACCGAAAGTAAAGATGGAACCGGGTTAATGATTTGATGATTAACTGATGTCCCCGATTGATCTCCACTTGATTCCAGCCCTCTCTAACTTCGAAATCGCCTTTTTCCGCTCTGCAAATCGCCTGGAAGTCGTAGAATGCCGAATTGAAAACCTAAAATCGTTTTTATATCAACCGGACTAAGTTTGCGGATTTTTGGGCAGCAAGCGTATCGCTTGCTGCCTTTTTCTCCCCAGGCGATACGACTGGGCCTTGAATACGCCAAAATAGTCGGGTCAAACCGACTTAATCCTCTGTTGACTTTCCTCATGCAAGCGTATCGCTTGGTACTAAATCATCAGTAGGCGATACGCCTGCTGCCTTCTTTTCAGCATTTCTTGTATTTCCTCCTTAAATCATGTCATCTTCACACTTGGCCTCGGGACTTCACAAAACTGCTGCCAAACTTTACAAAACACCATTAAAAGACTCAAAGACACAACTTAACTAAAAACAAACTAAAACAAATAAAAACCGACTCAAAACGACTCAAATAACTGACTAAAAAACCCCGAAAATGGGATGTGTTTGCAACACATCACATAACTTCTAGCACATCTCTTGTGTACATGCTCTATTCTATGTGCCTGTTCATTAAAGACTCAAAGTTTTCCTCATCTCTTCTTCTAATGTGCAGGATCTCAATGGGATTTCTTGTTGTCCTCTTGTGTTGGCTGAAGTATCTGAGGAACTTCTCTCTCAGTTCTTCATAGCTGTCAATGCTTTTGGGTGGGAGTGTGTCGAACTAGAGCCTAGCATTTACTGACATAGTAGACACAAACATGTAGCACCATATGGGCATGCTCCATGCCCCTACAACCCCTACCACCCATATGGCGTGTAGATGGTCCCCAGGGTCCTGAGTCCCATCATATTTACCAACCTCTAACTGGTGCCTAAGCTTGAGCTGGAGCGGTGCTTCAAAAATCCGATCAGTGAACTTGAGGTGTCATTGACATCTAACGGCCGGTAAGGCACCGCCATTGGGTCTTCCTCTACGTCGTTTTCTTTACTTTTCTTGGCGAGAAGCTTCTTTACTTCCTCGTTCTTAGGTCGGTGGTTAAGAGCTGCTAGAAGCTTATTTAGCAAACTTCCCACTTCCTCGGGCCTGGGCTCCAGGAAAGCCCTGGCTTTTGGTGGTGACTTAGGGTCATTTGTCTCATGAGGCTCACTGGGTCTGAATAGCAACCGCGTCATATTTCCTTCCGTTAAAAAAGTGACTTGGGGATTATGACATCTCCCTCTTCCTTTTCTAGCTCGAGGAGTTGGGCTTTTGATGTGTGCTAAACACATCCAGTTTTCCCGTGTGTTTTGTATAATATTTGAGTCGGTATTGAGTCATAATACTTTGGTTTTATTTACTTTTTAGTAATTGAGTCCTAATTAGTTTTGAGTTAATTTTGTAGTGAATGGTTCAAATCCCGAGGCTAAACGAGAGTCGGAAAAGTTTGAAGACAAAGGAAATGAAGAAGTGCTGAAGTTCAAATTAGGCATATCGTCTGATGAAGAAGAAGCCCCGAGCGATACGCTTGGGGAGTTAATTCGGTGAATTGGTCAACCACCTTTGACCTGACTAAATTGTCTTAGGCGTATTGCCTGGTTTGACCTTTAAACTAAGCGATATGCCTACTTTATTTATTTACGCAAAACCCTAAATTTCGACTTTAAAAGCCAATTGATGGGTTATTTTCGGGGGTTCTCGCTTCTGCCATTGCTGGGGACAATTTTGGACGATTTTATGGGTAGAGAAGGAGCTGGAGTCAAGGAGGAAGCATAGAAATCAAGCATTCGATCAAATTCGGATGTCCGATTTCTTATCTCTTCCTTGAATCTTGTTAGATACTTAACTTAAACCACGACTTATGTTCAAAGCATGAATTTTTCTGTGTTTTTTGGCATAGCAATGGTGGTAGGCTAAGTTTTTGCTACCACCTAGACCTTGTTTGATGAATAATTAAACTTTGCTACCTTGTTCGGTTTTATGACAATTTTCTTGATGGATTGATTACTCTTTAAATCCCACTAATTTCTGCAATTGAATGTATATGAGTGTTAAAGTTATGATCTTGATTGTTTGTTGATTCATATTTAGCTTGCGAATGTCTTTTGGTTTGAGCTAGGTGTTTTAATAGTAGGTCTTGCTTGCTATTGGTTATGTATTGCTAAGTTTAGTGATCATAGATTTAACTAATTTTCATTATTGTGAGTTTAATGTCCTGCTATCTTTAAACAATCCGGAATGTGATAAAGGTATCGGGTTAGTTAATTACCTAGGTTAAAATTGTCCCAAAAGGAGCTTCCGTAGGATTGTTAGCTAATTTTCTAGTCGTGTCAATTGTGGTGATTAGTGATAGCTCCGGCTATCTTAAGGTATCGTAGATTGTTTCGAGGGTGGTTAGGATAATTGAATTGGGAAAGATCAGAAGGTGAACCATTTGTTCGAGCGTGAGAGTTATCAGTTAGGAAGGACCGGAATGTGAACTAACTAACCGGTGAGCGTATTCCATCCTTTAGGTATTCTATCAGTAACGTTCGGAGAGTGATTCGGGGGCTCGTATATTTTCTATAGGTTGTGTGTCAAGATCCCGGTTCCATCAGATTTGTCATAGCCAAGTGAGGTCGTTAGTGTTAAATTGTTAATTAGGATTATAGGTCTAGGTGATACCTTTTGATTTCATCCTAAGTTTTCCTAGTTATCGGTTGTTAATTTAATTAGTTAATTCAGTTAATTTAGTAAATTAATTCACAACTCAAACTCTCAAATTTTCTGTTCGTAAGTCCTGGTTAAGTCTTGTTTTCTAGTGTCCTTAGGGTTCGATCCTGGTCTTCTGTAGTTATACTGTCACCGATAGGTACACTTGTCTGTAGGTCTGGTTTAGTTTTAGTTGTCTGGGTTTAAATAGTTGTGTCTAGGTCTAGGATTAGGTCTACGTTTTAAGTTACTAATTTTAGTAACCGTTCCGTGCACATCAGCTTTCAAGGCTTCTCGGTTATTTTTCACAAACTCGAGAGTGATGAGGTTCTCCACCCGAATTTTTTTACTTCGCTCTTTACTAGTTGATTCTTCTAGCGTTGTCCTTCTTGCATCGAACATAATGGTGAAGCTTTTAGTGATGAGGTTAGTGACGTTTTTCCCCGTCGCACCAGATGTTTTGAATCCTGGCGAAGTAGGTACAAACGCATCGTCGTCTGTCATCACCGAATAGTTTTCTTACTGGAGGTAGATCAAGTTATGTCGGTTCCATGGATGGCGCCAATGTTGCTTCCCAAAATCCTGGGGTAGTAGAATTGCTGGTTAGCGACGTGATGCTTGATGATGAAGCTTACTCCTGCAAAACCAAGAACACCGTTAGCCTTGACACGAAGGGCCCCGATGGGGGTCTTCGTGACGAAGCTCCAACATGAGAGTAAGAGAAGAGTTTTGTGGAGAGTAAATGCGAGTATTAAAGTGTTAGTGGAGTTGCGAATGAATGTTTTATCGTCCCTCGCTTGCCTTTTATAGTGGAGGATACCAAGGCCACTTAATGCCCGAGTTCACTCGTCCCTTGTCCTCTTGATAGCCTTAATGTGTTGAAGAGCTTCTGTGGCTACCCATGCGTTGTATCCAGCTGGACTGCGGAGATGCCAATCTCATCAACATGTCGCATCGACCTTGCAGTACTTGGTATGCACTTATGTCTGCTAGATACCTACATTTATGTTTCATTCTTTTTGCTGCTAAGACAAGCCCCTTCCGGCTGGACGGGTCCTATGTCGAGGCATGTGCCCCTTATTTAAGTTATGGTGCTTAGTTGAGTCTATTTTGGGGTATGATGACGTGTGTATGTTCAACGAACAATACAACACACAAGGGTCGACCTAAGCAAGGTCGACCACGCATTACAGTCGAAGCCAGCTTCGGCAACACTAGGGTCGAACCTCCAAACTCCACAAGAGGGTCGACCGCACAGCAAGCAACTTCCGACACACTGACTTATACACAAGTACACATCTTCGGCCAGTCGATGCTCGACCCACCGAAGTACTTGACAGATGTTGCTTCACTTCGGCCAGTCAATACTCGAACCACCGAAGCTCACACAACAGACCAACGCTCACACGACAATGTCAGAAACATTCCTACAACGTTGTTACGGCCACTAACGGCCTCCACTGAGGGGACACAAGGACGGCCACGTCAGCAAGGATCGTACCTCTCAATGGTAGGCGCATTACACAGAGTAAGACAAAGGATTGATGAGTATAAATACTCATCAATCACCAGGTAAAAAGACAAGTTATCTAACCCTAAATTACTATCTTCTTCCCCAATTACTCTTATCGGAATCTATACTGATTCTCACGCCGGAGCTTGGTCGCAGGACACCCTGTCCTGCGTTCCAAGAACAACGGTTTATTACTTGTGCAGATTCCGACGAAGGGGACAATCACCATCAGCATTCACCCTCGCTTGTAGTCTAATATCCTCTTCAATCCGTCCTAGTTTTCCTATCCGATCGTTGAAGATATCCAGATTCTACATTGGCGCCATCACACGGTCCTTCATTCAGCAATCATGAATGAATCAGAAGAAAACGCAAGAAAAGACAACGCTCCGGCGTTAGAGATGGAGGAACAGCCGTTATCTCCCGGCGGTCGTCATGTCATCGATGACGCCGCAGACGGAGGCGGCTCCGGCGTTTTACAGTTGACGCCGGAGGTCGTTAGTCGCAACTTTCTCCATCTCCGACAACTCATGCAAGACCATGTAGCCGCGGAGCGCATGAAGGGCGTGTGCATCCGTTTGGATTACGATGATCCAACGGACGACCGCATGCACACACCGATCCCAACGGTAGCTGGCAGCTCCGGCGGAGCACCACTAAGAGCCGTAACGACAGACAGCACTCGAGTGTCCGTCGATGCAGCACAGCAGCCAACGCCGCCGCCGGTTGCCACCCAGGTACAAGGTTTGCAAAGGCCAATGCTTTTTCAACAACAGCCCCCATACTTCCCGCAGTTTCAAGGTCAGCAATACATTCCCCAACAGTTCATGGGCCCCTATGGGCCGCAAGGTTACCAGATGCCTTATTACATGCCGTTCCCGGCGAGCTTGCCGTTATCGTCATCCTTGCCACCTTCGGCCTCCGCCGCCGAAGTACTCACAAGCACAGGCCCTGCGCCACAGCTGATTCTCGGTAACCAAAGAGCGTCGGTCCCGACAACTGTTGACGAAACCACCGCTGCGGACGATTACTCGAAGCCGTATATACCTGATGAAGAAAGCAAATTCACGGACAGAGTGGAACACGCCCCATGCCCGCCGAAGGCAAAACTGCCAACCGTCGTGAAAACTTATGATGGTAGCACCGACCCGGACGATCATTTACATGCCTTTAAGTCGGCTTGCAGCATTTTACAGTGGTCAATACCCACCTGGTGCAAAATGTTTGTCCAAACACTCACAGGGCCGGCAAGGGTATGGTTCAATTCGCTACCTAATAAATCTATCGATAGCTATGTCCAGCTTCGGCAGCTTTTCGCCGATCACTTCGGTCAGCAGAGAAAATGCACCAAAGACCCCATCGAATTGCACAACATAAGGCAAGGTGACCAAGAGTCATTGCGTACGTTCTTGGAAAGGTACAAGTCAGAGTCCTTAAACATCGGTCACACTGATGAAAGGCAACGAATCTCAGCATTCATACACGGTATAAGAACAAGGCAACTACTCAGGGAAATGAGCGCGCGGGTACCCCTCACAATTCAGGAAGCCTTCGACCGAACCGAAGCTTTCATCCGAGGGGAGGAAGCAGCACAAGCTAGAGACAGATCTTCGGCAAACCCACCCAGGCAGGGTGGCCGAAATCAGAATCAAAGAGACAGTCGCCGCCCTTGGCAACAAGGCAGCGACCGCAATCAAAGGGAAGACAGACGACATTCAGGGTTCACACCCTATGACCGACCGTCGGCATCAAATACCAGAGGCAACGAAAGGAAAGAATACCCAAGCCTAACAAAAAGCCCCAAAGAGATCTTACAGACGGAAGACGCTAGCCGACAGTTCAGCAAACCTAGAAATATGGGCCCCAACACCACCAATCGGAACATGTCCAAATACTGTGACTTCCATCTGGACAGAGGCCATGATACGGACGACTGTCACCAGCTAAAGAAAGAAATTGCTCAGGCTGTAAAGACAGGACAGCTAGCACATTTGATGAAAGAAATAAAAGAGCAGAAGCAGAAGAAAGACAAGAAGGCAGATCTTCCAGTAGTCAACATGACACAAAGTTCGAAAGCAAAGAGACCAAAATTGCGAAGAGAAGCATGGGCAAATCAGGTCATTTCCTTTCCGGCTCTAGACACCGCCGCGCCGACCCTAAGTCCGATGGTCATAAGAGCTGAAGTCGAAGGTCACCATGTCTATCGTGTGTACATTGACGGAGGCAGCGCCTCAGACATCATGTACAAGCATTGCTTCACGAAGCTCGCACCTAATATCCAACAGCAGCTTCGTCCTTCCAAGACCACATTAATGGGCTTCGGCGGCGAAGTTGTAGTTCCAACTGGAGAAGTGGCGCTCTCAGTCACACTGTCCGATAATGTCCATGAGCGGACAGAACGTGTGAACTTCCTGGTCGTCGACCGACCATCGAAATATAACATCCTTTTCGGCCGACCAGCCATATACAGGTTCGGCTGTGTCGTTTCCACAGCCCATAGTTTAATGAAATTCCCAACAGAAACCGGAGTAGCCTCAATACGATCGGTACATGTTGAATGCGATCTAACGGCAGATGTGTCCGATGAATTAACTCAAGATAAATGGCGAGTCAATGAAGAACATCCCGACCAGTTGATCACAATTGGAGCAGATATTTCAAACCACGTAAGGGAAAAGCTATACAACCTGATGAGAAACAACACCGACATCTTTGCGTGGACACCAGCCGACATGACCGGTGTACCACGAAAGATCACAGAACACATACTCAAGGTCGACCCTAGACAATTACCAATCCGGCAAGGCAAAAGAGGTATGGCTCGGGACCGAAGTCAAGCAGTTTGTAGCGAAGTGACACAGTTGGTGAAGGCAGGAATTCTGAAACCCCTCCAGTGGGCAACTTGGGTTGCAAACCCAGTCATGGTAGCCAAAAAAGATGGATCTTGGCGCATGTGTGTGGATTTCACAAGCCTAAATAACGCTTGCCCCAAGGATTGCTACCCCCTCCCATCCATCGACGCCAAGGTAGACGCCCTATCGGGCTACACATTCAAATGCTTCCTCGACGCCTACAAAGGCTACCACCAGATAAAGATGGCAAAAGCTGATGAAGATAAAACAGCCTTTCACACTGATAAAGGCATCTACTGCTATCGCAAGATGCCCTTCGGCCTGAAGAATGCCGGGGCCACTTATCAGCGGCTCATCGATCAAGTCTTCGAACCCCAGATCGGTCGAAACATGGAGGCATACGTCGACGACTTGGTCATAAAAAGCCATACCGAAGCTGACATGCTAAGAGATATAGAAGAGACCTTCGGAAGACTGAGAGAAGTTAACATGAAACTTAATCCCGCAAAGTGCTCTTTCGGCATGAAGCAGGGGAAATTTTTGGGACACATCGTTGTCGGCAAAAACATCATCGCCAACCCTGACAAGGTACAAGCCATTAGGCAAATGAAACCTCCCCAGTCGTTGGAAGAATTGCAAAGGCTAAACGGTCGGCTAGCAGCTTTACACAGATTCATCTCTAAATCTGCAGAAAAATCCATGCCATTCTTCAAAACTTTGAAGCAGTTTACCGAAACTAAGCAATTCTTATGGAGTGAAGAAGCTGACCGAGCTTTTGAAGATCTAAAGCAAGCCTTGTCCCAGCTGACTCCGGTAACGGCACCAGATACTGGTGAAGACGTGGTCCTTTACCTTTCGGTGGGAAACAACGCCATAAGCTCAGTACTGTGTGCCGAAAGGAGGGACAAGCAAGTCCCTATCTACTTCGTCAGCCGAGCTATGAAAGATGCCGAAACACGGTATACAAAGTTGGAAAAGCTCTTGCTAACTTTGCTGCACACTGCAAGAAGGCTACGCCGATACTTTCAGGCTTACAAGATTACAGTTTTAACCAACTTTCCTCTAAAGGAAGTCATTCAGAGACCCGAACACTCTGGCCGTTTCATCAAATGGGCCATCGAGCTAGGCGAACACGATATTCACTTCAAACCTCGAACAGCCATCAAAGACCAAGTGTTAGCAGATTTTGTCTCTGAATTACAGGTTTCTACCTCGAGCACTACATTCACATACGCCTTTCGCAAACAAAGTCGAAACCCGAATAACTTTGTCTCTGATTTACAGGTCCTTGACAATCCGGGACAGCCAACAGACAGTCAGCTCGGCACAGCGCGAGCTGAGCCGAAGGTACCTTTGCCACCCAGCTCGATCCGCCTTTCGGCAAAACGATCATTACGAGCATACGACTAACGCTACGTTCCATTTACAGGTTCCAGGGCCTTTATGTAGTGCCGACGCATGGACCCTCTACACAGACGGCGCGAAAAATAGTGAGGGGTCAGGCGCCGGTGTCGTTTTAATCGATCCTCAAGGAGTCGAAGTCACATACGCTATCAGGCTAAACTTTCCAAACACCAACAATGAAGCCGAGTATGAAGCACTTCTCGCAGGCCTTCGCCTGGCAAAGCGTATGGGGGTCAAAAAGCTATCAGTCAGGGTCGACTCCCTGCTGGTAACCAATCAAACCACAGGAGAGTTCGAAGTTAAAGGCGAAACAATGCAAAGGTATGCTGACAAAGTCAAGGAGTTAATCTCCCACTTCGACGAATTTCAGATCTGTCAGATACCAAGGAGCCAAAACAAGAAGGCGGATGCCTTGAGTAAACTGGCCTCTTTGGCATATGCGCACCTGACGAAACAGGTCCCTGTCGAAGTCATACACAGTCGGACCGATCAAATAGAAGAAATCCTCACAACCGAAACCGACATCAGCAACAGTTGGATAAAGCCAATTTTTGATTTCCTAAAACACGGCACAGTGCCGGAATCAACCTTCGAAGCCACAAAGTTAAAAGCCCAAGCTGCTCAGTACACCATCCACAATGACAAACTCTATAAGAAGTCATATCTCCAACCCCTGTTGCGATGCTTGACGACTGAAGAAGGCATTTACGTCATGAGTGAGCTGCATGAAGGTATCTGCGGAACACATTCAGGACCTCGGTCACTGGTTACTCGAATGATGAATATGGGCTACTACTGGCCGACTATGTACACTGACACCGAAAACGAAATACGCAAATGCCGTGGATGTCAGATGCACGCCAGCATACAGCGAGTGCCGAAGCATAACATGATACCTGTGACTTCACCATGGCCATTCTACAAATGGGGTATCGACATTGTTGGCCCATTTCCTGAAGCCCCAGGTCGGATCAAGTTCCTAATTGTTGCAGTCGATTACTTCACAAAATGGATCGAAGTTAAAGCTGTCGCCACGATCACTGGGAAACAAGTGGTAAGCTTCGTCTGGGAGCAAATCGTCTGCCGATACGGTCTCCCAGGAAAGATAGTCTCAGACAACGGCAAGCAGTTCGCCGACAACCCATTTAAGTCGTGGTGCCAGGAGTTGCACATAACTCAAGTATTCACATCTGTGGCGCACCCACAGGCCAACGGCCAGGTCGAACGCACTAACCGTTCCATTGTCACAGGCATCAAGGCCAGGCTCGGGGAACATGGCAAAAGCTGGTTGAACGAGCTTCCAAGTGTCATCTGGGCGCTTCGAACGACGGAAAGAACGAGTCACGGCCATACCCCATACAGTCTCACCTTTGGATCCGAAGCCGTCATACCAGCCGAAATAGGGATGCCCACTTACCGAATCGAGAACATATCGGAGCACACCAATGACTCAGAGCTGCTAGTCAACTTGGCCCTCACGCAGGAACGCCGAGACCTGGCAGCTATCAGCGAAGCTCGATACAAGAAACAGATGGAAGGTTATTACAACCAACGAGTTCGAAGTGTGACCTATCGGCCAGGAGACTATGTCTTCCGAAACAATGAAGCCAGTCGGCAGGCGGACCAAGGCAAACTGGGACCTAACTGGGAAGGCCCATACCAGATACTCGAAGCTCATGAAAAGGGCTCATACAAGTTAGCCACTTTGGAAGGAAAGCCAGTCCCTAGGCACTGGAATGCTATGCAACTAAAGAAATGCTACATGTAGGCACAGATTTCTATGGTTTTAAGTTGTAATCACTTGGGCATTTGATAAGTCCCATCTTTAATGAAACGATATACATCTTATCTTCGTCATGTTATATTTTTTCTTTTAGATAATTATAAGTAGGCAAGAAGGCAGGGCCAACACAAACCCTGCCCTAAGCGCTTCGGCGCCGAAATTCGTAAGAAGGTTATCCGAACCGGGTTATACAGGAAAACATTAATTTGTTCATTTCTCACAACTCAATAAAGTGGTCGACCGGTGTGCTCACAACGGCCTAGATACACAGGCCTTCTGACCGAACCGGACCACATAGACTATAAATGTTATAGTCGAACCTAGGTTATATTGCGCAAAATAAATGTTCAAATACAAAGGCATGTATGCCGAAACAAGGACACAGTCCAAACAATTCAAATAATCATGTAAAAAGGCTACAGCTGACGAGCATTAGTCATATACATGTACACATTCGAAAGGCCGAAGGCCAACACCAATACTTCTACCATAGGAAGTTCTACAGATTACAAACACATGCAATAAATAAAGTACACAATGTATTTCAAAATTATTTTCATTACAAAAGATCGAAGTCTATTACAGTACATGCGCTTTCGCGCTAAGGTAAATACAGACAGAAAATCTAAAGCAACATATCCCTACTGGTAATGCTTGTAGGCCCACCTTCGGCTTGAGGCTCTGATCCACCTTCGGCATCAGCAGGCAGATGCTGGTCCGGCATAACACACCTAAGATCCTCCAGCGTCTTATTAGTACAGAGCGCCAGGTCGTCAAAGTAGGGGTATGATATGCCGGAGTATGCCTCGGCAGCCCTTTTAAGAAGACTACCGGAGTTCGGTTCGAACTTCTTCCCTTCCTCCTTCGGCTTGCCCTGCCGACCTAACTCGTAGCCTTCCAAAAAGCCCAAGTGTCCAGCTCGGGTAGCCACAGCTTTCTGGAACCGACCCAAAGGTAGTCGATACTCCTTGCTCTTAGCAAGTCGGCCCATGACATAGTTAAAACCCTCCTCTATCAGCCACTGGCGGTCATCCCCAAGTTGCTTGGCAAGCCGTTGCTCACCGGCATACAAATTGGAGACCCTCTCCTTCTCCTCCTTCAACCTAGCCACCTCGGCTTCCAGCAAGGCCCTAGCAGTGGCATCGTCCTGCCGACCCTTTTGAAGGTCAGTAACGGCAAGACGAGCCTCGTCCAACGACCTCGACATCTCAGCATAAGATGCCAAGGCCTCGGCCTTATCCTTCTTCGCCGCCTCCAGCTCCCGCTCCACATCGGCGACCCTGGCATTGGCCGATGCCATCTTCTCCTTTTCAGCAGTCAGGACCTTGATCTGACCCTCATACTCAGCAAGTTTATCCCTAGCCTCGCGCAGCCCCTGACGACGCTCCTCGGACCGAGCCTTCGCCTTCACAAGGCTAGATTCCAGGCGTGCATTTCGGCTGATCATATTAACCCCCGAAGCATAAGCCATGGTTAACTTCACATACGCCTTTCGGCGAGCTTCGGCGTGGTCATCCAGCTCGAGTTCCGCCACCTCACCTGGAGGTATAGACAAGCGGGCAAACTCCCGACATAGCTCCACAGAGTCGAATTTTGACTCATTTTTCAATCCCCAGTTGGGATAAAAGATGTGGCCCCGAGTAGCATCATCCATCTCGGTTCCAGGCTCTGCATCCGACGCCTCGGCAGTTGGCTTCTCAGTCGACATATTACCTCGACCAAGGTCTTTTTTCATCTGAGACAACTTCCCCAAACCTCCAGCTGTGAAGCCACCCCTCGCCCTCAGAATGGGATTCTCCTGCATACGACGGACGAAATCGTCAAACGCATCATCAGACATAATCGAATGCAGAGGCTTGGCTGAAACACTTACAATAGCAGTGGCCGGGTCGAGAGTAACCTTTGCTTTTCCACTGGAGGTATCACCCCCGACATTCATCTCAGCAGTTGGAGACAACCTCTGTGCCTCCGGAGATATAACATCTTCGTCAACCAGTTTGAAGGGCGACTCGCCGCCAGCAGACTCGGTGGCCGAAGCAGAGTCCTTGCTACGAGACGCAGCATGCTTCAACCGGGACCTTTTAACCCCCTTATCTTCGCCACCCTCGGCCTTGCGTTTACGTTCGTCGCCCCTACCTTTCTTGGCAGCCCTCTCCTTCGACCTATCCTCCTCCATATTCACAAGCTTATTGGTCGCCCCGCCAATATCTTTCCCAGACACCACAGTCTCACCCACCTTCACAGTAAAGTCCTCGTATCGGTACTCCGACCCAGCATCCACAGGGGTCGGCTCATCTTTCTCCAAGGGTACCTGACCCTGTGTTACCTCCTCATCATCCTCCAAGTTAATAAACTCCAACAAATCCATCACTGCAAAGGCAAACAAATACATTAGAAGACAACATAAGTCGAAGTAACATACATATGACAAACTACAAATAGGGCGTACCCTGGCCATTAAGAAAGAGGGCAGGCTTTTGAGTCAGAGACAACCAGTTTCGGCTTAACCCAGTAAGGACCAGCACTCTCTCTGGGTATTGTACCAACGGCACCTGTAACGCAACGAGCTTCGTCACTATATCTTCGTCGAAGGGCAGCTCCTCGAGAGTTCTCTTCTTGTACTTCGTCGGCTTCCACGGAATGTCCCCCAACCCCAATACCTCTTCGGCAACAAAGAAAAACTTGTCTTTAAAGTCCTTCAAATTCGTCGGCAGCTTCGTCAGGTAACGAGGACTAAAAGTCCCATCCTCATACGTTATAGCTCGCTGCTCGAAGCAGAACCAGTCACCTTGATGCGTCAATCGGTAGAACGCATGAAACTCCCCGATAGAAGGTTCGGCATTGACAATTCTGCAACAAACCTCGAAGTGCGTAACCCTAAGCACTGCGTTCGGGTGCAGTTGCCCTAAGTGCACACGATTGTGTTTAAGGACCTCTCGAAAGAACTTTGTCACAGGGAGCCGAAGCATACCGGCGCTGAAATGCTTGGTATAAACACCCATCTTGCCGTCAGGGGCATCCTTTATCGACTGCGTCGCCGTCGGCAAGGTCGGCCCAAGTTTCCGAGATATCCCATAGGTCTCACAGTGGGTTTTCAACAGATTCGCCGTCAGCGACGAACGAAACTCCCTAATGCCTCGTCGGGACGACTCCGACGTTTCACCCTTACCCCCTTTCTTGGCCATGATATTTAAACAAGAAAAATCGAAAACAGATGATAAACGTACCGGTAAGAAGACAATTAGACAATCGATGATTATCGAATACGGCAGAGAAACAAGCAAACTCCTGTAAAGTTCGTCGCACCGAAGCAGGAATGCAGAGAGAAATAAGATTGAAAGAAATTAGGAAGGTGTAAAGGATCAAATGAAACCGTCGGCGAGTATTTATAGACCTAGGGCGACCTTTCAGTTGCCCCGTCCCATCAACCGTCGACGGCCCGACACGTGAGCCCTACAGCTGTCGCCCACTTGCTTTTTCGCCCAAACAGGCCCATCAAAGCCCATTAGGCGGCCCACGCAACCTTCGGCGCCAGGCTTCGGCCAATCGGCACGAGAACCTAGTCCGATGATGAAGTCCAGACCATCACACATCGGACTGGGGGGCTGATGACGTGTGTATGTTCAACGAACAATACAACACACAAGGGTCGACCTAAGCAAGGTCGACCACGCATTACAGTCGAAGCCAGCTTCGGCAACACTAGGGTCGAACCTCCAAACTCCACAAGAGGGTCGACCGCACAGCAAGCAACTTCCGACACACTGACTTATACACAAGTACACATCTTCGGCCAGTCGATGCTCGACCCACCGAAGTACTTGACAGATGTTGCTTCACTTCGGCCAGTCGATACTCGAACCACCGAAGCTCACACAACAGACCAACGCTCACACGACAATGTCAGAAACATTCCTACAACGTTGTTACGGCCACTAACGGCCTCCACTGAGGGGACACAAGGACGGCCACGTCAGCAAGGATCGTACCTCTCAATGGTAGGCGCATTACACAGAGTAAGACAAAGGATTGATGAGTATAAATACTCATCAATCACCAAGTAAAAAGACAAGTTCTCTAACCCTAAATTACTATCTTCTTCCCCAATTACTCTTATCGGAATCTATACTGATTCTCACGCCGGAGCTTGGTCGCAGGACACCCTGTCCTGCGTTCCAAGAACAACGGTTTGTTACTTGTGCAGATTCCGACGAAGGGGACAATCACCATCAGCATTCACCCTCGCTTGTAGTCTAATATCCTCTTCAATCCGTCCTAGTTTTCCTATCCGATCGTTGAAGATATCCAGATTCTACAGGGTATAACCCATAAGATGACATGGAGAGACACACGTAGAGGATGCAAGGCGATGGTGGTGGTGCACGTTGGATATGAAATCCGTCCTCACATGTGGCTAAATGCGCGAGTTTCCTTTTTTCCCCTTCCCACACATAAACATATATTTGTATATAATGGGGTGCATGTGAGAAGTGTGAGTATTTTAGTGTTGAAGCTAAAAGACGCATGTTGGAAAGATTTATTTGGATTTGTTAAAATCTGATGTAGCATGGTAATTAGGCTTGCATGTGGAAAGGACATGCTTGATGTTGCGGGTAGTCTTAGGAATTTGTAGGTTTAGGCGTCAGGCGTAAAGCATACATCGAAGAGAGTTACACGGTCCATTCCTATCAGCCTTGCATATAATCCTATAATATTTCTTATAGTAAAAAATTATATACCGAATGGCTTTTAGCCCAATAAAATCTAGTAATATAAGGGCTCAACTCCGATATAGACAAGGAACAAATGATGTAAAATTTGTTATACAAAAGTATATTTTATTTCACATGTCATCATGACAATTATATTATTTTATTTTACGGATGATCGATTTGATGACATATTCCCACTCTAATAAACAATTACAATTGTTAACACATGTCAATAGTAGATTCATTTTCACAAAAGTTTCCTCTACCAGATCTACTCCCTAATAAATTATTTTTATTAGAAATTATATCCTATTCTATAATCATGATATATTTTTATCTATTTATATTTATGAAATTATGACAATCATATATTAATTTACATCTTATTTTTATTTTAAAATAATCTTTAAACTTTTATTATTTTTATTTTAAAAAATATTTAGAAACTTACAAAATACCAATTAACACTTATTTAGTGTGTTTTCAAATATAATCCAGCAAATCATATTTAATATATTAATTAATGAATACATAATACTATTTTACAAATTTAACCAGCGTTGCGTTGTTGGTGATACTATTTATAGAGAAATTCATAAGCGATAAAAATCATTTTCATAATATCCAATATTAAATAGTTTTTTCTACCATATCAAATGAGCCATGTTCATCAAATTTGGAAATTTTAGACATCGCGAGTAATACAATTATAAGTTTTTAATGAATATCAACATAACATTTTTTATTGATAACATTATAATCTTTTGATTTTAATTTAGATTTTATACCTAACAATTAGAATGTGCTCGTTATAATTTTGATAAAACTTTATACTTATCTAACTTTCTATACATACTTAAAGTCTCAAGTTTATCAATTCATAATTCATGTTAGTCGCTATTGAGGGCTTGATTGTTTTTTAACATGATCACGTTTATCTTGTATTTTTCAAATTTAAAAGTAGAGACATGTCCAAACTATATTTTTTTGATAACGAGAGTAAAGTCACCAATACCGTATTATGAATTATAACTTTAGTTTTTTATTCAATATAATTTAATAAGTTATTCTGGTAATAAAAAGAGTACGCATGAATTATCAATTATATATATATTTTTAATTATTCAACCCGTATGACATACAGATTCTATCCTAGTATTACATTTAAAACCTTCACAGCACCATTATTTATAACACGTTAAATATATTCAACACATATGAGTTTCACGTAACATATTAAAATATACTCTTTTTTATTTTTTTGAACATAACATATTAAACTATGCTATAAAATTCTAAACTAACAAAAGACACGCCTCACAAATCACAATAGAAACGAAACTAGTTCAAGTTTAACGGGATAGACACGCCACGTGGGTACCAATCGCAACGCACAATCACTGACACGTGGAGAAATCTTCACCGTCCACCTGGGTATCAATCGCTACGCATAATCACTGACACGTGGGGAAATCTTCACCGTCCACGCTTCAAAACGTTTTGCCGCGTGTCGTACGAATCAACGTAACTCACCGCTTCGTCTCCAACGAAACTCCCAAAATAGCCAATATGGGGCCCACAAAGAGAAACGGTGTAACGGTCCATGAATTATTCCTGGATTTGCAGGTTTTGTCCTTTGAGTTTCATAATTTACGGCAGTGGTCCCTAACAAACTTCCAAACATGTATCTCGTTTGTACAAGCATGACTAAAATTCAAATCACATCAATTTCGAAATAATTTTTAAACCTTGTTCTTGGGACACCGTTTTTTTCCCGGACATCGTTTTCAGACGTGCCAGTTAGGTCTAATTATGACATATAGTCTTCTATATGTCATGACTAGGCTTAACTGGCACGTCTGGGTGTGTGGATCAGTCATTAATAAACCAAAAAAATAAACCAGTCATTAATGAACCAAAAAAAACACCCCTCCAATGTTTCACAGTTAGGTCTAACAGGAGCGTCTGAGAGCGGTGTCTACCAAACAAAAAAAACGGTGTCCGGAGTAGGTTCCTTTTTGAAATCTCTAGATTGGTTTTTATCTGAAATTGGAATAATCTAAAAACCGACTTGATTAACACCTTTGGAATGTGAGTATAAAGGCAAAACTAGAAAGTCTTTTAAGAAGTAGAACAAGAGAAAATTCTTGAACATCGATATATATGATTTTTTAAGGAGTAGTACAAATTTCTTTTTAAGTTAGCACCCACGTACATAAATAAAATCTTAAATAATCCTAATTTTTTTCTATTTCGAATATGATTTTAAGGGGTAGCACGAATTACCTCTGACACTTAACTAGTTTCGTCCCCCCTGATCGAGTATCTCATCTCTCCCATTAAATAATCCTAATTTTTTTTTATTTCGAGTATGATTTTAAGAGAAAACACGGACTACCCCTAACACTTAACTAGTTTCGCCCTGATCGAGTATGTCATTCTAATCCTTATATGTTTTACTATTATCATAATGAGGATTTTGACACAACCAATGAAGAATATTTCAAATACTTTATAACAACAACTATACTCAATGATGTTTCAAAGACTTTACTACTTGCTTCTTTTCTAACAAGTTTATCCAAGTGCTACAACAAAGTTGAAGTTCAAAGTAGGCACAACTTTCCTACTTGATAACCAAGCACTAATCGTTAAAACCCCGGACCAGTTCTTAGGATTTAGAGTCCCTATTTAAGCTAAATAAATATGCGATGTTCAAACAGAAAATTATAAATAAAAAAAGTTTAAATACGACAAATAGTAGTATATATATATATATATATATATATATATATATATATTTTAAAATATGAGCTCTAGAAAATTATGGACCATGTTTCGTCGCATCTCTTGCACATGCTCAAGGCCCCGTTAAAACCGAATTATTTAGATCGTCAAAACTAGGGATGCAAATTTTACCCGTGAAAGCGGGTACTCGAACCGAATGGGGCGGGTATTACCCGTCTTAACGGGTAATGTGGCGAGGACGGGTATTAGTTTTAAAACCCGAAGCAGGGATGGGTGGGGTATGGGTATGGCACTACCCGCCCCGTATAAAACCCGAATATATATAATTTACATATGTTCTTTATATATATGAGCTTGTTTATTTTCTGTATTTTTTTTCAAAACATATTCTGTAATAATACTTATATTTGTTTGTTTTCTGTATTTTTTCCAAAACATATTCTGTAATAATACTTATATTTTTTTTTCAAAAGAAAAACATTTTGTAAAGTTTGTAAATTATAAAACTTGAATGTTTTTTAATTTTTTTTAACAAACTTAAGAACGTGGTGATCATTTTTTTTTTGCTATTATTATTGTGGGATTAAATTATTAAACTTGAATGTTGGAATTATTATTGTTACACTTTTCCAACTTAAAAAAAAAATGGATTTTTTTTCTTAAATGGATACCCATCGAATTCCCTGTATCCGGCGAGTTTCTTTTTACCTGTACCCGTCAGGTATTAGGTAGGGCGGGGGCAAAAATGAGTATGAGAATTTAGTTCGAATACGGGTATAAATAATAAAATCCCCGCTATTACCCGCATTCGTTTGCATCACTAAAAACCGAATTGTCATTCATCAACTTTTTTTGTTTTACGTTTATACAAAACCTTAAACTGTCAGCCAGTTTGGTTTTTTTCTAAAAACCGACTCAATAGGACCGCTAAACAAGTTATTTGTTTTTTACCAAAGGACAAAAGATCACTTGTGGGGACGATTCTTGCATAATATAAAATAGTCAAGGGGTAATTCTCGTAAAAGAGAAATTTCCTCCTCAAACCTCAAGGGCTATTGAGTATGATAGTAACGTGTGGGACCCCTTCACATTGAATGACATAATTGCCCATTTATTTTAAAACCTGACGACGCCGTTTTAAGAACAAAATTCAAAATTAAATTCAAAATTTTGTACTCGAGAATAACAGCTTTAGCCAGTAGAATCACATCATTACCCCCAGGCCCCAACACCAACGCGTCTCATATTTTGTGAAATGACCAAGTTGTCCTTCAGCTCCCATCTAACTTCTGCGTTACGAGATGTAATATCGCTTGTTTTATGAGGGTAGTTTGGTGAACAAAAAAAGTCACGCAGTTGTGGTCTTGGTTTTTTGCAAGGCAGCCCATGCCACAAACGTGTGCCCGTTCAATGAACCCGCGGTTTAAATATTTATTAATTATTATTTTAAACAGAATAAAAATCCTTTTAATAATAATAATTTTATTTTATTATTATTTTTTTTAAGTAAAGGGCATTTGTCCCAATGGTATGGGGATGGAGGTTAAAGCTTAGGGACCTTGAGGTCTCAAGTTCAAACCTGACTCAAGAGAGTTTTTTTCAAGTGGTGAATTTCCTCCTTAATGGTGTTTCTGGGTGGGCCAAGCCTGAAGTGTCAAAATCAGTATATGGACGGTTGCAATCCTGACTCAAGGACGGTTAGAGCTTGGGGACCTTGAGGTCTCAAGTTCAAACCTGACTCAAGGGAGTTTTTTTCAAGTGGTGAGTTTCCTCCTTGATGGTGTTTTTAAGTGAGTCAAGCCTGAAGTGTCAAAATCAGTATATGGACGGTTGCAATCCTGACTCAAGGACGGTTAGAGCTTGGGGACCTTGAGGTCTCAAGTTGAAACTTGACTCAAGGGGTTTTTTTTCAAGTGGTGAGTTTTCTCCTTGATGGTGTTTCTGGGTGAGCCAAGCCTTGAGTGTCAAAATCAGTATATGGACGGTTGCAATCCCGTCTCAGGAAGGCTCACTTGGGTATTGAAGATTTGAGGAGTAGTTTCAAACACCGTTAAAAAAAGTAAGGGTTTTTCAAAGTCTTCCTACGAGGTTGGGACGGTATTTCGACCGTCCTTAGTTATTTAAACATCAGGTTTAACTTGAAAATTTCTCATAGACGAAAACCCTTAACCACAGGGTAAAACCGTCCCTTAATGCAAACGTCAAGACTCGAACCGACGACCTCTTTTAGAAGAAGCCATCGTGCTATCACTAAACCAGAAAGTCCATGGTTTCTAAATCATAGTTTTTTCACAATCTTTTTTATCTATGTGAGGGTAGAAAAAAAAGGGCAAGGTTCTTATTTTTATGACCTTGTATTTATTGGTTCGAGGAGTAGAAAATAGTTTTCTGAAGAAAAATTTAAGAGTAAAATTAAGTAAAATTAGATCGGGAAGCGATTCAACTCCTTGCCAGCCTCTAAATTAAACGAGAGTTAAATCAAACACCGCTATAATGAGACTTATATATTTATCTATGGTATATTATTAACACTTACATAAATAAGTGTTAAATTAATAAATAATTGTGTACTAATAAACAATTGTTTTTAAACAGATCATATTAATGAGAAGGGAAAATCACCAAAATAACCAAGTTTGACCAAGAAAATTCCAAAATGACCAACCAAAAGTATACTAACTCAAATGACCCACCCAATAGAATCCAGCCATTTGTCATCTTTCCACCAATCACAATCTGACATGTGTCCTCAATCTGACAAGTAGGCTAAAGGTGGAGCCCACTCTCAGCCAATACATGTTCGACACGTGGATTAAAACCCAGACTACTAGGCTTGGCACCAGCTTTGTAACCGGGCCTCTACAAAGCTGCCACGTGTCCTAGAAAAAAAACTCCCCCCTTACCTCCCCCAACTCCCCCTTACCTCCCCCTGTCATTTCTCTCTGGTTTCAATGGAAACCGTCTCTCTCTCCGGTTTACCATCTTCGTCAACAAGTCCTCGGACCACCATTCGGTTTATTTATTAAAACGCAAAATAAAATCCAACAAATTAAGAAAAGAAAAAAAAAGAATGATTCAGTAATTATTCAGCACACAAGTTCATGTGCAAGTTATTAAAAACAAGAAGAAATCTAAAATTATCATTATTATTATTTCTATTATTCCTTCCTTCTTCTTCTTCATCATCATCATCCCATTTGCCCCCATTTTTTCCGATTCCAAGCTTACAATCGGAGAAATTAAGTAATTAACCCTAATTTTCCGATCGTTTCATTTCTAATTGACAAACAAATTATACGAGATTTGATTAATTAAATTGTTATTCACTTTCACTAAATGATGATAAATTAATAATCAGTGTCGAAATTTTTGCCTGCAAGCTTGACAAGTAATCTCCATACAATTACTCGAATCAATCCGGCGAGTCGCCCGCTCCTTCATCTTCTCCACTCTCTCCACCTCCTCACGTGCCCGCTCCCAAATGTGCCTCGCACGTGAGAATTCCGACTGCTCCAAATATTCGATACTTATAAAATCTAATCACGAGGACTTGTTGACGAAGATGGTAAACCGGAGAGAGAGACGGTTTCCATTGAAACCAGAGAGAAATGACAGGGGGAGGTAAGGGGGAGTTGGGGGAGGTAAGGGGGAGTTTTTTTAGGACACGTGGCAGCTTTGTAGAGGCCCGGTTACAAAGCTGGTGCCAAGCCTAGTAGTCTGGGTTTTAATCCACGTGTCGAACATGTATTGGCTGAGAGTGGGCTCCACCTTTAGCCTACTTGTCAGATTGAGGACACATGTCAGATTGTGATTGGTGGAAAGATGACAAATGGCTGGATTCTATTGGGTGGGTCATTTGAGTTAGTATACTTTTGGTTGGTCATTTCGGATTTTTCTTGGTCAAACTTGGTCATTTTGGTGATTTTCCCTAATGAGAAACTAGATGCATTCTCGAGTCCTTTATTATTTAGTAAAGGGAATGAAAAAAAAAAATATTTGTGTTTCTATACATTTTAAGAAAGAAGGGGACAAAGTTCTTTTTTTATTTTTATAATGATATGTTGCAACTTTATTTCGGAAATAAAAGGAAGATATATGTAGGGTTTTACTATATACTATTTTACTTTTTGATTTAACTTATTATAAAAACTCTTAATATAAGGTATAATTATGAAGTGTGAGGTTATTATTAGAAGTTTATTTTGAATAATAAGGAATTATAGTCATTATATCTTCAATTAAATGAATATATATGGCCCATCTTGTTAATAGAAGAACTATAAAAAGAACAATAAATGGAAGGACATTTTTGACTTTTTATCAAATTCCTCCCATTTTTAAACCATCATAACTCTTAGGTACGACATTGTTTTTTTTAAATTACACCATAAAAACGAGCGTTTTTTATCTTTAAAACGCGTACAATGTTGTTATATATAAAATTAGAAAAATTACTTTTTTGATTGTATCAAAATATTCAGATCATTTTGTCATTGTGTCAAAATGTTCAAATCATTGTGTCATATTGTGTCAAAAATGTTCAAATCATTGTGTCATATTGTGTCAAAAATGTTCAAATCATTGTGTCATATAGTGTAAAAAACCGAAAGAGTATTTAATTTTATATATAGCAACAGTATATATAATTTTGACACAATGATCTGAACATTGTGTCAAAAATCGAAAGAATATTTTTTTTAAATTTATTATATAGCAACACTATACGCGTTTTAAAGATAAAAAATGCTCGTTATTATGGTCTATTTATTTCAAAAAAATAATGTCGTATGTGAAAGTTATGAATATTTAAAAAAATATGTGAAGTAGGTAAAAAGTCAACAAAGATGCCTAAGACTAAAATACCGCTTCTTCCTTTTTTATTAGAAAAATCAAACTTTTCATTTAAACATCTCCCTAATTATAAAATTATTATTATTATTATTATTATTATTATTATTATTATTATTATTATTATTATTATTATTATTATTAGTTATTATTATTATTATTATTATTATTATTATTATTATTTTCAACTCGGAACCATATACCTTTATCCTTTCCTTAAAACTTTAAAACACACAAAATGTGGAATTGCAAATATCCCCTATTTTAAATATATTATTCTCTTTTTTTTCATTTATCTTCTTAATTCCTTTATCTATTTTCCGTATTAAAAACACAACCAACAAAGCATAACAAGATTAGTAACTTAGTCAATTATAATCAGCTCGCTCAAACCGACTCGATTATAAACAAGTAAAGTCGAGCCCATATGCACAAATGAACTAATAAGAAAAAATATTGATTTAAGCGATACATACACACCAATTACAATTCATGATGAACCGTTAAACTCATAAATAACCAAATGTAAGTATGTAACATACAAATCAAGCAGACTAAGGTAAAAGAAGAAAAAGATTGAACAATATTCAAAGAACAGTCAAGCTAAACGATTAACAACTTAGTCACTTATAAGTTGTGTTATTCAAAAAACTCGTGACTCGATCAAAACTTGCTCATAAAAGAAGTTCGAAGTCAGCTCGCTCAAAAACATAGTCGATTATAAACGAGTAGAGTTGAGCCAATATGCACACGTGAACTATTATGGCATAAACGATTAGCAGCTTAGTCTGATGAACCGTTAAACTCACAACCAACAAAGCTTAACGCATAATCAAGTAGGATAACGTAAAAAAATATTAAACAAATTTCAAAGAATAATCAAGCTCTAGTGCTTAACTATAATGGTATAAAGGATTAGCAGCTTAGTCAGTTATAAGTTGTGTTGTTCAAAAAGCTCGTGATTTGATCGAAACTCACTCGTAAAAAAAACCAAAATAATCTCGTTTAAAACCGACTCCATTATAAATGAGCAGAGTCGAGCCGGTATGCACGAATGAACTAATAAGAATAATAAGAAGATATATACGCGCCAATTACAATCCATGATAAGCTATTAAACAAACACAGAAGTGTGATTTCAATGTTTGATCCCAAGTTAAATGTATACATGTAGACTATTACATTTTTAAATAACCACTTGTACACACTGAAGTCACACCAAGTGACATAAGACAACTCTAATATACAAACGTGCAAGACCAAACACATTAATATGATTTAATTCATATTAAATTAAATTTGACTAAATATTTAATAAAGTTGTAAAGTTAGGCCAAGTATATAAATATTGTTTCTTGTACATGAGATTATAAAGCTACTTGGTATAATTCAGCGGTTCATCTATAGCTAGCTACTTAGTATAATTTAACGGTTCATGTATAGTAATTTTAAGACCGTAAAATCTTTGAATATTGTTTTTAAAAGACTTAGTTGTACTACTTAGAAAGAGTGTGCGACGCAACTTGTTGTTCGTTAGACCTTAAATTTTAATGTAAACTTTTAAATCTGAATTATTTTCTAATGACTAATACTATTTTCTTTATCATTCTAAAGTAGTACAAATGTGTAAATACATCTCATCAGTAGAGACGAACAACTGACATGACCTTTTAAAAAGATATCGCGTTGGAGTTGCACCAATCGGCAATTTGTTTTCCTCACATTGAGATTTTCGAATACAACCTAACGCATAAATGCGGATTACGTGATACATCACAATATCTCTTATCTATCAAATAGTTATGAGTTTAAATCTTAGAACATTCATAATAAGTTCTCCATCTTCATCCCTATAATTTATATTTTTATTATTATTTTTTCTCTTTTTATCACTCACAACAATAATTAAATAATATTCTTTATACCTTTATCATTACCTTTTCTTTCTTTCAATCCCTACATTTTAGCAAATCACCACTATTTTTGTTAAATATGCAAGTTTCTAGATTTTTCCTCTATTCTCTACTCACAATCAAACCTCAAATTTTACAGATTTATTTTCTCCTTGTAAAAAAAGTTTTATGGGTATTTTGGTCATTTTATATCGAAAGAGACGTGTCAACATACGGTAACTTGTGGGACGTTTTTATGCAGAGGACAACAGGAGGCGATTGCTTACGTGTACTCCACGTAGGCAAAATAACATCCACGTCAGCAGAAGAGATGAAGTGGCTATATATAGAAAGCCTTAAGCGATTGTCGTTTTGTTTTCTACCGAACTCCAAAGAACTCAACCACTTTAGTTCCTCCGATCGTTTCCTTTCGCCGTCACCGGCGACATCTGACTGTAAAATTTTCCGATGATTTCGCCGGCGATGGATTTTCCGGCAGCCGTTCGTCGATTCCTACGTTTACACCGCCGTGACGTCATAATTTCCGTAGCTGACGTCTGTTCCTAACCTAAAACCTAACTGTAGCTTGAAAGTTGAAACCCTAGGCGAAAGCGAGCGTAAGTGCGTAAGATAGCGGAGATTAGAAGATATTCCGTGTTTCTTCTCACAAATCGCCATTAATAAACTCAGTGAATAAGTTTTGCAGGTTTTGTTAATCATTTGTTCGTTTTTGTACCGCTCGATTTGGCGATCTGCTGATGAGAGACGTGTTAATGTGCTGTGTTTTTATTATTACAGCCGTTTGTTGTTGATTCCTAATCGTTTCGATTAGGTATTATCACCGGAAAATTGAGGTTTTGCGATAATTAGGTTTTTTAGGGTTTTCTTTTGCTTAATTAGAGGTTAGAAAGTGATAATCGAAGAAGCGTTTGTTATGCCTTTGAAGATGAAGATACAGCCGATAGATTGCACCACGCCTGAGTGTTTCGAGTCCGTGAAGACTGTTCCGAAGTCTCGTCTGAGGCGTCTGTTTGATTTCTCGAGCTTTTTGAGAGGCTCGGCGGTTGCGGATAGGTCCGTCGCCGGCGAATTGCAATGCGGAAAAGATACTGTAGACGAATTCGAGCCGAGTTCTGTTTGTTTGGATAAAATGGTGCAGAATTTCATAGAGGAAAGCAACGAGAACTGCAACTGTAGTACTGATGGTTCTGAAGAGGAGTTGGACTCGTTTAATTGCTTTGGTAACTCTGTCAACCACAGTTCGTCGGCCGACGCTTTTGATTCTCTCAAGGTGATAATCCGTCATCCAAAATCTTATCAGATGTGATTTCTACCGTTTGAAACCCTAACACGTTTATTGTGCATTGATTTTATGCAGAGTTTAGTGCTTTGTGAGACGGTTTTTGAAAGGAATTTATTGGCAGATGCTGCGAAAATCGTTGAGAAGAACAAGATCTACAAGAAGAAAGATGAAATTAGCCGAAAGATCGTCACCGACGGGCTCCTAGCTGCCGGATACACCGTTTCTATCTGTAAATCTCGCTGGGAGAAAACTTCGACTTATCCTGCTGGTAAGGCAGAATTTCCCCAAATTCTATTCTTTCTTCGTATGATTTTTCTCAATTGCAGATTATCCCCAAATTCTATTGTTAGTAGGTATTTATAGTTTCAATTGCAGGATTTCCCCAAATTCTATTGATTCTTTGTATGACTAGTTTCAATTGCAGATACCCCCAAATTCTATTATTTCTAGGTATTAATAGTTTCAGTAGCAGGATTTCCCCAAATTCTATTGATTCTTTGTATGAGTAGTTTCAATTGCAGGATTTCCCCAAATTATATTGTTTTTTCGTATCAACAGTTTCAATTGCAGGATTTCCCCAAATTCTGTTGATTCTTTGTATGACTTTTCAATTGCAGAATTTCCCCATTTTTTTTTTTTGTTTTTGCCTCCAATTGCTCTGATTGTTCACAATTAGTTTCATTTGATTTCATCAATTTTTCTAATAATTATTTTGGGGATTGGGTATGAACAGGGGAATACGAGTACATTGATGCTATGAACGAAGGGAATCGGTTGATAGTCGACATAGATTTCAGATCAGAATTCGAAATAGCAAGATCCACAAAAAGCTACAGAGCAGTTCTTCAAATGCTTCCTTACATATTCGTGGGCAAACCCGATCGCCTCCAGAGTATCATCAACATAGTTTCCGATGCAGCAAAACAGAGCTTAAAGAAGAAAGGAATGCCTTTGCCTCCATGGCGAAGAGCCGATTACGTTAAGGCGAAATGGCTATCTCCGTGCAATCGAGTCATCAACAATCCTACTGATAACTGCAATAACCAATCTTTACATGAAATTGCCGTCAAATCCAACCCGATTCCAGACGTGAAAGACCCAATCTTGATGGATGAATTTGAAGCCATGGGAGCTACAGAGGAAGCTGTGAAACAATGGGAGCCATTGGAGATCAAACCCAAGGTAGTTCCAAAGACTGGAGGTAAGGTGGTTAGCGGTCTAGCTTCTGTGATTGAAGGCATATGATAATGGCGGTCCGGGTTCAATCAGTCTAAACTCAATTCAATCCAATCCAAATCAAACCCGGTTTCCGATCTGTGGTTCTTGATTTTCTTGCCTTAAATCGAAATGATTTGGATGGATAAAATGGGGTTTAGAATGGTTGGATCCTGATAGGTTTTGGTATTATGACTATTTTGTTGTTTTTAGGTTTTTGGTTTTCCGTTTTGGGTCATTTTGGCACCAAGGAAAAGTAACAAAACCCGACACGAGGCTCCCGTATATGAGGGGTCTCGGGTCCGGTGATATTAGGAAAAGAAAAATATATACTCTAAAGAAGATAGGATGGGTAGACTGAAGTCCCCTTGGTGTTTTTTGCTGTAAGGGTCCATCTTTACTAACTGCTTTTTTTTGTTGTTGTAATAATTGAAAATATAAATAAACAAATAAGTTGAATATTCCTGGTTTACTTCCTCTGCTGTTATTCTCACTTGTTTATGTTAGTTTCTAGGATAATTTGATACTAGATCATGGGTATATTCTTAAAAGTGTTTTAGCTATGATGGGTAAGGAAGTTCTTGTGGTTTATATGGGGGCAAGTGACCAAAGTTTTGATCTTTTGGTTTTTCTGTTTCCGGGTCATGGTACTTTCGAGTTGTATCTACGCGTTGGTGATTGTAGTTTCGATCTTGTGTGTTGTATAATCTGGGTGAAGTTTCTCTCGAGTCGTATCGATTAGTTGGTGATACAGGTTTTGGTCTTGTCCTTTTTTCTAATGATAAGTGATGTTGTATCGATAAGTTGGTGGTGAAAGTCATGTGTTGTCGACCAGTCGACCGTTTGGTTTATAGTCGTATGTATCGATGAAACGTTGATGAAAGTTCTGGTCATTTCCGAATGGTGGTTGGGGAGAAAGTTTTGATTTTGTTGTATCTTTCTATGTGACGATTTCTAGTGGTGTATTAAGGTAGAATGGTTAAAGTTTCAATATATCATGTTTTCTTGAGGTCACATTAAGTTGGGTAGGTGACAATCGATCTTGTATTTGGTTTCTGGTGGAGGTTTTCTTAATCTTCAAGAAATAGAAAAGCCATAATAAAGGAAAAAATGGGTCCCAGGGTATTGAATTTTGATATCTTGAATAGTCCTACGGTTCTACCCACTTGACTACACCCTTACCTAATCGGAGGATGTTCTTTGTTTGCTTTTTTGGAGAATGATGTTCGAACCTTGACACCTCCGCTACTTGAGATGTGTTTGTACAACCATTCCATTTGTATGATCACTAATTAACCGTCGGACGTGATCCTGATAATTCATCATATAGTGTTTGTGTTATTAACTATGTGTGCCTGTGCACAGGGGCGGATCTAGGAAAAAAATCAGGGTAGCGGGGACTAATGGGGGTTTGGGATTAACAGGCTTTTAATCATATTTTCAAGGGGCTTTTGATCATATTCTTTGGTAAAAACCATAAAATTTATTTCAGGGGGTCGCGAAAAATTCGTTTTATGGGTCGCAAAAAACCGAAAACCTATAAAAATAAAAAAAATTACACGTCGGGATAAAAGTTCAGGGGCAGCGGGCGCTACCCCTGAGCTCTTACTATGTCCGCCCCTGTGCCTGTGGGTAGTTAAGCATCTTTCTATATATCTATTGAAAGAAAAGTTTAAGGGTTGTTTGATTTGTTCTGACCTGGTCCGGTCAGAGTAACGGTTAGCGCATTTGTTTTGTCTAAAGAAGATTCTTATTGAGTTAGATTTTGCCGACCCACGTTTGAATGTTGGCCGACTCAGTCTGTTCCAAAATTTTTCTAACCGAGTTAGTTCTTGGGGGAAATACAAATAGGGCTTTATTCTTGCCCTTTTCTATTTGCATCGGAAAAAATTCTCCTTGCATTGGTCCATTGCGCCCCGTGGAGGCCTAAACTCTTATTCTTTTGATGTCAATTTATTACTTCATAATATTATAAATTTCAGACTTCTAATGATCTAAACCCTTTATTATTTTTATAAGAGCGAGACTTTTCTAGAGTCTAAATAAAAAAAATGTAACACTACTTGTAAGAGTCATGAATAGTAAAGTGGTTGTGTTTATGTTTTTAAAATAATTTGTTCTAACTTCATCGGACAGGGTTTTTAAACGATTTTCATTATAATCTGGTCAAACCTGACTCGACTCGTATGTCTGGGATCAATTTTTATTCTATAGTACTCTTAAATTGGTATCATCATCCGACCCAATTGAATAGGTGTAAAACCTCTTTTGGTTTGAAAAAAAAGTTTTCAATCCAAACTAGTTTGGTTGTACACCTATGTTCTGGAGAAAAGTATGTAACGAGTTCTTATTTGAGTGTCATTAATCTCAGCTTCGATAATCAACCCAAAATAGGTATTTAAGCGTCTTTGTTCTTTCTGTTCTTTGTGTTTATAAAACTTGATATTTAAATGTTTTAATTTTATGTTCAAGATGATGGATTAAAATGATTTATTATAGTATGCTTTTTTAAACGAAAAAAAAAAGAAGGATTTTCTCGATGTAATAAGTTAATTCCTAGTTTCCTACGTGCTACAATTTATTTAAACAGCCTCACGTGCAACATGAATTGGAGGGTTACAAGGTTACAACATACTTTAATCGGTTCTTAAAAGACTAGTCGTCACGTGCTCATCATGTACTTTCTTGCTATTAAAACAAATGGAATAATTATAAAATAATTCGGTTTATAATTTTCTTTTATTTTCTTGATTAAAATCTCTTCGTATCTTATTGTTGGGTGTGAAGCTTTTAAAGGCTTGTTCTTTATTAGCGGGTCCGTTTTGTCCTTTTAGTTGGTTAACCCTAATCTCGTTATTATTTATATTCTATCTTGTAATTGTAATCTTTACAGTTTGTCTAATGAAATAACCTAGTTGTATCCCGTGGATGTAGGTTATACCGACCGAACCACGTTAAAATTCTTATGTCGTTCATGTTATTTTCTTGTTACCGCGTTTATCGTGTGTGCATTGTGTGTTGGTGATTCCACTGCGCCGCTTGATTCCTAACACTTATGAAATACATATAAACTTATACTTCATACATGTTAGTAGTTATGAAGCGCAATTATAAAGGGAGTTGTTATACATAGGACATAACTATAAATTTTTATAAACAGTAACATATTTTTTTTAAGTGGGTTTGGGGCAGCGTGATGCGTAAGATATAGTCTATATAAAACAGCTGGCTCAACAAGTCTTAAAAGGTATCTAACCAAGTGACCAAGCTACACACTAGGGCAAGTGTACCCGTCGTATGTATTACAATATTGGTAAGAACCAGATATCAATCCGTGACGCGTATGTCGACTTCCGATACTGAATCTTTGCTAATATCTAACCGATGAAATTGATATGGTGAACTTGTAACATTTGTATTTTACCCAGTTGTGAAATCCGACCCATTTTAAAACTTCGCGTTTTATCGATTTATGAATTATTAAGTACCCGGAGAATTTTTCGGTATTATAGCCCAAATAATGCTTTTAAGTGAGTTATAATTGTTTTTCAAGATAAAATATTTAATTATAATTATAATAATTTATAATCAAATTGAATTCCTCAAATTGCTAATAAATCAATTTTTAATAATGAAAATCTAATAACTTAAAAAGACAAAACAATATTGTAAATAACTTTAATAGAACACTTTGAAAATCTAAGTACACATCGCGTCCTTTTAACCCAAATGATCGTTTGAACCAAAACATCATTTGAGGTGTGTAGAAAACCACCCTAATAATAGGGTCCTACTATCCGTACCACCTATTTTCTATTTGCACCACTCAATATGCCGCATATATGACTAAATGGGGCATTTTGAGAAAAGACAAAATGCCAAAACGCCGCATATAGGAGAAAACGGGGCGTTTTAGTTGCAGACACGCACGTACCTTAAAGCTAACTGGTTCGGTTGACTGGTTGTACGAAACATACCTTGAAATGCCGCACTTTGCCCTAGATGCCGCGTTTTGACTCTTTTTTGTCATTTTGTTAAATGCCCCATCTAGGTATATATGCCTCATTTTGAGGTCTATAAATGTTGGATTTAGGTGTCCAGACCCGACTAAATCAAGTGCCCGACCCGGTCAAGACCCGTAAGAGTTACACCGGAGGCAACGGGTATTTAAGACCGCTTACTTAATAACCGGCATATTCGCAGAAAGATTATTTATGTGTTTATTAAACAGTTTAATGAATACATAATTAAATCACTGTTAATCTTTAGATTAATCAAGCGACGAAAGGACGTTAAATATTGTTAATGTCATGGACGAAAAATAGACGATCTTATTGGTTCGTTTATTATCGGCAGAAAGATAAACATTTAAAGGGTTTAAATGTTAATCTTGGAATTTAAATGGATCAACGAAAGATCAAACAAACACAAGGGACTTAACGGAAAAATTAATCAGATATATATATCTGATTAATGGAGAGGGTCGAAACGCTAATCCTCCGGAAGAGAATTTTCGGCCCCCCCTTCTCCTCTCCCTGTTGTTCGACGCCGCCAACCTCCCGCCGCCGTCCCCGTTTCTCCGTTGATCGATTCAATCGATCGCGAGAACTTTGATCCGTCGTTGCCACTCTGCCGTGCCGCCGCAGCCGCCAAGCCGAGCCACCGCAGCAGCTCAAGCCGAGCCGCCGCAGTAGCTCGCCACCCTCGCTCCGCCGCCGCCGCCGTTCCGCAAACCGCCGCCGCCAGCCGCCGTTCCGCGAACCGTCGCCGCCGTCCTCGCTCTGCCACCGCAGCCGACCGCCGCTCATCGCTGCCGTCACCGTCGCACATCGCCGCCGCCTCGACAACCGCCGGCCCTCCTCGCCGTCGCCGGCTCCGCCGCCGACAAACCCCAGTCGCGAACCGCGTATCACGCGTGTTCCGCCGTCGTCCGCGAAACCCTAGTTCGCGCCTGATCCGACGTGCAAGATTTTCTCGGTGCTTGATTCACCGCGTTGAAAATCCGCATCTGCGAGGAAAGCTAGATTCGTCAGACGAATCGCGTTCTGCGAAACCCTAGCGTCACCCGTTGACTTTCGGTGTCTCGAACGTCTGTTTGAATCACCGCTCAGGTATATCTAAACTCGTAGTTAGTTTAGATTTAATTGATTGTTTATTTTATGTTATGTCGCGTTTCTGTTTAAACGCGTTTTTGGTGTTTGCGCGTTTTGGTGATTGTCGAATCCTGTTGTTTTAGGTTTACGCTAATTATCTGGTTTTCGCGTTAGTAAATTAAAACGTTTTCCGCTGCCTATTAAATTAATTGTTAATTTAATTATCCAAATTTAATTTACTGTTTATTCGGTAATCGTTTGATAATTATTTATTGTAAATAATTATTTCTAAAAAAAAAAAAAATTGCTATTACCGAGACCCGAATGCCACTGTCGTAACCCAACAATAAATAGATGAGTGTTCATTGTTTTTTTTTTTTGCACTATTCATTCGTATGAATGCGAATCATTTCTAGTTGTATCATCTATGTCTAACTTGTAAAGACAAATATTAGCAGTTAAAATGTCTTATTATGACTTCATTTTCGGTGACGATTTTATTGACGATTCTTCTTCTAACCCGACGTAGGTTCCAGAATCAAACCGGGTAACTATTTAGTTTCTTCAACTATTTTATTTATTTATTTATCTTAAAATAGTAATACTTTGTGTTTCTTGAGCAGTATGATGGCTTTCAATCATCTAACAAGCCGGTTCCAGAAATTAAGGAGCATTTAAATAAACAAAAACAATAATTTTTTTATCAAATGTCGCGCTTTGGATAAAAGAACACGTTTTAACTGCAACATAGTATAACGAATTTTGTTTTCTGTCTTTGCTTAAGATGCCGCGTTTTGAACTAAATGCCGCATTTTGAAGCTTTTTGTCTTTTTCAAAATGCCGCATATATGACTATGTGCCGCGTTTTGAAGTAAAGTACATCGGAACACTTTGACTTTTGACCAGATAAGACTTTTGTCTTATTCAAGATGCCGCATATAGGACTATGTGCCGCGTTTTGAGTGGTGCAGATAGAATTTGGGGTGGTGTGTATAGAATGTCCGTAATAATATTGTTCAAATGTGAACTTCTCTAAAATAAAAACAAAATGTTAATATTTTATTATTTCTTTATTTTAGATTACGTCAAAGTGCTCATGTGTTCGTTCTCGAAGTCGCTAGCTTCGTCTTTTAACTAGTCAAACTGGTCCACCTTTTATTTGTTGCAATATAAAATTGTATTAAGATGTTTTTTTTTTGTTTAATATTTTTTTGTTACTATTAGTCGACGTTTATAAAAAGTAGATTTTACTACTTGCGTTTCATGGGATAAGATGAGTGTACAACATAATTATATATTAGAACCAAGATTGATTATAATTGATTTGCTTAATAAATGAGATATACAGGGCCCTATTTATATACTAAACATTTACACGATATATCCTCTAAGAATATTATAAATTACATAAGTACATAACATGCCTAGTAGTCCTCGCAGTTGGAGCGGTAGCACAGCGGACACTCAAACTGGAGCGAAAATCTTCAAATAGTGTGCGAGGGAGACCCTTGATGAAGATATCAGCATATTGTGAAGAAGATGGAACATGAAGGACCCGTATGTGACCAACCTGAACTTTCTCCCGGACAAAATGTATATACATTTCAACGTGTTTGGTACGCTGGTGTTGAACGAGATTTTTCTGACAAATGCACGGCTGAAACGTTATCACAATAGACAATGGTAGCGCGACAGAGAGGAACATGCAACTCAAGTAGGAGGTTACGAAGCCAGGAGACCTCAACGACGACATTCGCAACCCCACGGTATTCAGCTTCGGCACTCGAACGGGAGATAGTATGTTGGCGCTTTTTTTTTAACGGCATAGTATGTTGGCGCTTAGATGACCAAGAGACGAGGTTATCGCCAAGAAAGATACAATACCCTGATGTGCACCTGCGAGAGTCAGGGATCCACCCTAATCCGCATCTGAGTAAGTAGTAAGAGAGGCGGATGGGGTGGCAGAAATACGCAAAACATATGAAATAGTGCCCTGAATGTATTGCAATATGCGCTTAAGAAACGCCATATGTGGTTCGTGCATAAACAAACATACCTGTTGAACAGCTTAAATAATATCCGGTCTGGTGAAGGTCAGGTACCGAAGTGCCCCGACATGGCTGCGATAATGAGACCTATCCGATAATAAAGGACCGGAATTAGCATTGAGTTTTCCCGAAGTGTCAACAGGAGTAGAACACGGTTTGCAATTTGTCATGTTCGCCGGGTGAAGAATGTCTTTGGCATATTGGCTCTGCGATAGAAAGAGCCCAACGTTGTTCCGAGTAACAGCAATGCCAAGAAAATGATGTAATCGACCGGAATCAGACATATCAAACTCTATGGCAAGGGTGGAGATAATACTCTTGAGGAAGGCCGGATCAGACGCGGTGAGAACTATATCGTCCACATAAAGTAATAAATAGGCAATCTGTGCACCACGTTTATATACGAAGAGAGACGAGTTGGAGCGGCTTCCCCGAAAACCCTTGGAAGTGATAAAGGCTGAAAATCTAGAAAACCAAGCCCTAGGCGCCTGTTTGAGACCATAAAGAGACTTTTTCAACCTACAAACAAAGTCCGGATGATGAGAATCAATGAACCCAGGTGGTTGATTCATGTAGACAGTTTCCTCCAAATGCCCGTGTAAGAAGGCATACTTGACGTCTAGTTGAAGAATAGCCCACGATTTGGAGACAACTAATGCCAAAACTGTACGCATGGTAGCCGGCTTAACGACCGGGCTGAAAGTATCTAAACAATCAATTCCAACGGTTTGTGATTTTCCGTTGCATACTAGACGTGCCTTGTACCTGTCTAAAGTGCCGTCAGCCTTAAATTTATGTAGGAACAGCCACATACATCTGATAACCGGGTTGTCCGTTGGACGTGGTACCAACTCCCACGTGTGGTTCTCCTGCAAAGCACTATATTCATTGGTCATATCACGTAGCCAGTTAGGATCCAATAAGGCCTTAAGGTAAGATGTAGGAGCAGGGGAGATAGGAGGTTCGGTTTGGACATTGAGATGGTATCGGGGGTTCGGTTTGGAGATACCGGCTTTAGACCGGGTCACCATGGGATGGTCGTGAGGATCGTTAGGAGTAGGCATGGGGTGTTGGAAAAAAAAAGGGTGTGTAGGTGGCGGTTGAGAGTTGTTAGCGGGTGTTGGTTGGCTAGGGGAGGGCGGGGCTGTAGGAGTGGGAAAAGGGGACGGGTGAGCAGATGGCGAGATGGGAGATGGAGGAGTTTGGGTGTGGGCCGCCGCCGTTAATGGGACTGGGCCAGGTTGAGCCGAGGGTGGTGGTGGGGGGTCAAAGAAGAACAGATGGATCATGGGTGGGTCATCAAGAAACTCGTAAGATGAGGGTGTAGTGGATTCGTTAAATGGGAAAACATGACATGGCGGGATAAGTGAACCCTCCCGGTAGTAGGATCGAGACACCTATAGCCACGAAAGTCTGCGGGATAACCGAGAAAAATACATTGAGTAGAACGAGGAGCTAGTTTGTGGGGTGTAGTAGCAGACATGTTAGGGTAACAGGCGCACCCGAAAACCCGAAGGTGATCGTAGGTGGGGTGGCAGCGATAAAGGGCAAAAGCGGGAGTGAGAAATTTAAGACGTTTTGAGGGTAGAATGTTGTGAATATAAGCGGCGGTATGAACGGCCTCGACCCAAAAGGTGGGGGGAACATGTCCGTGGATGAGTAGAGCCCGGACAATGTCGTTAAGACGACGAATCATTCGCTCGGCTTTCCCGTTCTGCGATGATGTTTGAGGGCATGCAAACCGAAACACAAGCCCATTGTTGGATGCAAAATTTTTGAATTCCTTGTTGTCAAATTCTCCCCCAAGATCACATTGAAGGGTTTTGATTTTTCTATTAAATTGAGTGTGAATGGGGGTGTGAAATTTAACAAAATTAGTGAAGGTTTCGGATTTGAATTTAAGAGGATAAATCCATACATATTGGGTAAAATTGTCAATAAGAACCATATAGTATTTGTACCCATTATTGCTAGTTATACGTGAAGTCCATAAGTCACAATGAATAATGTCGAAAGGTGCAAAAGTAACGGACGCTGAATCATAAAATGGCAACCGTTTATTACATCGAATAAGCAAATTACAAGACAAAAAATCTAAAATATTTCCCCCGGGGTGTCCGAGACGGTTGTGCCATGGAGAGTGGTGTTGAGTAGATAGATTGATGGAGGCGGGAGCGGTGAATGGGTACAAGTCCCCCGTGCTATCATAGCGCGAAAGGTGTCTGCCACTCTTGAGGTCCTTTAAAGAAAAACCAAAGGGGTCAAATTCTATGGACACATTATTATCACGAGTGAATTGACGAACATATAAAATATTTTTAAGGACATTAGGTGCATGAAGGATATTGGGTAAGGCGTAGGTTTTATTGGGAAAGTGGTAAAGGCCATTACCGGATCCAATAATTGGCAAACGTTGTCCATTGCCAACAAAAATAGTGTTCAAAGGAGAATGCACACGAGAAAGAAGATTACCTGAATTGCTCGTGATGTGATTGGACGCTCTCGAGTCCATGTACCAAGTGTGGTCCTGCGAGTTAAGCTGTTGAGTCTGATAAGCACGCCCGATGTCAGTCGCATTTATAGCATTAAGAACCTCGGGTTGTTGGGCTGAGGACATATGTGGGCTTGTGGCATAATTAAATTGAGGCTGGTTAGGTGAATAAGGCTGATTATGGGAGTTTGGCCAAGGATTGTTATTGGGCCTATTAGCCATAGTGGGCTGGGAAGGAAAAGGCGTAGGAGGAGTAGGCCAGGGGTTATTCGGTTGGGCAGCAGGGGGATATGTAGGTTGAGGGAAAAAATATGTTGTGTTTTGAGGTTGATTAAAGGGTTGGTAGAATTGGCGACTACGACTGCGCTCACGTCCGTTACCGCACCAATTGGAACTACGATTACGGCCGCGATAGCGGTTGTAGTTGGGGTCATAGGGGCGTTGGTTGTCAGAGGGCCGAGAGGGATCGGGGTGAGGCCGCGAGCTTGGTGCGGTTTGAGTTGGACGGGCGGTGATAAGGGCAGTTTGGTTTGATCGGGCGGCTTGACGGTGGGATTCGAGTTGAAGCATACCGCGAGCGGTATCCCACGAATGAGATTGTTGATTAATAAGGGCCACAACCATGTGAAACTCAGCAGGGAGACCACGTATTAGTTGCAAGACGAGACAATCTTCAGAGACCGAACGATCAACGTCCGCCAATTGTTCAGACAAGTCCTTGAGTTTTTTGACAATAGTCCTCAAGGGAAGAGCAGGCTACCAGGGTTAACATGCTAAATTCATGTTCAAGGGCCAAGGCTCGAGAGCCTTTATTATTCAGAAACATGTTCTGAAGTTTAAGCCATGCACTTCTAGCAGTCTTGTCTGTGTCAATAACACGGACAAGAATTTCTTCAGAAAGTGTACCATAGATCCATTGGAGTACCAATGCATCTAGTTCTTTCCACTGATTGTATTCAGGGTCAGTTTTGTCAGGCGGGTAAGTCCCGTCGATGTGATTGAGTACCTTATGGGCGATGGCTTGAATCTTGAAAATCTTGACCTAGCAGGAATAGGTGATCTTCTTGCCATCGAGAACCTTAACCCGTTGATGAAGGTTGGACACCATGTAAGCAGGATGAATCGATGATGTCTTAGAACTGGAACCAGCATCCTTCAGTGAAGAATTGTCACCGTCGGCCATTGATCGGAAAAAAATATGATGGAGGGGGCTGTAAAACAGAAAACATGGGGAAGGAGATTAGGGTTCTAGAGGAGGCTCTGGTACCATATTAGAATCAAGAATGATTATAATTGATTTGCTCAATAAATGAGATATACATGGCCCTATTTATATACTAAACATTTACACAATATATCCTCTAAGAATACTATAAATTACATAAGTACATAACATGTCTAATATTATATTGTTAAACATAATATAAAAAAAAGAAAACGCAACATCGTTAAAATTTTAACCTAGTTAATTAGATACCTAAGGCAATGAGATTTTTTTTTTTGCCCAACACGGCAACACCTCCTCCCCCCCCCCACCCCACCCCCCACCCCCCACCCCCCCCCCCCCACCACGAGACCTGACTTTTCCAACTTGACAACCAAATAGAACTATTTTGGTTTAAAACACTAATATTCTTATTTATTTGATTATTAAAAAATGAGTTTTCTCATATATTTATTATTTCATATGCAATTATTTTATTTTGGGATTAAAAATGTGAAGTAACATAAATATAATTTTGGGTTAAAAAATTTCAATATATCTTATGAATGTAATTATAAATAAATTTATTTGTCATCAATATAATAACATCACAATACTTATTCCTTAAGTTCGTTCCTCATATATGTTAAAGGTGAATGTGACATGTTCAAAACTTACTTTTCCCAAATTTTAATTAATTTTTTTTACTAAAATTCCGTTATAAAAAAAAGCAAAGGATAAGGTTCGAACTCGTGTCCCACAGTTTATATGCGCACATGCGCTTTAAGGGATTGCATCCTTGCTGGTTGATCTAAATAATTGTTGTTTCAAACTTTGTAATAAAATTGTATTTATGATATAATCCCATAAGAAAATTTTAAAAAAATCGGGTTTCTTCAAAAAAACGGGATCCTAGGTGATTGCCCATCCTACCCTTACTTGTGATTGCTCTGAATCCTATTAGGCGGGGATACATGGCGGTGGCACGGTCAACACACTGTGGCCCAATTTTGGTTTCTTATATTAAATTCCTCAGAATTTGAAAGGAACATAAAATTCATTACATGAAGAAATTCGATAGTGATTAGGGGTGTTCACGGTCCGGTTTATACGGTTTTTGAGTCAAACCGTAAACCAAACCGTTAGCTACGGTTTTTAATAATCGAAAACCTAAACCGAACCGTTAAAAATTAAAACCAAACCAAACCGAACCGCTATTTCCGATTTGGTTTCGGTTTGGTTTCACGGTTTAGGATCTTTAGGCTTTCGATATAAGTTTACAATAATAAAATTTAAATTAAAAGAAAATTCGAAATCAACTTTATCAAATGAGACAATAAGAGTATAAGCTACTCTACTAAACTTGTCATCTCTAATTTGTTAATACAAAATCCACCTCCAAGTAGGACATGTAACCACCAAAACGTGATGCAAATACTAAAGTTCATAATATAAACAATAGTGTACTAAAGTTCTAGATTTCTAGGATGAAAACATGTCTAAATTTCCAAATTTTTAGTTTTTAGACGCTAAAACTTAAAATCTCATTACAAAAAAGAAGTCGATGTAATTTATCTGTATATATATAATTATATATATATATATATATGTATATATTATATAATATATATTATATGTACATGGTCCGGTCCGGTTTTTTACGACCGGTTTTTCATATAAACCGT